>CAJQZP010001435.1:600000-945000 GCA_907164705.1 Parnassius apollo
AGAGGACTACGCTGTTGAGTGGATCCCAACACAGATTGTTATAACACATGTTTTCGTGTACTACACGTCATATTATAGGTGGAATCTTACCTTTTCCATATCAAACAAACACACAGAAGCGGCGTAGTTGTAGAGTATAGTTGCCCCCCCCCCCCTCCCCCACCCGCCGAACTTTTGCTTGACTGCAGCTTTATTCCGTTTCCCGACAACTGAACAGACAGTTCTTCATATACGTGCAGCGGGACTTACGCAACTTCAATACAGCTCGTATTAAAGAAGCGATCGGGAGAAACCAGGTCTTAAAAGTCTTTACAGAGAACTGCCGGTAAGAGCCAACTGTCGAAGCCGGAGACTAAATGTGGCAGCACGAGATTTTGAGTGAGATTGAGGGGTTCTATGGGCAACAGTACACGTCATCGTTGGAGCCCATAGAATACTATAATACATAATATAGCCCTTACGGATAAAGAATGGGATTATATATGGCAGCTCATAGAGCCCGTACCGTCAACATGCACAATATAAATAACGAATAACGGTATATCGTTATCAGGTTAATTAAAACGTTAGATATATTATTCGGTTTATTGGTAATTTTATATTAATGGGGAAATATTTGAATAGAATTATGTACACAAGTAGACACATTAATTTTAAAATAACATTTATAACTAGTGACCCGCACTGACTACACTTATAGATTAGTAAATTATTCACGAAGAATATAAAATAAAACAATGTATTTCTTAAATTAACTTTATATTAATTAAAATAACAGTCAAGTAAATATTTAAAATAGGTCTGTCAGGCAAGAAATTCTATAGACATTTATTCACAGAGTATTATTATATTTTATATATATTTTATCACAGAGTATTATTTTATATATTTTATATCATCTTTGGAAATTAAATTCTGCTACTTGAACCTTCATCAGAATCGTCTGAGAACCCTGATTCCGGACATTCCATCGTTATTTTCATGATCATTGTTAGAATCGGAGCAGCAATCCCTTTCACAATCGCTGTTCAGCCCAATATTAATTATAAACTCTTTAATGTCTTTTTTATTCGTTACCTTTTTTTTTAATAGGATTGGGTGAGAAACGAGCACATACTCCACCTGATGGTAAGTGGTTGCTGTGGCCTATAGACATCTATATCTATCTTCGATTACGAATCAAAATGCAGATGTGTTGTCACCCGTGAGGACTGAGATGGAATGCCTTGTTTCCAGTAAGAAAGGGTCTCCAGTTTTCTACACTCACCATACAGCAGCATTAAGCTACTATTTTACGCTAGTATTCTGTGAGAGCGTGGTCCTTCCCCGGTCGAGCTGACTCATTCATGCTACAACTCTATTACTAATATAACTGCAGCATGGCTCTACCACGTCCTATAATCATTTTCCAATATTTTTATATGATTATCTTCTTTTCGCCGAACCCGATCGAAGGCTTTCGCTATGTCCAAACTAACGGAAAGCGTGTCCCCCCCCCCGGACTCTATTGCCTCCGCTCATTTATGAGTTAGGTAACCTAGAAGATCACCAGCCGGGCGACCGCGACGGAAACCGTACTGGCGGTCACTAATCAGCAGGTGATCCCCAAGATACTGCATGAGCTGGCTGTTAATAATTGATTCCATTATTTTAGAGAACAAGAAGGTGATGGCGATAGGCATATAGTTGGACGGATCAGAGTGGTTTTAACAACTTTTTATTTACAATAAGAAAAAAATGGTACTTACTGCGATTGTATTTACAATAAGTTTGCACACTATTTACAAATAAATATATATTAAAATCTAAACGATTTATTTTTTTAATGATGATCCTAAACATTAATCAAAAGTCTCAAATGTATAAATTCTCTCAGTCTGTCAAGACAGCGAATAGGGTAATTGTAGTAGTGATAATACGACGTAATTGTTTCTATGTGTGCTCCTGGTAACGCCGATCCCCGTACACAATAAAGTTGACAGCCATTCTATTGTGTATTATAGTATTCTATGTCGGA
The DNA here is from genome assembly GCA_907164705.1 of Parnassius apollo. Taxonomy (NCBI): domain Eukaryota; kingdom Metazoa; phylum Arthropoda; class Insecta; order Lepidoptera; family Papilionidae; genus Parnassius; species Parnassius apollo. The sequence continues at coordinate 602,018 of CAJQZP010001435.1, forward strand.
GCCACACACAAGTGTGACTAACTATCCAAGAGCAAGTCTTTTCCGATAATATCCCGGATGCTCCGAGTCCGAGCGAGAAAAAAATGGCTCTCCAGTGCCTTAAAAAAGGCAAGGCCCCGAGCGAGAATGGAATTACAGCGCAGCTTCTGAAAGCAGGTGGAAACCAGTACTTTAGCCCTCCAGAAGCTCTTTAATTTCGTTTTTCAGGGTGGCACTACTCCGGAGGCGTGGAGCAGAAGTGCGGTGGTGATATTCTACAAGAAAGGCGACAACGCTCTGTTGAAAAACTTTAGACCAATTTCCCTTCTAAGCCGCGTCTACGTGCTGTTTTCGAGAGTCATTACGAATCATCTCGCACGCAAACTAGACGACTTCCTGCCTCCCGAGCAATCCGGTTTCTGAAAAAAGTCTTTTCAGAAACCGGCTTCATAGACCATCATAGACCACATACATATTATAGTACAATCTGCCATTTTGTCTTACATATGTAGACTATGACAAAGCCTCTGATTCCGTCGAAATTCGGCTGTAGTCCTAATCGCTGGAGGACCTAATCACCATGCTCAATGACCTGTTATGGTGTTAACTTGACAGGGGGTACTGCAATAAATATTTTGTGTGTAAACGTATGTTCCCATTTATGATCAGATAGTAGTTATGGTGTGAACTTACCAATGGGCGCTGTAATAAAAATTTTTGGAGATTTGATTTGTAGAGAATTTTCCCCAGGACGGCTTGACCGATTTAGATGCGCTTATCGATGTCACATAGTATATATATCGATATCATAGAGTAATCACCATGTTAATGCCTTAAGAACAGAACTAGATAAAAGACAGCTTTGTGGTTTTTCTTCAACTTCTTCGATTTATGACCCACGCAACTCTTCCAAAACTATGATATCATGTACAAAAGTTTTCTTCGTTTTAAAATAGTTTTTACTACGACATCTAAAAATTGTACTCTAAAGTTACATAAGCTTGCTCCAAGATTTAGTCCAAGTTTTGAGTCCAGAAGACATACACTCAACTTTGCGTTATTTGGATCCCTTAGAATGGTAGCAGGTGGAGAATTTTGTCCATAGTAATTGGGTTCCCTAGACTCATCTCGTATGCATTTATCGCGTACAATTTCATTGTTAATTTGGTTAACATAGTTAAATGCGTTGATGAGTTGTAAGTTGGAATATCTTCGAACAGCTTCCCCATCGGCAAAGTTTCCTTCTAGAGTAACTCGAGTCCTCTGCATAAGTAGCTGATACGGTTTCATGCTTAGTTCTCCCATTTGTAAATATTGAGTATTTAGAAATATAGACAGATATTTAAATAGTAACGTAGGAACACAAATGAAAAAAAATGAATAAATCACGATGAATATAAAAGTAGTTGTAATCGAAAAAGGATTAGATAAAGTTATTGAAAAATCCTCGACTAAAAGAAAGTCACGAAAGATAAAAATAAAGTGTTTTAAAAGGCGTTGATGTATGCGTATGTGTATATAATTACTCTAAGGGTTGATTTGTAGTGCAGTCTGTCATAATTAGTGATCGGCGTAGGTTATTTTGGGTTTAATGAACTTGAATGATAATGTTAATATGGACATGCACTGGGATTCCAGGGATTTTTTTCTGAATTTCGATGTATTAAATGAAGTTTAAACTGTTAAAGATATCAAGAGAACGCGTGACAACATATGAAACTACTGTTGGTTTCGCGGAAAAAGAATCGGGTATTCTTATAATTTTGTTCGGGTGTGTATTGCTCGCCAGTGTCCGTCTTTCCCGTATCCGCCTTCCTTCCTCAAGCACTGTAGGGGGAAGGGTTTAAAATGTGGTGCCACCTCTCCGGCTAATGGAAACGCGCGGCCCACCGAGTTGAGGTGGTAAGATGGCCGACTCAATACAGGCGAGCCCGCAGCCTTCGAGCGCGCTCTACCAATGCACCGCTAGTTTCGATCGCATCTCTGTGGCAGTCGCGCCACAGAATAAACCGCCGCGCGCAGTGTGAGTACTCATCGCGCACCTCTGCCAACGCACCGCTAGTTTCGATCTCATCTCTGTCTCGTCAAAGAATATATACACTACGCGAAAAGAAACGACACTTAAGCATGTGTGCACGTAAAATCGATGTGCGCGGGGGCCTTGAGAGGCGCGCGGGGCGTGGAACGGGCAGTCACCGACTGCCTTGGCCGAGGGCTAGTAGTAAAGAATAAAGATGGGTTACTATTTTCCTATATCAATAATATCTCATTTTTCACTTAAATCTTGCCGTTTCTCTATTACGAGCCTGAAACCAAAATTTGACATGTTTTGACATCGTTGTTTATCTGGTTGTCATGGCAATTTTTATTCAAATTCGTTACCGGTCTGATGTTTTTACTTCAAAACTTCCACAAAAATACTCTTTTCCTCTTGGCCATTTATAAAAATTTGCTTTTAATTTAAATAATTTCCCGTTCTTATCTCAGATCCGTCGTCGAGCGCGGAGCTCTCTAAAAAAAGTATAAAAGCCGAACAATCGGTCAATAAAGTCAGTCTAGCTTCAGCTTTCAAACGAGAAGCATCTCCTAAAGGCCTTATCCCGGGGCCGCACTGCCCCGGGATCCTGCAAGCCTCTGCCTTCATCTGAAGTCGTCGTCTAGCCACGCCTACGCCTCCACCTACTAGGGCCCGCGCTATCTTTAGCCACTGTGCGTGCTTGCTTCAAGCACTGCGTGTGCCTACTCCGGGCGCTGCGTGTGCCTACTCCGGGCGCTGTGTGTGCCTACTCCGGGCGCTGTGTTTGCCTACTTCAAGCGCTGCGTGTACCTGCTCCAGACGCTGCGTGTACCTACTCCAGACGCTGCGTGTGCCTACTCCGGGCGCTGTATGTGCCTAGTCCGGGCGCTGTGTGTGCCTACTCCAGACGCTGCGTGTGCCTAGATCAGGCGCTGCGCACCTACCACAGGCATAGCCTGTGCATACTCCGTGAGCGGTGAGCACCACTGCCAAGCGCGGTGTGCTACCTTGGTCTTCGGGCTCCGTTTCAGTACTCATTTATCTTTGTTATTTAAAAAAAAATTGTAGTTCACGTCACCCATCATCATCTTCATTTTTTTTTATATAAAAAAACGGTAAATATCTTTTAAAAATTTTAAATAAATTATTCGTTTTTTTGTTGTTTCGTTGTTGTTAGGTTAGGTTCTTTTGTTTTTAATTGTCGCTTTACGACATTTTGGCGCCTAACGTAAAAGTTCTCTTTCTCTCTTAATTTTTTTTTCTCTTTTCTTCACCTTTACTACGCCTTATCCATTTCCTTTTGATAATTGCTTTTTCTTTCGTTCTTAACTCTTTATTTACTCATCCTTATCATATCTTCCAAATTCTAAAACAAAACTTCATCTAGTTTTTCAACTTATCTGGATTATATTTAGACCTGCATATAACACTTCACTTACATTCATCACTTTAATATTTTTATTCTAGATAACTTAAAGAGGTACAATTTTTAATTAAATATTTTATTTCTTAAACTTAACTTTGCACTTAATTATAACAATGAAAAGGGTTATTAAGTACGAATTCCTTAACAAGGCTGAACTCGAATACGAAGTGAAGATTAGATGTGAGGAAACAGCTAATACTGTTTTGCTTCTAAAAAAACAGGTTTTGCGTTTAGTTGAGAATTCTCACCCTGAAGATATTCTGACTTCTCCAATTCCGATCGAGGATGACTTGTCTCAAATTGGTTCTACTTTGACCTACCTGGACTGTAAAATTGAAAAATTTTTACAAGGTGAAACCAAATACTTACGACTAATAGAAACTTTTATTAATCATGTTTTTTACAGATTGGAGCGAATAGATACTGACTTATATCCAGACTTTAAAGCTATTTTCGATACTTTGAAGATGAAATTTGACGCTATTACTAAACAATTCGAATCCTTGACTCCACCTCCAACTGAAAATGACTCTCCATCACTTGACCCTCCTGTTGACCCGACTGTCATGGAACCTCCTCTTGTTTCTCAAACTTCTGTTAAGATCCATACCCCGTATCCTTCACCACCACCTCAATCTTTTTCTCCAACTAACGTCTTCAAAGATCTGAAAAGACACACCTTCAATGGTAAAAGCTGTCCAAGATCCTTTCTTCAAAAACTTGAAGAATACTGCTTAGCTCGTGGCTTTTCCAAAGACTTGTTGATTTCTCAAGCGTTCGAAATTTTCACCGACAATGCTTTTCATTGGTTCAGATTTAAATATAATTAGAATCCAAACTTAACTTGGAACGAACTTTCCTCTTTATTAATCAAAGACTTTGGTGGTTTTGATTATGATAATAAACTTCTAGAAGCGATTAGGAATCGAACTCAAGGCCGTGATGAACCTATCGTCATCTATATTTCCATCATGTCTGGAATTTTTTTTCGTCTTTCGAAGAAACTTTCTGAAACAGAACAATTGGAGATTATTTTGAGGAATATACGCCCATGTTATTCAGTCTTCGTAGCTCTAAAAGACATTGACTCTATCGACTCTCTTCTGGCTACTTGCCAAAACTATGAAAAGTTCCTAGACAGAGGCAAACAATTTAAAGAACCAAATGTACAACAGAGTCCTCTTATTTCTGAATTCAACTACAAGCATTCCACTTCAAGTTCAGTTGACTCTCCAAATTCTTCTAATAACTCACGACCTTCTCCTCCTTTCATGAATAAATTCACTTCATCCTACAAATACCCTTCTAGACAAGTTAATAGTCTCTCTCAAACTAAAGCTACTCAAGAAAGCTCTTTTTGTGTTCGCTGTCGTAAACAAGGTCACACTTTGAACACTTGTACTCAACCACGATTCGTGATTTGTTTCAAATGTGGTCTTAAAGGTTTTAAAACTGCAGATTGCCCTACTTGTTCTCCCAAACCACATACTAGTTCAAAAAAAATTAACTGCTGACTTGAAAAGTAACTTAAACTTTGATAATGACGATTGGACTAGTTGGATTAAAACAATTCAAAACTTCTTTTCTTGTTACAAAATCTCTTCTACACTCTACTCCAAAGAACAAGATCTTAATCGTCCATTCATTAATGCCAAAATTTATGACTTAACTTTATCTGGTTTACTAGATTCTGGCAGCTCAGTAACTATTCTGGGTAATAATTCTCATTTGGAAATTCTTAAACTGGGCTGTAAACTTTTCAAGTCAGATCTTATTACTGTCTCTACTGCTAATAATCAAAAAGTTAATTCCTTGGGTTATTTTGACTTACCTGTTCATTTCAATAATCAAACTCATTTGATTAAAGCTTATGTTTTCCCTGAAATATTTCCTTCGCTAATACTAGGTATTGACTTTTGGAGAAAATTTAATCTTTTACCTAGTGTTTTATCTTCTCTTAACTTTACAGAATCTAAATACTCTGCTATCGTAACTAAAGATATTAAAGTTTTACCTTATGAGCATTTAACTCCTAACCAAAAGAACATCGCTAACGACATCATCCAACGCTTCAAGACAATTTCTTTTGAAGAAAAAGGTATCCTGGGAAGCACACACTTAATCATCCACAAGATTGATACTGGTGATTCTCTTCCAATCAAACAAAGATGTTACAGACTGTCTCCTGAAAAACAAAAGGCGTTAATTAATGAAGTTGACAAGATGCTGGGATGGAACGTCATTGAACAATGCGAAAGTCCTTGGTTATCTCCAGTTCTAATCACTCCGAAGAAGAATGGTGAATGGCGTTTCTGCGTAGACAGCAGGAAGCTTAACTCAGTTACACGTCGTGATGCTTATAGTCTGCCACTAATAAGTGAAATTTTGGACAACCTGAAGAATGCCAAATACTTATCAAGCATCGACATTGCGAAAGCATTTTGGGAGATTCCCTTGAATCCTGCTGATAAAGATAAAACTGCATTTTATGTACCTGGAAGAGGTATGTTTAGATTCAAGGTAATGCCTTTGGTCTCACTAACTCACCTGCAACTATACAAAGATTAATGGATATGCTTTTTACTCCTGAATCTGAGAACAAGGTATTTTGCTATCTGGATGATATCGTTATTATTAGCGAGACTTTTGATGAACACATATCGCTTCTCATGAAAGTTCATGAAAAACTTTCATATGCTAATCTGACTATTAACTTTGAGAAGAGTCAATTCTTCAAGAAAGAACTGAAATACCTTGGTTTTCTAGTGGACGAGTATGGTCTACGTGCTGATCCAGATAAAATAAAAGCTATTTTAGAATATCCTGTACCTACTTGCAGAAAAGAAGTACGAAGATTCATAGGCACCTGCAGCTGGTTCAGAAGATTCATTCCAAACTTTAGCACTATTGCCTCTCCACTCAACCAACTAACCTGTTCCGGGAAGAACGCTCCTAAATTTTTATGGAATTCACAAGCTGCAGCTGCTTTCCAGAAACTTAAGGAAGCTTTGGTAACTGCTCCTGTCCTTGCTTGCCCTAACTTCGAACTACCCTTCTCTGTACATTGTGATGCATCAAATTATGGCATAGGAGCAATGCTTACTCAATATCAAGATGACAAAGAAGTCATGATTGCTCACATGAGTAAAGCACTAAACAAAAATCAACAGAACTACTCAACTACTGAAAGAGAAACATTGGCTGTAATAACTGCGTTAGAACATTGGCGATGTTACCTAGACAATGGTAAAGAATTTACAATATATACTGACCATGCTGCACTTAAATGGTTTCAGAACTTATCGAATCCATCAGGAAGACTTGCTCGCTGGACTTTACGCTTATCATGCTTTAACTTTGTCCTGAAACATAAAAAAGGAAAGGATAACGTTGTTCCAGATTTATTATCAAGACATAAGAATCAAGAACGTCCTGATACACGAGAAACTTCACCTCAAGGCGTACATCCTATTACGATTGAAGAACCACCTGATCGTAAACTTGAGCACTACAACAAGATTTTTCTCGGATGCTCCAACAACCCAGACGCATATCCCAACTACACTATCAGGGATAACAAACTTTACCGCTGCATCCATTCTCCCGATCGTCTAAACGATGACTTTATTTGGAAAGAAGTTCCACTACCTCAAGATAGACATGCACTTATTGAAGTTAACCATGGTTCCCCTTCAGAACTCCATCTTGGTATCTTCAAGACATTCAAGAAAATATCTTTAAAATACTATTGGCCTGGTATGTTTAAGGACATTGCCAAATTAATCTCGACTTGTGAAACCTGCTTAACCTACAAACACCCTAATCATTCTCCCTATGGTCTTATGGGTAAACCCAAACTTTGCTCCAGACCTTTTCAAACTATATCCTTAGATCTTATGGGTCCATTGCCTATGACTCGAAGACGAAATCAGTATATTCTAGTAATTAACTGCAATTTTACTAAATATACTATGATTTTTCCCCTTAAACGTGCTACTTCAGCTAATATTATTAATGTTTTGGAAAATTCAGTTTTTCTAGTTCATGGCATTCCCCAAACTATTATAAGGGACAACGCGGTTCAATTTCAGTCGCGAGAATTCCACTCATTCTTAAATTCTTATAACGTTCCTTGTATTTTTCACACAGCTTTATATTGTCCTCAGGTTAATCCTACGGAGAAGTTTAATAGTACAATTATTACAGCTCTAGCATCTCTAGTAGGAGACGATCATAGATCCTGGGACAACCATCTTGCTAAGATTCAGTACGCAATGAACAGCGCTACAAATGTAGCTACTGGCTTTACTCCAAACTTTTTAGTCTTTGGTAGGGAAACAATACCTTGTGGTTCCTTCTATACTCCAACTCAGAACCTTGAGGAATTGATATTTATGCCTCGTGATATTTACGCGTCTAATGCTGGTCTCCTCTCATCTATTTTTCACAAAGTTCAAACTAAACTTCACATAGCTCACGCTAAAAATAGCGCTCGCTATGATCTTCGCCGGTCTTTTAAAGAATTTAATGTGGGAGACACTGTTTGGCGTAAAAACCATATTTTAAGCAATGCCGGCGCATACTTTAATGCTAAACTTGCCCCTAAGTTCATCAAGTGCAAAGTGATAGCTAAACTGTCACCACTAGTCTATGTGCTTGAAGACCCTAATGGAGTTAGAGGCAAGTGGCACATCAAAGATGTTAAATCATAAATTTTCTTAACTTTTATTAACTGTTAATTTGGATAAATATCACCATCATTCTCGCCTTATTATTTTTATTTCTTTTAATTTGTTTGTTTGTTTGGTCATCCAGTGTTCTTCAACACATCTTGCTTTAGGACCTCGAATTTTCGTTGGTTAATCTTCACTTTTCATTTTTATTTCAGACACATCTCGTTAGGATTTTGCTGATCCCTGGCTTTGAGCCATAAGGCTCTGGCCGTTCTTAATTTTTACTTAAGTCATAGCGACTAAAGCTTGCTTAAGATTAAGTTCTTTATCTTTATCTTCACTTGGGAGCGGCGGACTACTCCCTTAATAAATTTTTTTCTTCCACGCAGGAGCGGATGACAACTCCTTAATTAAGCCTGAATGTCCTTTCGAAAACACACTTTTAGAGTGGTTGTCATTGAATGTGAACTCCACCCTTACTTGAATGCAGATGATGAATGTAAGAGATAGTATATCTGATTTTGCCTGGTGATGTCTGTTTCTGCAAAGCTGTGTTTTTACGGTTTATTTTAGAATGTACATGTCAAAATTTTTGCTGAGTCAAAAATTTTCCAGGGTCGGGGGAAAATGTAGTGTTATGCTACTTACATATCATTTTACACTATTTTAAATTTATTTTTCCATTCTGTTTTTGATTTTCTGCATTCACCTCAAAACTGGATATTTTGCATCACCTTTATTTCCATAGGATCCAGTAACGTTTTTAAACCATAAGAACACAATAACAAATCATTTTCACTTCGTATTTTCACGCTATCAGGACTTTTTAAATCGGTGTCAATGGAGTCTACCTTTTTCGATCTTTTATTTAGTTCTCCGTAACTCGGGCGTGCAATTTCGGGCTTCGTGCGCGCTGTTGCGCTACCTTTTTTCCTATATCAATAATATCTCATTTTTCACTTAAATCTTGCCGTTTCTCTATTACGAGCCTGAAACCAAAATTTGACATGTTTTAACATCGTTGTTTATCTGGTTGTCATGGCAATTTTTATTCAAATTCGTTACCGGTATGATGTTTTTACTTCAAAACTTCCACAAAAATACTCTTTTCCTCTTGGCCATTTACAAAAATTTGCTTTTAATTTAAATAATTTCCCGTTCTTATCTCAGGTCCGTCGTCGAGCGCGGAGCTCTCTAAAAAAAGTATAAAAGCCGAACAATCGGTCAATAAAGTCAGTCTCGCTTCAGCTTTCAAACTACAAGCATCTCCTAAAGGCCTTATCCCGGGGGCCGCACTGCCCCCGAGATCCTGCAAGCCTCTGCCTTCATCTGAAGTCGTCGTCTAGCCACGCCTACGCCTCCACCTACTAGTGCCCGCGCTATCTTTAGCCGCTGTGCGTGCTTGCTTCTAGCACTGCGTGTGCCTACTTCGGGCGCTGCGTGTGCCTACTCCGGACGCTGTGTGTGCCTACTCCGGGCGCTGTGTGTGCCTAGTCCGGGCGCTGTGTGTGCCTACTTCAAGCGCTGCGTGTGCATACTCCAGACGCTGCGTGTGCCTAGATCAGGCGCTGCGCACCTACCACAGGCATAGCCTGTGCATACTCCGTGAGCACCACTGCCAAGCGCGGTGTGCCACCTTGGTCTTCGGGCTCCGTTTCAGTACTCATTTATCTTTGTTATTTAAAAAAAATAATTATAATTCACGTCACCCATCATCATCTTCATTTGTTTTATATAAAAAAACTGTAAATATCTTTTAAAATTTTAAATAAATTATTAGTTTTTTTGTTGTTTCGTTGTTGTTAGGTTAGGTTCTTTTGTTTTTAATTGTCGCTTTACGACAATATATATATATATATATATGTATATATATGTATAACTGTCTATATATATAAATATCTGTATATATCTATAAAAAATTATAAATGCTACGAATTTTTGCAATTGTTAGAAATATTAATGAAAATGCTAAAAGTAATCAAAAAATTCAAAAATATATAAGAGTAAATTAATTTTTAAAGGATTAGTAGGTAATACTGATTATTGCGTACTCAAATACTAAGTGTTGGTTAATTATTTATGATTACCATTAACTATCGTGCATATTTGGTTTTGTCGGAAGTTTTAATATACCTCATTTGTAAAGATATTTAATAAAAGTTGATTTAAAATTGAACGTATCTTTCACTACCCAAATACATAAGTTTACATAATATATAACATATACCTACTATGTATCTTCTTTGGTAAAAGTCTATAATATTCCATTTCGGTTCGATATCAACCCTAGCGTTACACGCTTCGACTCAAGGTCACCGGCGCTTAAGCTCTCACGTACAGGGAGTGTCACCGCTGTGGTGTCGTACCACTGTGGTTATGGCTGTACCACTTGGTATCGAAATGAAAGTATTGTTTTACTCATAGATTTAGTGTAGAAGATCTATGATTGTGTATTAAAAAAAGTGCGTAGAAAACTGTTAAATAAGGGTGGCGCCATTATAGCTACGAGTTAAATTTTAAAGAACGTGCCGAAAATATTAGTGGAATAGACGACTTTTTCGAGGTTATATTTATTAAATAAAATTATTTTAGATTTTAGAGCTACTGAGCAGTTTAGCAACACACTTCAAAGCGTCAACGATTGCTAAGTTCATTTCATGCCTGTAGCTACTCCAGCGCTGTTATGGAGAGTTTTTGAACTGTTATTTATTGCTTACAGATGAACACTTTTTCAACTATTCTCCTATGAGAGATTGCTCTCCTTACTTCTACACTCCATAATCTATAGTTTTACTAGTCAGGTATAGACACTTTTAACTTTTTGCGGATCACCATTGGCAAAAACTTGACTGTTGGCTAATTGGTACTCGCGATTTATTGCTTAAAAAATTGTTTAAAGTCGATAATGGAAAATAAAAGTGGTGCAATTTTGTGTCTATTTATTGTTTGTCGCCGAGGCAAGTGCTCCAGTGTTGGTATAACCTCAAATTATTTTTTCCGCTTAGGTGCCTTTAGAGCTTGAGATATGTCGTCATTGACGATCCCTTGGCTGTCGTCAAAATTTCCTGATAACTGCTCAATATGACGAATCGGCATATTGTAAAGAAGTTTTTGAAATAAAATAATAAAGTAATTTCTTATTAATTGACACTGGAAAAAAAGATAATCGTACGGGTTTTTATAAATAAAATGTAAATCGTGGTGCGATGGAAGAGAGCGGTGCGCGACGATATCTCACTAGGTGAGGCGGTTACTTCTGGAGCTCGACTGCTCCAGGTGGTGCGTTCGAAACTAGCGGTGCGCGTGGGCAAGAGCCCTCTAGGACGCGACGGTCCCAGGCGGTGTAGTTCCAACCAGCGGCGCAAAGGCAAGAGAGCGCTCGAGCGCGCGCTAGGTGCGAGCTTATATCGGCTTCTTTCCCACCGAAGTCGGGCGGTCTTTTCATTGGTTGCGAGAATCACGCAACATTCTAGAATCTCTTCTTTCCCCTCTCACCCCACCTCAGTGTGTACAGAAGGGATAGGTCGAAGGAAGGACAACGCTTGACAAGTCTACTCTAAAAATACGAATGGTTTTCTGCGCAACCAGAGTATATAGAGGTCCCATAGGAGAATAGTTAAAAATGTATCCTTCCGTAAGCAGTAAATAACAGTTCAAAAACCCTCCACAACAACGCTCGAGTAGCTACAGGTTATGATAGATCACCGTAATATACGTTGAGAGTGGTTTTGAAAATGTTTCTTTTTGTCAATAATTAAAAAATTACTTTGCAGATACTACTTACCGACGGCAGCGCGGCTATAAGTTCTACGAATTTTCAGGGACAGGCGGGCTATTTGATCTTGTAAATTATGACATGACACACACAAAGATTCCAGCTGAGCTTTTGAAGATTTTTCAGTACTGGTACAATAATCAGTATAATAATGTGAGATGGGCCGATAAGTTCTCTGAAAGGTACAGATTGCAATGTGGGGTCAGACAGGGAGGAATTACGTCACCAAAACTTTTCAACCTGTACATAAATGACCTAATCGTTGAACTCAGCAGCAAAAAAGTCGGATGTCGTATCGACGATGTAAGTTTTAACAACATAAGTTACGCAGATGATATGGTGTTGCTGAGTCCCACGGTTAAGGCCACCAGAGAACTCCTTAAGATATGTGAGAAGTATGCGTTAAACCATGGCTTGCGATAAAATGGTAATAAAAGCGAATTCATGGTGTTTAGGGCCGTTGGCTGTAAAAGCCCAGAAAATGTGCCTGCAATTGAATTGAATAACATTGAATTTAAACGCGTTGATAAATTTAAGTACCTAGGGCATTTTGTTACCGATGACCTAAGTGACAATGTTGACATTTAAAGGGAACGTAGGGCGCTGGCAGTCCGATGTAATATGTTGGCACGTAGGTTTGCGCGGTGTAGTGAACAAGTAAAGATAACACAATTTAAAGCGTACTGTCAAGTTTTCTACACGTGCAGCCTGTGGTCGAATTAATCACAGCGGACTGTCGAAACCTTACGTGTCCAGTATAATAATGGCTTCAGGATCGTGTTGGGGTTACCCCGATTTTGCAGTGCATCAGGCATGTTTGCAAAGGCGCGTACAGATGACTATTACGCCCTTATAAGAAAGAAAACAGCCTCGTTGCTTGGCAGGGTGCGGGCTAGCTCCAACTCCATCATGAAAGTAATTGCTGAAAGATACGACTCATTCCTCCTTAAGCAATATTACCGCCTATGTTTAGTTAATAAGGCGCTTGTATTTAAGAATTAGATTTAGGTACTAACTGAAATAAAATTGTTATTATTATTATTATTATTTAGCGCGTAGTGATCGTTCTCCTCATGGACGTTAAAGAACAGGAGAACGATCGCTACGTACTATAAAGCATAGCCCACCTGTCCTTGAAAATTGTAGAATTTATAGCGGTACTGACGTCTGTGAGTAGTGACTCCGAAGTTAGCTGTTTATGAGTACAAGCAGATGAAATTAGTTGAATAATGTACAAATTTTCTTCGCGGCATTGGTGAGAAAAATTTTATGCTCCGTAATTTTGTAATTTTTGACAAAAAGAAACATTAAAAAATGGAGAAATATTTTATTTTTCGTGGATGTGCAAGTGGTTTAGCATCTGATAGGAAAAAAAAGACTAAAAATGACTTTTGTTGAGCGAACTTAGCGATCGCAGTGCCTCACTTATGGTGTCCATATTTCTGGGACACTATTTTCTACGGCGATCGTTCTCCTGTTCTCTAACCACCATGCTTAGAAGGGCTAGAACCCAGAGTCGTAAAGCCAGTTAATTAAAAAAAACTAACCACCATGCACCATAATGTAAATGACAAAATCTGTCAAATGCAGATGCAAATGTCAGTCACTAAACAAATTTCGCGCGTTGCCCGAAAGAATCAAACTTTGTAGCGAAGCGTATTTATTTGTTATTATTAGAAAAATAATAAAATATGCGTTGCTGAGAACAAATAGTTCTGCAATCTTTGTGTTGCTGCTGTTCGCATCAATTACTATTGTGATTATTGCATAAATATTTTTTATCGCGAATACATTTTCTTTACACTTACATAAATACCATTTTTTTTTGTTAACCGTTACAAAGTGTGTAAAAATATTTCCTCGTGCTTCAAAATGTACTAAATACTGTATAGGCGTACCTTGTTTTTTCTAAAATGGATTCTGATAACATTAGAAAGCACAACTATGAAGCTAATTCATGTGGTAAGTCTTGATTTAACATAGTCCAACCCTAATCGGTCTTGTATCAAAATTACTCCGTCTAGCATATTGCCTATTTAACTTAATTTCCGACTCTGTATCAATTTTATATATATCTAGATGTGATAAAAGAGCTCTCAAATAAGTCATGGTGTAGTTCTCAGACACTGACATCTGTCACCTTTTTGTCACGCTGAGGACTAAGATGGCCTTGTTTCCAATAGAGTTTACAGCTTTTTAACCTTACTAACATGCACTACAGGAGTACCATTCACATGATGGTATCCTCTCTGGATATGGTTCTTTCTACGATACGACTTAGATGCAAAGCACAATGTTAAGTTAAGAGGGTTCAAAAAGTATACAATTTGGATTCCAGCCATTTTGTGGAAATCCTAAAAGTCTGGCCCCTGGAAACTCTATCACAATAAATCACTTAAGATCTGGTTTGGTATGCCAGGCCTTAATCAATCTAAAACCTTAAACCAAGCTTATGATCGTAAATTTGCTTTGCAGTTCTGAGATTAAGTAAGAGTTAACTGCATATATTGGCAAGAGAATAATTCGAGGATGTTCCGATTCTGTTCCTCAACAGAAGAAACACCACAGCACATCTAATATGCAAATGTAACACTCATTTTGGAAACTAGGTACTAAGCCCAGAAGAAGTGAAATTGTTTACAGCTTAGCAACTTCGTTAATTCATTAAATATATATGGCTTAACTATTAACTATAGCCAGGCAGAGGTCACAATAGATCTTACAAGTCGGAACAATACTGGTCAGAATGATACTTGTCTAATTAGATCTGCATAGCTGCTTGCACAAATAAAACCAAATCTATTATTAATTATAATGATGATCAATAATTAGTTCGTTAATTTTATACTTTAAATATCTCACCTGAAGATTTCATATAGTTTTATGACTTTAAATAAGATCATAAATGCACTTCTTCGAAAATAATCGTTTATAACTTTTTTGCAAAGCATTAAACAAAGTTTATTGTTTTGTTAATCTACACAAGAAACGAAAATGTTAAAAAATTTTTGTTGAAAAACAAATCACATAATAATGTTTATTTATTAATTTTTTAGCGATGCGAGCTCAGGACTTAAGGCATCTCCTTTGTGGTTATTTATTTATGAACCACTCGGAAATAGGAGCTCTGCGAAGCGGGTCTCTGTCGACCAGGCTTCCCTCGACTGTGCTATGTTGAGTAGCATGGTGTTTCCCTCCCCCAACTGTCTCCTGCTTCACTTGGCTTTGCTCACTCACTAGACACCACCATCTCCTTCTAATCTAACCTGTCCGAGTCAGGATGCCCTAATAATCTTTGCCCTCAATAAAACACCAAAATATTTAATTTGCTTGTTTTTTTGTGTAGATTATGAAAAAATATATGACAACTTCCTTCGATTATTTGTAAAAAAAGTTATCAACAAGTTATATGTCAATGAGTGCATTTTCATGAACATTTTAAGCCCTGAAACTGATATGTTTTCACTTTTTTTATTTAAAATTTTAGTAAAAATGAAGATTTTACAAAAAATTATCGAAATCAAATGATTTTTTGATTTTTTAGAGGCAAAAAACGACAGGATAGTATATAATTACCATTAGTTCGATAGTATTAGCCACAATACACAATTGAATAATGAATGTCAACTACTTACCTCTGCCATAAAGAAGTATTTGATACTGTATTTATGTACCCTAAGGCCCTAAAGACCGACCGTCGAGTTGTCTACACTTACTAGTTCAGTAGCGAGTTAACTTGTAAACCTGGTGAGTTAAGTTTTGACCTTGTTTGAACAGCAGTAAGCGAGTTAAGTAGCAAGTTAACGATTAAGTTGAACGGGATAGCCGGCTGAGTTATTTTTCTGCAAGTTAAGTGCGAAGTGCTGCCCTCCCGCGCGTCTCCCGCCACCCTTAACTAAACTCGCCGTTCGTATAAACGAGCGAATTTAGTTCAGTACATAAGTTGACAGGACGCAACGTTTGCGCGGCCAAAAGTTTGTACGTTACTGTTTATTGAATATTTATATGTTTTATATTGAGTTTTAATAATAAAATGGATGGAAGATATCACATATAAATTTGTACAGGAGTATTTAGAACATGAATGTTTATATAATAGTAGAAGTTCAAATTGTAAAATAAAACCTGCTCGAGTCGTTGCACTCATGAAAATTCTTGAAGACTTTAACAACAACCATTAATATTTCTCTGACTGGATCATTTAATTCTTGACGTAATCCTAAAAACATCTTAAACGAAAACCAGAAAAATTCTGAAGTCTTGAAACGTCGTACTCCAACGAACTATCAACTAATGTCCTTAACTAAACTCCCCACAAAGACATTTGAATGCTACTGCCCACTTAACCGTTTATTGTCAAGTGCCCTGTAACTAAACTCGCTACTGTACTTGTCGAAGTGTAAATCGGTCTTTAGTGTGTGTGAACAAGCAGTGACAGTGCAAATTTTATTCACACATCACTTGTCACTGCCTGTTCACATGCACTAAGCACTTGTCATTTGTCAGTTGCACTTGCCACTCGCACTTGTCACTTTTCAAAATGTAAACCGGACCTAAGTCTAAATATGTTTCTTAAAATATAATGTTGTAATTATGCCAATTTTTATTAAGTTCTTTGTTAATTATTAAAATAGTAGATGATAATTTGTTAAAGGTCATAAAATATTGAAATTTAGGTGTTAATAAATAGTCTTGTAGTCCTAATAGTCCTTATCTACTATATAATCCTTTAGCTACACCAAATCTACTTATTACGCGCATCATGAATTTTATTTATTATCTTCTTACAGTACGAAAAGCAACAAAAGGAAAAATGATATCAGATAGCAGAGAAAATTCCAGTAGCAGAAAAAAATTTAAACCTAATAGCAAAAATGAAGATGGCATGCCAAGGTTAGTTCCCTTACACTGTATTTTTTATATAGAAGAGGAGGCAAACAAGCATTTGGCTCACCTGATAGTAAACAAAAACTGGAGCCCTTTTAATACATATATAATGCCACAAAGCAAGGTTCTGAGCCATTTGCATCCATCGATATTTCTTACCATTTCGTCACACCATCTAATGGGGAAGGCACCCTACATTTACCGGCTATTTTTTGGTTTATTATTTACTTTTGTCTTTGTTTATGTAAATAAAACTTTCAATATCTGGGGAACAAGTCTGGTGATATTTCTAGTGAGTGACTGACTATTGAGTTGCAGTTTTAACCCCATGTGACATTTGGGCAAAAAAGTTTTTAAATTTGTCGGCATGTGTTTAAAGACAATATTATACAGTTATTTATTGCTGATCCCAAAAGAATTATAATTTTTCTTTTATTAGCATTACATTTTATAACAGCTATGGTCAAAGACTTCTACATATACTACTAGACTGGCAATTCGGAACAAAAACTGTCACAGCTGTGGGCTGGGATAAATATGCTATGCAGTTGTATTTCAACAGACTTCAAACAAGTGGTAAAATGAAAAATTTTGTACAGCCGACTTCAATACAAATAAAAAGGAGAACATCATCAATGTTGTTGAAGTCAATTAAATACGCATTATTAAGGATAACTCAAAAACTACTTGGTCGGATCTCCCCATTAGATGATGTGATGAAATGGTAAGAATTTTCGATGGATGCAAATGGCCCAGAACATTGCTTTGTGGCATTATATATGTATGAGATATCCTTAAAAATATTTAATTGACTTCAACTGCATTGACAGTGTTCTCATTTTATTTATATTGAAGTCACTTGTGCAATTTTTTTTATTTTATAACTTGTCATTTACGACAGTTATGTTTTAGGCAAATACGAAATAACGTTATATACTTGTCTGAAATGAAGTTCAAATCACGTTGAAAAAGTGTTGAAAAAGTGTGTGACAATGTTTTTTTAGTCACATTAATAAAAATTGTGTTAGATTGTCAAAAACATTTGTCTCATCCGCTCGAAGTCGACTAAAGGAGTTACGGAGAATTGACTGTAACTTAGTGCGCAAATAATTAAGGCTGCAGAGTCTGTCTAGTAGTGTACCTACATAGAAGTCTGGCTGCAGTGAATTACATTAGCATTGATCATTTTTGAACGAAAAATGTAAGTCTAAACACAAAAAATCATCAAGATTTTTATGTGTATATTTTTGAAAGACTATATATTACTTCGTGTCATTCTTGTAATTTCTATGAAGCTAGGCAGTATAAAATAGTAGAAAACTGTGAAGAATTGATAGATGGTTATCCCATTGCCTCCATAATCACAAACCTAATACCCATTAGTTGCATTTTACAACATTCTAAGCAACTAACACAAAATTCTTTTTTGTTATTAGTTCCACATAAAAGTGGGATCTATAAGTCCTAGTGTTATAGTGACTGGTATTTGGGTGTATTTGTAATATTTTTGTGCATTAATATATCTAAGTTTTAAGTGTAATTTTTCATAGTGAACATTAAACAATATTGCTGACATAATATTATGTGGTGGGAAATTGTGATACATATAATTTACTTCTTAATTAGCTAGTTCAATTAGTTTGTCAAAAATACCTTGGACCACTATGGATGAATTATGCTTCCTTCATTCTTAAAAAAAATAGAAAGATTTTATATGAAACCTTCATCAATTAAATAAATTAACAGGAGTACCAGTAAGAGTAATCAATTTAAGCAATAAAATAATAAAAATCATGTAATATATACATTATCAATAAGTATTATTTATTTATAGTTTAGCTTTACAACCTATTTATTTACAAACTTTATTACAGCAAACCAAGCAAACTAGCCGACGTTGAAACAGATCCTACAGTATTGCAAAGACGCCAGAAACAGATTGATTATGGAAAAAATACTGTAGGATATCATAATTATATTAAAGATGTACCTATGTAAGTGTCATTTGTACCTTTACATTGGTAAACTTAAGCTACTTTTTGTATTTATTCTAATAAACTTTATATTTCAGTGACAAGCGCACTAAAGATGATCCTAAAACTCCAGATAAATATAGCAAATACAGCCGTAGGTCATGGGATGCATTAATCAAAATATGGAGGATCAAGTTGCACCAATATGATCCAAATACTAATGTTAACTGCAAGGATGAACCAGAATCTGACGAGGAATCCAATGCAAGTTAAAATTAATCTTAAATATGTATATAAGTTATAGACTAATAAAAAAATTTATAGCCTTTTATACGTATTATGTATCAGTAAAATAGGGTGAATAGAATCCACGGGGTGAATAGAAACAAGTCTGTTTATTTAATTTAGTTGTCTCCAGGTTTTTATACAGATCAAGATGTGTGTTTATTTCTATTGCTTATTATATGCTAACATTTTTTCTTTATTTCGGCAATCTTGAAAAACCTAGAGAAAACTTTATCAAATAACTAGACTTGTTTCTATTCACCCCGCGATTTCTATTCACCCCATTTTACGGTATTGTTATAGAACAGAAGTATTGTGACATATTATGTCTAATATGCCTAAAACTAATACTAAAGGCATTGTCAAACAAAATATTGTTTTCATTGTAAATGATTTATAATATTTTTTATACTTGTACCAATAAGGTAAATGCACTTTTTTGTCTAATTATGATAACTTGATGTTGATGGAGAGTTGGAGATATTTCTGGTACTTATTTGGATGTAGGTTTAAATAATTATATAATATATATATATATATATATATATATATATATATATATATATATATATATATATATATATATATATATATATACAGAATGGGTCCCACATATATGCAATAAATGAAACCATATACTTGTTATCGCCTTTGCTGACGATATACAAAAAATGAACGTAATCGGTCCAGTAATTAGGTCAAAAAGTAGAGTTTTAATTTTAAGCAAATTTGAACACTCTATAGAACTGGGTCACTAAGTCAATGATTCAATGAACTTGAATCCTTGAACATTAAAAAGCGACGTTGCCACGCAGTGCAAACTATTGGTATTGCGACATATCGACAGCGGTGTCTTTTGTCGGCGTGCCACCCGCGTGCAACGTTGTCACTCTTCCAAGGGGTCAAGGTACGTTGTCTAAACAGAGTGTTCACTTTTACTGAATTTATTTTAATATTTATTTTGTTTGAAAATTTCTCTTTTTTATTTTATGGGTTTTAATTTAATATTTAATTTTTCTACACTTCTACGGACTAGTATTACTTGTGGTTTCATTTATTGCATACATGTGGGACCCATTCTGTATATATAATATATACAGTAAAATCATTGTACAACTAGTTATGTAGTAACCATTTAGAAAGATTTATTGTTTTGTTTTCTATGTTTTTATTCTTCACATGTAAGCTCAAAAAACTCTCTAACTTAATTTATGTATCAGCTAATCTCAATTATCCTAAATATCTTAAAACATTAATTACCTTTTTTTAATGTTAAAGATACAATGTTTTAAAGAAGCCATACAGTAGTATGGCTTCTTTAAAATGTTGTATTTCGTTATTCTCCAATCTTTTTATAATTTCATAATTAAATTGAAACAACTGTTTACTTTATAAAACTCAGCATATTTAAAGGAAATTTATATTTTTAAGCATACAGTAAAGTTGAATATTACCTGACACATTACATGCATAATTTACATAATTCATTATATATATATGTTATTATTTGATCCAACTAAATAAGAAGTTACATGTTATGCACCCGTGAAGCAAAAATAAAGAGGATTTCCAAAAAACATTTTCATACAGTATGAGCTTGAGAAGTTTCAGACAGGGCAAGTGTGATCACTGGTGATGCTTGGCTTAGCCTTATTAGTGGAATAAATTAAGCAGGAAGTATTAGCATTCCCTTCACCAAGTATGATTATAAAAGTTAAGTTTCTCGAAGTCATGATTGTATTAGGATTTATTTTAATTAAATATTAAGGACCTAACTTGCTTCATTTACTGTAACTGTTTTCACTGTAAGTGAGACGATACCTTCTTAGTCCTGAGAGGTGACAACGTATCTGCATTTTGATTCTTAATCGAGGTTGAATTTAGATTTCTATGAGCCACAGTGTCCATTAACCACCAGGTATACTTTGTCTCATTTGTCATCTTAATTCTGTTAAAAAAACAGTAAAAATAATTAAAATGGAATCTCTATCTACTCCTAAGTTAACTCTACAACCCTTAACTTGTTAATATATAGGGGATAGGGTGGCAAGATGGGGTACTTAAGCTTTAAAGGTCAATAATATAAAAAATTACATAGTGAAATAATCATATTTATTTTTTAATTAACAACTAATTATTATTATTCTAATATTTGGTGTCATTAAGAACTTTTGGTAACACATTTGAGAGAAAAAAATTAAAATAAAAAAAGGTGTTTTGCCCCGTCTTCCCCATGGTGCTGGTAAGATGGGTACCCCTCTGAGGTAAGATGGGGTGATGAGAATGATCAGAGAGAAAGATGATTATTTGAGCCGGCAGAACTCGCAGACATGGGTGGCTTCGTCATCATCATCACCTATTCCTGCGCAGCTATTATGAGCCCATCTTGCACATAATGAGCATGATGTCCTCCCTTCAATTGAAACGGAATATACTTCCTCACAATACATACATAGTGTGTCCCCTTTTCTTCACTTTCATCTCCAGATGATGAGACTCTTCGTCGTTTTGCTGTTTTCGCTGATGAGCTATTATATTTATATATATGTGATTTTTTATTTTGAGCTTTTGTAGTAGTTTTCTTCTGCTTTTTTTTAAATTCATCTTTTCTCTTTTTTGTTTCTATTTTCTCTGTCTTTTTTTTCTGCTCAGCATCTTTTTTTCTGGTCGATGACTTCTTATTCTTATTTGTAGGGAGACGACGTGATAATTGCCGTTTTTCCACGCTTTTTGACAACACGAGAGGATGTTTTAGTAAATAGATGTGGAAAGAGTTGTTTGGAGAAGTCAAAACAAAGCTACTGTCGCTTTTATCGCATGTGGGCGCATTAGCTGGTTGTGATGTCTCTGGTTCCTGACAAACAGGGTTTTCAGCTGGTTTTAGTGAGTGCGTCTGCTGGTCGGATTGATTTTGTTCTGCTTCTGATGTCTCCGGGTTGTCTTTAGTTTGATACGGTGCTGATTCCGGATTAACTAGCCTGGGATGCCAGTGGGAATACTCCGGCAAAGAGTCATCAACATCGTCTCTGCTAAAAGTCGCAGCATTATCAGTTCTTTGTGCAGCTACTGTATCTGAAGTTTGAACAGAAGTGACATTGCTTATATCTTGAAATACTTCTCGGTTTGTGCAAGTTTGACCGTCATTTAACTGGATCTCGGTTGTCAAAGAAGGGGCAAAATCTGTTTACGTTTGGATTATAGGACCAAATCCCACATTTACAAATTCCATTTACTACTGTAGATATAGTGGCTGCTTGAACAAAAAACATACTCATTTTTACGGAAAACAAACATGAACAAAATTATTCTCATTGGGGGCAAGATGGGGTACCCCGTTACCCCATATTGCCTGCAGAGCCATTTTATAAAAGAAAAACAAAAAAGAAAAAACAGCCAATAATCTTAACTAACGTTATTTAACAAACCAAAGTTGCGTGTCAAACCAAAAGAAAATATGATAAGCAATTTGCAGTAAAACACTTTTTTAGAATTTTTTTCGGCACTGTGCTCTTGTGAACTACTAACCACCGGGCGACTGACAAGTACCACGGCGGCGCGTAGAACAATGAATGAACGAGCGTGATTGGTCAAATTTAACTGTGAATTTCGCTGGGTACCCCGTCTTACCCGTTACCCCGTCTTACCTCCTTCTCCCCTAATAGACACAAATTGTAATGAATGAATTATAATATTTAAATTAGATTATATAGTTAATTTAAAGGGTGCCGCCCGCACTTACAGCCTGCAGTCGTGCAAGGGTTTGTTTTTTTAAGGTACGCTCCGCATTGCCCTTTTAAAGGAAAATCAATTTTTATAATTTTACTCTTTAAGTTCATCGAATGTATTTAACTAAAGTTTAATTTAAATTAAGTAGCATTTTTAGTGTTCGGCTTTTTTTGATAATCTAATGACACAATAAATACTAAAAATATTAGGATTCATCAGTGGCGAAGCCTCCATACAAGCCGAAACCCAGGCTTGCCTTTTCAATCTGCTCAATGAATAATATCAAATTATAAAATAACTTGTAAACTATTTCAAATTTCCCGCGCGCTCCTCTGTTCTACCACAGGTTATGACCTCGTAACATATATGTAGCGTCAACACTTGGCAGCGATATAACTGCGAACTAAAGTGATCAGTAGTACAATTGTGTTTTATTATTAGTGTGTTTTACTACTACTACGCCTGTCTGAGGCAGCAAGAAGATTAACGAGATACGACAAAGGGGTTATTTTAAGCGTTAAGCGAAGGTTAAACTGATCTAGAATTAGTTGCATTTTGATATTTGAAACTTTCTTTAACAAAGGCTTGAGTTTAGACACGAGTTTCTGTCGGTATTCAACGACGTGTTTTTGGGAAATTTTATATGTGGTAGAGCCAAGTTATAGCTATACTAGGGTTGTAGCACGAATAGGTCAGCTCGATCGGAGAAAGACCACGCTCACACAGAATACCAGCGTAAAATAGCAGCTGCATACTGTTGTGTTTCGTATGTTGTGTGTCGAGAACGGGAAATCTTTTTTCCTGGATACAAGGCATTTCATCTTAGTCCTCAGAGGTGACAACGCATTCGAATTGTAATTACTACTATTTGATGCTAGTATTCTGTGAGAGCGTGGTCCTTCCCCCGTCGAGCGGACTCATTCGTGCTACAACTGTACTACTAATATAACTGCAGCATGGCTCTATCACGTAAAAAATGTTAGGAATCAATAGGTGGTGTTGTAGACAAGTTATTAACAAATGCAATTTGTTATAAACCATAACGACTCATAGTCACAAAATATTTAGTGTCAAAAAAGAAAATTACAAAATCTGGACCCGATAGGTGGTGTTGTAGTCAGTCGGGTTATTAATAATTATGTGGTCTCGGGTTTAAATCTCTGGTGAGGCCGAAATCAGTCATTACGTTTTTTCTGTCAAGAAGTTGACCGTTGGTCCTGCGAATGGTTTCTTTCCGTGATAATAGTAAGGGAATATAAGGTATCTGCGGGTAATAAGGCCTATCTAAGGGACATTTGAATGAAACGTAAAAAATA
This sequence comes from Parnassius apollo, assembly GCA_907164705.1. Taxonomy (NCBI): domain Eukaryota; kingdom Metazoa; phylum Arthropoda; class Insecta; order Lepidoptera; family Papilionidae; genus Parnassius; species Parnassius apollo. Next base: position 626,075 of record CAJQZP010001435.1, read on the forward strand.
TCCAATTTGGTCTACATATTTTAATAAAAATTGTTGGATTAGTACAGTTTCTAAAAAGCATGAACGAAAAATTGTAACATTTGCCAAAAAGAAAAACAAAATTAAACATTTCTAAAAACTTTGCCAGTAGGCCTTATTTTACTGTGGTTGGATAATAACACCTACTGATTTAACGAACTCAAATTATCAAAATATACGTAATATATTTAATATTTGTGATTAGTAATTACAAAAATACTGCAATTACGACATAAATTTCTAAAAAAATATAATCTTCCTCGTCTAACAGCACTTAGTGAAGTCTTTATTATAATCATTAACAAACTGACAAACAATGCACTCCCCGTGATTATCATCAGTGCTTCGGTTGTGTCTAGAGTAATCGAGTTATATGAGTGTTAGTTTGAATTGAGAGTTGGATTGATTGTTGGGTTGAGTATTCTCTCAACCGAATTTTCGTCACAGCGGCCAGTCTCTACGGAGACTAACCTATCTGCACAGTAGAGAATTATAGTCTCTGAATCTGAATGGGCAAGCACAGGTGCACTCTCTATTCCCTCACAATCATCAAATCGCAATCCAACACGGTCCGAGAGAGCTTAGGCGCAGGACGAATAATTTACACATAATTTAGTAGCTTCTAATGTCAAAGCCTTAATTCTTCGACACACTTCATCTTTGCATTGATTCTACAGCTGAAACCAGGTCGTTTTCTGACTACGATATTAGTTTAGTAATAAAAGCGCACATTTTATTTGCATTTACAATATTTTTAAAGTGATATAAAATACACTATAAAACAAAAAACCACACACGGAGAGGGAGTATAATAAGGCCTTTGGTGAAATTTAGTAGGCCTTAATAACCGCCGACCAAGTTAAATACTGAAGAAGAAAAACCATATTTAAAAAAAATACGACAATACGTTATTCAAATCTTTAAGATCAACAAAGCATTTATTCACACAGATAAAGATTGCGACTTTAGATAGCTAAGTGTAATATAACAAAACATATCTAAGATTTATTTAGACTGATTTTTATTATTGGTCCAGTGCCGACGTATCTTATGATAAATAATACAACTCTGGTGGCAGGACACGGGATAGCGCGTCTCTGTAAACTTGTAGAGGCATTATCGTGTAATAGGAGTCTGTTGTTATCTCCTTGAGCGAGAGCGGTTACGACAAATACGACTTTTGTTACTTAGGCCTTATTAGTCGACAGACCTTATTACCCGCAGGTACCTTAAAAAACAACTGTTCTTGCACTCACACTCCTGCAGTATAATCCTGTCCTGGCCAGATGGCTAGTTTCCGTTGACACAGCCGTCGGGATCGAAATTCCAGCTGGAAGACATTATTATGTTAATCATTAAATTTTTTACGTGTACTTACTGTTACTCCTGAACTTGGCAAAATTTGAAATAAACATTTCTGTTACTAAGTAACTAAAGAAGGCGCTCGAAACGCTTGAATGTTGTGTCGCAACGACAGAAACCATTACAAGCCACTTTCGAAAAAACTATATTACATTATAATTTTTTATACAATTTAATGATCTATGGAGCTTGGTGACTGTCCAGATGTCAACTCTTATCAGCAAAGCCCATAATCGCAAACGTCGTTTGTACTGAATTTGTCCTGTTTTCATACTAACTACTACTTTTTAAATACTACTATAAAAAGTATGAAAAAACTATAACTACAAGCAAACTATAAAAAAAGGGATAACCTATTAAAACAACATAATATTTCGTTAAATATATAATGATATTTAAATTAAATACACTTATGTAATAGGCAGATCCACTCTGTTTAAAATATCACGGGCTTGTTTTACAAATGCGTTATTTTTGTTTTCCGTGGCTAATGTTTGTAATTTCTCCATATATTCATCAATATTCGCTTCTGTTGCACCACTGGATCCACCTGAAAGATTTTTTATTGTAAGTATATAGATATTTTAATGCAGATGAGAAATTTTACCAACACACATATCATAATATATTGCAACTCAGTGTACACAAAAAAAACTCAGTCCTAGCTCTAGAATATGACTCCACGCAAATGAACTGCGGTGGGCGTGGTCACTATCGTAATATTGATTATACAATTTGCATTGCACTTTATTACAAAAACTTCCCTGGCGACTAGTGACAATCACGAAGGCATAAACGTTGTAAGCGACTTTTAAGATGTATGTCAATGGAAACCAAATATTATCGGGGAATAAGGTCCACTTTACTTAAGATGTGTAATCTTATTGTGCGTTTGCACCGAAAAAAAGGCATTTACAAAGTGAAATGCTTCGAAACTTTCAACAAGTAACAAGTCCAAGAAATTTTACGACAAAATTTAAGATTTGTTGCAGTTTGCCTCTGGGATTGATTAAAAAATTATAATATATTGTATATGTTGGGCCCTTTGGTTATATAGGTACATGACTAAATTCGCGTTGCAAAAATGACCAAAAACGAGTCGCATTGTGCGTGAAAGCACTGCAACCCTTTAACCGCTTACGCCGGATTAATCCGACAAATATTTTCGTAGCTATTTCGTCATATTTACGACCAAATACCCCTGCTCGTTTAATCTGCTTTTTTATTTCATTACGCTACATTCTATTAAAATATGTTCATAATATGAAATGGTAGTAATGGTAAATAGTGAATAAAGTATTCATTTACGATTTAATATACTTCCTCTTTCAAAAATACTTTCTCTTAATTAGAAGACCTAAAAATAACATCTGAAGTTGCCATCATGGCATGTATACATGACCACTGGTCGCTTGTCGCGTACGCGGCGATGTCTGATTGAGTTGAAATTTTGTATACCGTAACTTCAGTGATAATACAATAATATGATACATATAACCTAATGCTGTATTATGGTAACGTAAAATTGGGTTTTTTAATTATACCTGCTGATAATTTTATGGCATTTGTTGAATTACTCGAGTAAAAGTTTCGCGAATATTTCGATCTTGAAATAAATATGTATTGTTAATGTTAGCAATGAAATACATAAACCTATTAAAGATTGTAAATTTGATATGCCATGTGACTGTTTCCTGTTAGATTACTTGAAATAACTTTATGTTAGATTCAGAATTTACCACACCATTAAAAGAAACAATAAATTATTGAAAACAAATATTATAAAAGAAAATTATAAGAGTAAGTAATTACTATTAAAAATATAAAAATAAAGGCTTTTCTACGCCTTGCTACAGGCTAACGCATATAAGTTAATTTTGTGTGGAAAAGAAAGGAAGGATAAAATGCTTATCCGATGGACAAAGACAAAATTCGAATGTTGATCATTATCGCCACGAACATTAACGGAATCAAAGTCATTGTTTCCTCGCTAAAACATTAAAAGTATCGATTTGAAGTGCTGAAGTTCATCTTATAGAATCGTGTATAACGCCGGCCGGCAAGTTCAATTAACTTCAAAACTACCAAACACATAGTTAGCAATTAAGTGATGACGTAATGAAGCTCTGGCAGATCTTCAACTAAGGAACCAAAGTGAACTAAGGTACGTGATAATATATCTAATTCGGGCGTCGAGTCGTATTTTCCTTACAGAATTATCAATTTACCCAATGTGTGGCGAAAAATCAATGAAATCGTCCCATCATCTATGTGATTGAGTTTGTTACCCATTCGTTCACGCCTAAACAGCTAGACGGAATTAACTGTGTAACTGTTTGTTTCTTTGTCTGTTCGGTAAAAATTTAGCAATCGATTTTAAGCTTTCCGATGAGATAGATATGAAACTTTAAATATAGCTCGGGACTAAAAACGTTGGAATATTTTATTTTTATTTGATATCAGGAAGCAACATTCCCATCCCCGGCTTTATTTCTCTCTGTTTTTTTTTTATAGAAGAGGGGGCAAACGAGCATGCGGCTCACCTGATGTTAAGTGACTACCGCCGCCCATGATCAACCGCAACACCAGGGGAATTGCAGGTGCGTTGCCGGCCTTTTAGAAAGGAGTACGTGTCTCTGTCGTCCTTTACGCCCACGGAACGATATTGGGTAGTGGATTTTCTTTCACCGCCACTGCACAGTGGAGTATATAAAATTAAAGTTATATAAGTACAGCCCACTGCTGGATCTCTCATTTCTGAGGGTGAGGGTGCGTGTTGGCAAACTTCACATGTCTTCGAAATATTTTTTCTTATTTCCTAAGAAAAAAATAAATTGCAGATTTCCTCACGAATTTTCCTTCAACGCCGAGAACGTGGTACATTCACACACATTCGTTCGTACACAGGTAATTAACAATTTCATTGGTGCCGGCGGGTATCGAACCCGGGTTGCTAGTGTAGTGTAAAATTAACAACGAGGCTTAGCTCCTGAGCTAGCACGGTTATGTGTATGATTATATATATATATATATATATATATATATATATATATATATATATATTGCATACCTACGCATACATGGGCGTCGGCTAAAGGTACTCTTAATCTGGCCCGTTTTCAATATATCGCCGATTTGGTCGTTAAATTTTCGTCTAGGCGTCCCTAAACTTGATTAAATAAATAAAATCTATCGAAATTCAAATCATATCCTAAGGGCAATAAAACAATAAATTTAGTAGGCAACTTTGACCTTGTCACTTCGCAGGGTCACAGGCTTAAGGGCAAAGAGCAAAGTAATTGTTCAAAATAAATTATTCAAATGTTTAATTCAAAGTTTTTGTTTTTATTATTTGTAAAATATCAGTGCCATAGGCTTCTACTCCGTTCACATGTCATACTCTATTTGTTCCATTTCCAGTAAATAGAAAATGTTACCAGGTAAGGGCAGGGCGACGTTGTGCAGCGCGCGCACGAGCGCCGCGACGAGCGCGCGGCGGTGCGCCAGCAGCGCGGCCGCGCGCTCCGCCGCCGCCGACGTCTCCGCGCGCAGCCGCGTCGTCGCCGCGCTCACCTCCTCGGCGTGTCTTTGAAGTATCGCGTTCTGTCAAATATCACTCATTGTAAATATTACCAGCCCTCTCACTCTTGCTAATTGCGTTACGTAAATATCTACAATAGCGTGGAACCTCAGGTTACATATGGAATCAGGGCTAGCACTAAGTCTTTTAACAATGTTCACGTAAATGGATGTTTTGTAAATACCTGTTTGCTTAGTGTTCAGTATATTTAATTATAGGATAAAATAATCTATATATTTGTATTTTATAGATAATGTATTCCTTAACTGTTTTGAAAAAATAATGAAAATACCAGCAAATAATTTACTAAACTAGCCCCATCCCACCTTACCAGATTTCAATAGACACTTCATTTTTTCTAAGCAGAAGAACAAGAGGCACAAACATACATTTAGGCACGGTAGGTAATTAATCGCATGTGCCACATCGAGAATGGCTAGAGTGTGACTATAGCACAATTGTATGCAGATGAATGAAGCTTCGAACATCGTTAAAACGCCCTGATTGATCTGAATAGCGCTATAAATAGCGAATCCGACTTCTTACAACATGAGATGTGTCGTAAAGCGACAGTTAAAAACTAAAGAACCTAACCTAACAACGAAACAACTAAAAAGAAAATAATTTATTTAAAATTTGTAAAGATATTTACAGTTTCTTTTATAAAATGTAAAGCCACAATTAAAAACTATAGAACCTAACCTAACAACGAAACAACCAAAAAAGAAAATAATTTATTTAAAAAATTGTAAAGATATTTACAGCTTTTTTTTTATAAAAAAAAAAGGTATGAGGGTGATGATGGGCTGTAGTGATGATAGTGAATTACAATTTAAAAAAAAAAATAAAAGTTAATAAAGATAAATGAGTACGGAAACAATGTATGTACAGGCTATGCCTGTGGTAGATGCACAGCGCCTAATCTAGGTACACGCAGCGCTTGAAGTAGGCACACACAGCGACCAGAATGAGCACACACAACACCCGGAGTAGACACACACAGCGCCTGGAGTAGACACGCAGCGTCTGGAGTAGGTCCACGCAGCGTCTGGAGTAGGTACACACAGCGTATTGAGCAGGTACACGCAGCACTTAGAGTAGACACACACACACCGCTCGGAGTAAGCACACACAACGCCCGGAGTAGACACACACAGTGCCCGGAGTAGACACACACAGCGCCCGGAGCGCCGGAGACACGCAGCGTCTGGAGTAGGAACACGCAGCGCTTGAGACAAGCACGCTCAGCGGCCGAAGATAGTGCGGGCACTAATAGGTGGAGGCGTAGGCGTGGCTAGGCGACGACTTCAGGAGAAGGCAGAGGCTTGCAAGATCCCGAGGCAGTGCGGATAAAGCCTTTAAGAGGTGCTTCTCGTATCAAAGCTGAAGTGAGAACCTCTATTGGCCGATTCTTCGGCTTTTATACTTTTTGACGGATCTGGGATAAGAACGAGAAATTATTTGAAATTATTTAAATTAAAAGCAAATTTTTGTAAATGGCCAAGAAGAAAAGAGTATTTTTGAAGTAAAAACATCAGGCCGGTAACGATATTTGAATAAAAATTGCCATGACAACCAGATAAACAACGATGTCAAAACATGTCAAATTTTGGTTTTAGGCTCGTAATAGAGAAACGGCAAGATTTAAGTGAAAAATGAGATATTATTGATATAGGAAAAAAGGTAGCGCAACAGTGCGCACGAAGCCCGAAATTGCAGAGTTACGGAGAACTAAATAAAAGATCGAAAAAGGTAGACTCCATTGACATCGATTTAAAAAGTGCTGATAACGTAAAAATACGACGTGAAAATGATTTGTTATTGTGTTCTTATGGTTTAACAATGTTACAGGTACCTATGGAAATAAAGGTGATGCAAAATATCCAGTTTTGAGATGAATGCAGAAAATCAAAAACAGAATGGAAAACTAAATTTAAAATAGTGTAAAATGATATGTAAGTAGCATAACACTACAGATGTCATAGAAATATTTTAGATTTTAAATTTTTCCTCCAAAAAACCAAATCGAGAGACAACCTATTGCACACAAAAGTAGGAGTCATTAGTATTAAAGTTGATTGCTGATCAAATAGAGAATAGACATTCACAGCTGAATGTCTATTAAGCAAGGCTTAGCAATATAAAAAAGACATTGCTGTAATATTCGTACATAATTTATTGTTAATGAATGAAGTGATTTATTGATGATTCGTTGACTTCATAAGCTAATCATGCGAATACAAACAGTTTATTCACTTTAGAATGTTTTGATTGACAATGATCATTTTTTTCCTGTAAATAAAATTAAAAAAAAAACATATATATTGCTAAGCTTTACTACACCATTTCTAATAAAATGTAATCATATCAAAATCATAAAGATCTAGAAATAATGTTGGACAAAATAATTAAATAAACATAAAGTAAAATAAGCAATAAATGTCGCTGTATCTTTTATATCTACATACTTATTCCACTTACTTAACAATTCATTCAACACTGATGTTCAAAATATGAATAACAATAATAAAGAAAAACCAATAAAAATAAATTCGTCAATGTAGTCAATCTACAACTAGTGCCTTCAAGTCTGTTTTGAAAATAATTAATTTTACTTCTTTTAGTTTTTTAAGCGTCTTGTTAAGTAAAACTGCTTTATCAAGCCTAGATGATAAAAGGAATAAATTATTATTTTGCTCATACACTACTTAATATTGTAAATAAACCATAAGTAATTAAATCATTTGATAATATATTTTAGATGTCTCTTTATCAGCTTCGAAAAAGTATACCTTTAAACTTAACCTCTTACCTGTTGCTCATAATCAGAGTTAGCTTTTCTCAACTGCCGTAATTCCGACTCTCTTAATTTATTGTGCTGAAGAAATTGATCAGTGAATATGGGGATATCTGTGTCTCCTCCCAATAGTTCTTCCCCCTGTGTAAAAAAATTATAAGGTGTTTGTTGTGTAATACATATTAATATTAAATCAATAAATAAAAATATAACAAACATGCAGCCAATAAAAGTAAAGAAAGTGAATTTCTATAAATTAAAGTTAGAAGTGAATAAAAAACCCCATAATTTTTATTTTTACTATAATGCTATATAAACTCTGTGATTTTTATCATAATAAACTGTATATGATTTCATGTTAAGACCAATTTACACTTCGACAAGTACAGTAGTGAGTTAATTTGCGAACCTGGCGAGTTAAGTAAAAAATCTAGTTTGAACGGTAATTAGCGAGTTAAGTAGCAAGTTAACAATTAAGTTGAACAGGATAGCCGGCCGGGCTATTTTAATAAATAATAATAATACAGTAAGAAGTAAACAGAAGTCATAGTTATTTTAATTATTATTTCGAATTTATTAAGACCTTAGCTACAGTCTACGCTATTTAATCTAGTTATAACTACAACATGTAACATAATTAACGCACTTTGAGAAAGTAGTTTGTTCAGAATCGTTTACTGAATCGATTCCTATCATTTTTAATATAGGTAATTTTTATCCCATAAATAATTAAAACTACGTAAATTACAGTCACACTAAATCTGTACAGTCAAAACAAACTGAAATGGACCGTAACTTAAGGCAATAAGACTTTTAAGAGTGCAGTTTTATTTGTATTATTACTAATTCTGTCATTCAATAAAAATAAAGAAAAATGAACTTTATTTCAAGCACTTTAAAGTCTTTGCGTTCGTGGATTTGTACTGTGATCACAACATTCTTCCGGAATTAGTATAACTAATTTGATAAATAATCAGTGCATAAAAATGTTTAACTAAAAATTCAGTGTATGTACTATGATTATAACATAATATACTAATTGGGGTGTCTGAGGGTGTGCGTTAATTACGTTACATATTGTATATTTTAACTTACAATAATTTTTAATTAGTAGTGGATTCTAGTCTTAACGAGAAAATGCGTTTTCTATCTCAAATCAGGTTTTCACTGTAGCATATTATTGTATACTAAAAATGCTTTATAAGAAACACAAGCAGCTAGTGTGTCTATGAGCCACAGCATTGACTAACGATCAGGTGAGCTGTATGCTAGTCATCTTAATTCTATTTTTTTAAAACAGTATTTGAATTTAACATAGTTTCTGTGGTATTCCTTTCTCTATTAAATACTTACAGAAGCAGGGGTGATGCAGGGCCTGGGTCTTGGGGGAGTTTGCTGCCTTGCTGCAATAGTGGGTGTGGCCTGTGCTACTACACTGTGTTCAGGTGCCTGAGTTGTTGCTTTAAAACATAAATAATGGAGAAAATTAATAATTTTAGTTTCCTACGTAATATTAATGACCAAAATACATCAGAAAAATCATCACCTGGTGGGCCATTTTGTTGGTTACCTTCATGGGAAGGATTTTGTTTAACTTTTTTACTAGTACTAACGGGATCTTTTTGCTCAATTTGTTGTTTCCGAAATTCTTTATAGGCATCAGTCTTTTTATATTCAGCCCACTCTTTCATATATCTAAAAATTCATTATGATGATAACATTGTATTTAGTTTTCTGTACCTATAATAAAGTTACTAAACAGATATTCACATTAAAACATGTTCTTAAAACTTTACTTGTGTTTCCTTTTTAACCGTATTCTAAGAAATACGAGGCTATGTGCCATGTACATGTGCACATGTACATTTTAGCCAAGTTCAAAAAAGAAGGATACTCAATTGACAGTATTTTTTTATTTTTTGCTTGTTTGCACAATTGATAAAGATATTGTATGACTATGTAAGTTATTTTCATCAATTGTAAGCCGATTATAATGATTCTTTTTTTTATAAATAGGCTTTATCAGGGATAAAGCGTACTCAAAAGAGTAAAAAAAATTTGAAGACTTCAAAGAAACTTCGAATAGTTTCTGAAGTCTGGGGTAGAAGAATTGAACTCTTACACTATGTCTAAGCACTATCTGCATGTAGAATAGTATGTTATGATACAAGAAACTTAAGTAGCCGATTATTGAACTGTGTGCCATGTTTTATTAATAATCGGTTACTTAAGTTCCGTGTATTGTATTATTTTATAGTACAAGTGACTTAGATCCGTTTTTTATTGAATACTTGTAGAATACTAAACGATTACAAAGACACAATGATGACATCTCTTTCTTATTATTTCTCTTGACGGTAAATGGTATTAATAGTAATTGTTTTTATTTATTGTACTTGATCTTGATCAAACGATTTAATGTTTTGTTTGTAATTAAAAGTATTCTAATAGATGTTACTCATTAAAGTTCTATTGTTCTGTATTTATTATTATGTATCAAAAATGTTTAAGTTTTTAAAATATTATAAATTTTATTCATGACTTAACATACCATATAAATACTGGCTAATTAAATGACTTAAACATGGTTTTAAGTCACCAGTTACAAAGAGCTAGAAAGAATAAAATTATAGTACATCTATAATTTTATTCTTTCTAGCTCTTTGTAATCTGCATTTACTTTATTATTGGAAGTAATTTTTTTTAAATACCATATGTTAAATCTTCATAATTATTACCTTTCTTTGTCTTGATCAGCAGCATCAAGGTATTGTTGTTTCTCTTCAGCAGGTAACTTACTCCATTCACTTGCTAATTGTCGAGTAAGTTCTGCAAATCCCAGTTCTGGTTGCTCTGCTCTCAATTGGTCTCTGCGCTCATTCAGAAACCTTACATAACCTGCAAAATCAAAATTATTAAGTATTTTTGCTTTAAATTTAGCACTTAGTAAAGATTAACGATGTAAGCAAGTATGCCTAGTAGTGGGTTGTAATTAGTGGTATAAGATTGTTGAGGTCCACCAATATATATAGAAAAGCTGATCAGTTAAAATTTCGAAAGTTTAAATTGAAATACTAAATTAAAAAGTTAAAATAAATATTAATTCAAAAAAATGCATTTCTACAGTACTTATTCTACTCTCTTGCTTCCTCTGCCACACCCAACTCTCACTACTACCCTTTTATACATTTACTTTTACTAAAGAAGTCCCACCTCTTAAACTTTAGGTATATTCTCTTTGCTCAGCAATACTTTTTTCTCTAAAGTAAAATTTTACAATAAAAAACAAGTTGTACAACTTACAAAACTTATTATACACAGGGGTTATTATCAAAAATAATATATGGACTCTGTGGAGATGAGAAACTGGTATCATCCGCTTTTGTTTTTATGGAAATGCGTTACAATGTTAATATATTCATTTCTTTATATTTTCTCTCTCGGTTTTAGCTTGTGAATAGCTCTTAAGGGCCTCTTCTGTGTGCAAAACAAGATCATCTTATTAAGAACAACAATTAATGGGGAACATCCTAAGAGATTAACTCTGTCTATTTGCACAGACACAACCTAGTGGCCAAGATTTTATACCAGGAGCTAACTCCGATATACAATCTTGTAGATCAGAAACTGCCCTATTGCAAGTACTTGCTGGAAGCAGTGCCCGGAAATAACCATCCATGTCGATACATTACCATCAGTATGAGAAGAACCTCGTGAAAGCTGAAACAGATAATCAAACTACCTAAACCTGGCTCACATGTGAGGTGGTCTGGCAACCAAAATTATCCCTGTGGTCATTTTAGCAAATGGACTAATCCAGTCAGCTTCTCAGGTCGTCTGAGGCAACTGGGGCTCTGTGACCGAACAGATTCAAGTTCAAATGCAGATGGTGGTACTCGTCAATATTGGCCGCATTGTCCATCAGTTTCTTTCCCTTTCCCCCTAACTTTTGGCCACCTGGACTCCCCTACCAAAGTATTCTATCTTATTGGGTTTTTTATATTTTTTGATATACAATTATTTCATTACATTTGATCTATATTATATATTTATCATTTACTATTATACATTTATGCAGTATTATAATAATGAGAATCATATATAAATAAAAACCAATAATACCTAATAATAATAATAATAATAATGAAAACGCCATAAATGTGAAATACAGTAGGACCTTCATAACTTAAACCTCGATAATGTAATAACCTCTATAAATTCATAAAATTGTGTGTTCCCATCCACTCAGAGTGCAAAACCTCTTTTACTTATAGTATAAACCCTCTATACGTTAAAGGAATAATTTGGGTGTCTGTACCTCAGTAACTCAAAGTTGTAAGGAAGACGACCTTTGCAACTTCCAACACCATTCAGTCATTTTAAATGAATGTGCAAATAATAAAGGTTCTCTGTAGACTATTGTAATTGCTTACATGGGTTTATGAAATGGCTTCAAATGTAAACAATACACTAAGTTCTAAGTACAGTAATTTAATTGTATCATTAGCTTTTTTATAGAGATTTTTTCCGATATTTTATAGAGCAATGCAGAAGCACAGAGGGTGATATCGTTTCTTCTTTAATTAATATTGAAAATAAAATTGCCGACTTTTTTATGTAGAATAAAATAAACTTGAATAAATGTATCTTTAAACATAAAATAAAGGAAGTATGTACATATGTAACATTTAAAAGTTTCATTTGCATTTAACCTAGCTTGTCTATCTATGTGAGTATATAATTTCTAAACAAAGCGAACATCATAAGCGAACCTCTGTAAGTACAAATATAAACCAATAAAAACTCCCTAACTTAAACCCTTAGTAAGTAAAAACCTCAATTATATTCAGAGTAGACTAACAAAAGCATGATCTATCCCTCATAACAATTTCAACCTTCAAATCAATACTAGGTTTTGTACAGTTTAGCTCTGACAGCAGAGATAATATCAGTTATAGTATCAGGAAAGTTTATTTTTACCCCAATGATTACAAAAAAAGTCACTGCATAGTCAGCTAAATGCATTAAATTCTTTGATGTTTTTGTCATGTGGTAGTAGCTTAAGCATATCCACTAACCTGTATTTCCCTCGTGGGTATTGTTAGAGGCAACAGAAAGAAACCAAGAGATGAGCAATTTTTTTTTTTTTTGCGCCCCAAGCAAAAGCTACCCTATACGTAGGGAGGCGGAAAATGCATTACGCATACCACGATAGCCGGTCTATCGTGGTTATGAGGGGCTCACTGTCCTACCGGGGACCCTAAGTGATACCCTCTAAAAACCGCCTTTGGGGACAGGCAGCCGGCTGATTAAGCTGTATTGTGCCTTATCATGAGCGACCCTCTTGATGATGATGATGATGAGATGAGCAGCAACTTCTCTCTATTATAAACTAAAAATTAAAAAACTGCATTACCCAACCCACTCGCCAAGTGTGGAAACTATGGTAACAATGAGACAATTTATGGGAGGCTTCGATATGTAGACTGTAATGATTGAAACAAATTAATTAATTTGAATATTACGAAGCCCTTGGTGCAAGTCCAGCAGGGTTTGCCAAGATGACTTTCCACAAATTTATTGGTATTAGAAAGTATAAAAAATTAAACTTTTATTAAAAAGCAAAATTCGCTTTCAAAGAACTGAAAAAAATAATAATTTCAACATTATAGTTTCTGAAGTCGGTTCATGTATTAGTTTATAAAACTAAAAATTCTCACCCGTAAGAGGTTGTCTCGGGGCGGTCACATCACGAGGAACTTTAGGTTTTCTTTTCTTAGGCTTTTTTGGTGAAGGTTTTTGAGCATCTTTCACAACAGCAGATTGTGTAGCAGGATCAGGATCATTTTCGTTACTTTGTGTTGCGATTACTGCAGGGAGAACATCTTGATCATTACTAGTTTTAGTAAGGTCTTCGGTTTTAGTTATCTGTTGCTCAGAAGATTGTAATTCCGGATCCATTATTTACGAAAATTATTTTTCGTTCAGCTCAAATTCACAGATACAGATAGTGATCCACATGCGCAGACTACTAAGAGCATAGATAAATAAATATGTAGCAAGCTAAGAGGATACTACGCATCTCCACATGGATCCACAAAAGTGCGCAAAAGTATAAACGTTAGTTTCTCTATCTATTCTGTGAAAAGTATCGATACCTGAATAATATCGATACTTTTATGTCGATATCTAGTATTTTGTACTCGATACAGTTATTAGAGTATTTTACTAAGTATCGATACTTTCTAACTTACTCGATACTTTTGTCACTTCATTAAACTGTCCGATAAAAGTCAGAAGATAGTACTTCCTTTTCCGATATATAGTGTCGTCCCTCTCGATGGAGTGAGGATTTTGAAGAAAAAGCCTATGCCATCAAAAACATAACTTGTTGTAAGTCTCGCAACTCAGTTCTTCTACCGTAAAAAGTTGTGAGATCCATGTAACAGTACGTTTGAACTGAGAAACATCTAACACGTAATTTTTTGAAACAAATCGCATAAAATAAATGACACAACATGTTTTGTTGATGGTGGCGTTCGCACTCACAAACACTGTGTAAAATTTTCAACAGATATTAAGATTTGTATTTACCAGTGTTCGCATTGAATACAACATAGAAATTCTATTTGTTTATCTATAGATTTGTCAACGTTAGCGTTCGCACTGCTGTTTTTTTATTTTGCGATTTGTTTTAAATCATGTTTTTTTGTTGTCCAATTTAGTTGGTAAACATCACAAAACATTATCACCCCTAGCGGAGATGAACGATAACTTTATACAAAATATCATCATCATCATCAATACAGCCCTTCACAAGTCTACTGCTGAACATAGGCCTCCCCCAAGGTATGCCACAAAGCACGGTCCTGAGCCACCTGCATCCATCGACTTCCTGCACGTTTTACCAGGTCGTCACTCCATCTAGTGGGGGGTCGCCCTACACTTCGCCTACCGGTACGAATATAATATAAATGAGGTATCTATCTTCACAAACTTCATCTTTATTGTTAATCAAATTACCAGCAATTTTCTCGTGTGGCGAAAAATTTAGTCTTTTTTTTTGGGGTATTTTTTTAGCTTGCCTGTCCCAGAAGTTGATATAAAAGAACATTAAAAATACAATACAAAATTCTAATTATTTATTCAATTATAATACATAAGTTAAAAAAGAACTGTACAAAACTGTTTATCAAATAACTTAGTTTGTCACTGCCATCTTCATAATGTGCTTTAAGTGACAAGAAATTTTTGTTCCACATGTTCTACTAATTATATATATGAGAAAGAAATATGAGAGCATGTACCACCATGTTTCTCTCAAAATTTTACAAAGTTTACCATAGTTTAGGCTTATTCCAATAATATGTGTTTCTTTGGACACATACAGAGTTATTTTGCAATAACCGGTCAAATTTGCAGAGAAGATTCAAGATAACTAATATAGGCTACGTAGAAGAAAAAAAATTAAAAAAATCTCAAACTTTTTGTCCTTTTTATCTCTTAAATTCAAAATGCGCAGTAATGCTTTATATTAAGTGATTTTACTGCACACGAAAACATTCGTAAGAGTCGATTGGTATGCAAAAACGTTGTTGCCCATGAATCGGATTCAATTTGGGATAGCTGCAAATAAAGGAAGAAGCCTTATTTACTTATATTTTCAAAAACTGTATTAACATTATATCATTATTTATGTATTTAAGCTTAAATTTTGAATTTGATTATTCTGAAAAATATAATATAATATAATATGTATATAATGGATTTATCATTTTATTAGTCTGGACCCAAAGAGTGTTAAAAAGATCGTTATACTAAGCCTACAATGTTGGTTCTTGTAGGCTTAGTATTACAGTCCAGACGTAATGTGGCAGAACTAGTATTTGTATACTGGCCGCCTAATAATAGGTGGTTCTAAGGTACAGAAATACATTTCTCAAACATGCACAATACTAGAACACTACTGAAGGGAGACAACATTTCTCCAGCAAAATTAGTTCTGTCTATTAAGTCATTAGATGAGTTAAAAAACCGGCCAAGAGCGTGTCAGGCCACGCTCAGTGTAGGGTTCCGTAGTTTCCCGTCCGTCACAATAAGTGTTCTCACTTATGAGTTTTAAGGGGGGTATCCATTATGTTCGCGCTCCAGCAGCGCTCCGCGCTCCTGCAACTGCTCCCGGTAGTGGGTACGTGCGCGAACATGGAGCGTGCAACATTGCACGCTTCGCGGCAGGCGATGACAAGGAGAGACCAACCGAACAATTCGATAATACCCGACCCAATGTTATAAGTACCTACAGCGCCATCTCTCGGGGAATTGGGTTACTAATTAATACATAGACGTGCCAGAAGTTTTCGGTGGTAATTTTGGATTGCGAGAACCATTTTTAATAATTCTTTTTTTTGTTTGAAGAAAGATACGTTCAGGATAATAAAATATGTAAACGAAGTTAAAAAAAATGCTTGCATATACGATTATACTACAAACCTAGTCTATAAATTATTTTGTACAACTTTTTGTCTTTTTTGTACAAAAACTGTTCAAAATGATCCATCCAACTTCAAAATGATTTTCCTAGAAAGTCCTTATAAAGTTCTACTTTCCAGATATTTTTCATATTTTTTAAACTTATGGTTCAAAAGTTAGAGGGGGAGGGGACACATTGTTTTTTACTTTTGGAGCGATTATTTCCGAAATTATTGACATTATCAAAAAATGATTTTAGTAAACCCCTATTCATTTTTAAATACCTTTCTAAAATATATCACACGTTAGGGTTGAAATTAAAAAAAAATCACTTCCCACCTTACGTATAGCGGGGCTCCCCTAATAAAACATTTTTTGCAATTTTTATTTTACCACTTTGTCGGCGTGATTGATACACATATTGGTACCAACTTTCAGCTTTCTATTGCTAACGGTCACAGAGATTAAGCGAGGACGGACAGACGGACAGACAGACATGGCGAAACTATAAGGGTTCCTAGTTGACTACAGAACCCTAAAAAAGAAAATAAAAATCAATACTGATTACAATATTTCAATTGCCTATGTAAAAAAAGGATAATAATATAGATGATTTACAATAATTATGAATGTGTTGATAATAACATGCACAATTACAAACCCTAGCATGTATACAGTACCCAAAATAGCAATATTTTAATCAAAAACAAGTTAAATAATAAATAAGCTCATGTACACAAGAGCAGAGTAAAAACCGCAAATAATTATTTCATTTTGATAATAATTGGTTATCTACTTATTTCCCTGATTTAACACTTAAAATTTTGTCTCTATAATATTATATGCTTGTAGTTACGACGTAAACAGAATAAATTTTATTCAAAATTACAAAACTTATTAAAGAATACTTGATTACAAAATTTATTAAGTCAATAATGCTTTTACTTGTTTGGGAAAAGCCTTTGTCTTGTGTAGAAAACAAGCAAGAAGTCCAGGCGGGTCATTTAAAAAAATGTTATTTAGAATATAATGTTTTATAATTAAATATTTAACTTTATATTTACATTTAGAAACAATATTAATCACCCCATTCCCAGGGGCTTTTTTAAATAACTACGCTTAGCTAAAAAATTTCAGTTTTTGATAGGCTGCATATTTTATGACTTGTTGTAAAAGCTTATACTTTGCTTTTGATTTGCTTTGGATCACGCAAAGCTTCAATGGCTCCCTCATATATTAAAAGTAGCTAGCAGACTTAGTTCTGCAGCATATGCTGTAAAAAAGATTAGAACTCTTACCAGTGTTGAAACAGCTAGAATAGTTTATTTAGTTATTTCCATAGCATTATGTCGTATAGTATTTTGCTATGGGGACACGCGACTGACACTGAAATTATATTTATTTTACAGAGAGCCATTAGAGCAATATATAATTTAAAACCAAAAGAGTCACTGAGACAAAAATTTAAGGAAATTAATATATTAACTCTGGCCTCTCAATACATTTATGAAAATGTAATGTACGTACACAAGAATAAACGTAGTTTTGCAAAAATAAGTGATATTCATTCTGTAAATACTAGGAACAGACACAAGCTAGTAGTACCAGTTACTCGACTCCACCGAGTCAGTAATTCATTCTTGGGGCGATGTATACGCTTTTATAACAAAATCCCAGAAAATATACAAAATTTGTCATACGCAAAGTTCAAAAATTTTATTATACTAAGTTTGTAAAAAAGGGTTGTTATAATATTAAGGAATTTATGGATGATAATAACCCCTGGGAAGGGTGATCGCTACCAAGCTATTTCTAATTTGTCTTGTGTTGTTAATTGTGAACATGATTGTAAGCTATTATTTGAAAAAAAAAATAATAGTTCCGCTGGGTTTCTTGCTGGTTCTTCCCAGGACAGAGGTTTTTTGCGAACCAGTGGTAAATGAAAAAATTGACTTTCAATAAGTATTGTTTATAACCTATATTGAATAAAAAAGTTTTTGTTTCTGTTTCAAAAAAATGTTATACCACTTTCCTTTTGGCAACGAGTTTTACATGTTACACACATTATTATTAAAAATAATTCTTATTATGTAACTAAAATTATACACAATCAAACCACATGCTTTCATTTTTTAGTTTAAAAGTTCAAAATACGTAGATAAGATTTAAATAAGACAACAGAATTTGGCATATTATATCAATTTTAGTTCTCGGGGCTGAAAATGGTGGCGCTTCAAATCGGCACAGATATTTTGTATGGTATAACTAGTTCAGTGTACTTGTATTATATATAAAGGTCGGTGATTATAGGTAATCTTGCTCGGCTTATCTCAATATTATTAGGAATTATATTATTAGGAAGAGCGGTGCCTCCTGACACAGGTATTCTTTTATGCTTACTAGGAGGCTCCAATTACAGTATTATTAAGTATGCTTTGAAAAAGAAGTAAATAAATTTTCATTTTCAATTTTCATTAAAAGTTGAGTTGTTAAATCTGGTAAAAGCAACTAAGCTATCAAAGCATCGCTATTGTGAAGTGTAAAGGTAAAGAGTACAGACTCTGTGTATGAAAGTGTCTGTAGGAAAGCGCTAAATAAGGGTGGTGCAACTGTAGCTACAGTCTAGAACTTTAAACTTTAAAGAACTTTTTATAATTTTGGAGAGTTTTTAACTGTTATTTACTGCTTAGAGATGGACACATTTTCAACTATTCTCCTATGGGAGATTGTCCTCCTTATCTCTATACTCCATGCCCGCTATGTAATCGATGAACTAGCCCTAGAGCATAGACATGACGTTATTCTATTGTCTCCCTACCATTGCCAGTATAATGTTATCTAGCTTATTTGGGCTCAAATAAAGGGTCATGCAGCGCGGAACAATACTGAACTACATTTCAGTACTGCTAAAATGCTGACTCTGCTACAAACCACGTGTGCACAAGTTACTACAGAAGACTAGAGAAAGGTCGTGGAGAAAACAAAAGAAATAATTTTACAAGACTTTAAACGAGATGTTAATATAAAAAAATATTATTGAAAGTGACCGTTGACAGCAGTGATAAAGATGACAATACTAGATAATGTTCTGATAGTTCAACTGAATAAATGCTATTTTTTGTTAAATTATGTACTTGTCTTATTTTGTTCCTTACGATAGAAAATAATAATGATGCAGGGATTTGACTGCTATTTTTTTATTAATTATCTTTGCGTGAGTCCCGTTCCTACTGATGGATTTTTCCGTCATGGGCGTTGTACACCAATACAATTTTTTAATTATAATATTAGTAATTCATCTAACTGATTAAAATTACTTTTACGGATTTTATCGCGTTTATTTTTACTTTTTATTTACTTTTATTTTTAATTCCCGACATTTCGGGCGCTTTCCAGCACCCATGGTCACGGGGGACTGAGATGACTGACGTCCCGATGTCATTGTTAAACCCGGAGTACGTCACAATAACAATGACATCGGGACGTCAGTCATCTCAGTCCCCCGTGACCATGGGTGCGGAAAGCGCCCGAAACATCGGGAATTAAAAATAAAAGTAAATAAAAAGTAAAAATAAACGCGATAAAATCCGTAAAAGTAGTTTTAATCATGTATAGTGTTCGCGTAAATATAAGAAATCATTAATTCATCTAACTTTCACGTACCTTGTTACTGTGTAATAAGTTAATAAGGTGCGGTGCGATGTACTGGAATGGTACATCGACTGATCGGCTAGGTCAGGTGAAATTTGTTTATTTCAAAAATAACAATTAGAATGGTGTTTATAACATAGTCACTTGTAAACAACAAGTGGTGCAGCCTCACTAAAGTCGCGAAAGATAGTCGAGTGGCGCACCGCCAATCGCCATACCAACACTTCTCTTCCCTTACTACTCCACCTCAACTACAGCGGTACAGGGAGAGGAATCTCCTCTAGCCGAAGCCCACTAACACACATCCAACGTGACTCGACATCAACAGGCGACCTTTCGATGACCCTTGAATTTGGTGGAAAATGAGGAAAGAAGAAATAAAAAAACATTCCAAATAATAATCTAATACTTTTATACTTACTGGTACTGATACTACCAGAAAATATTGTCGGTATACGGCACTTTTTCAAAGTAGTGCAGTTCTCATGTTTAATAAAACAGTCGTCTGTGAAATGTTTGGAACAAATATGATCATTTTGTTTCGGACGCCAATTCACAATATATATGCTTTTAAGCCATAATTTTAGTCTAGGTTCTGTTGGAAACCTGTTAATTAATAAACATTTGATAATCATCTGTTGTTGGCGACTTTGCTTGTTAACAGATATGGGTAGGAATGAACATCGATAAGTATTATAGACAAGGAACTCGACAACCCTATTGAATGTTATTGTTTATCAAAACTCAGTAATATACAGCCAAACATGTTGGTATATATGTATGATATTAAGATTAGTAACAAAATTTTAAGTACTTATATTATCAAATAGTTTTAGTTTGTTAAATATTAGCTGCAAATTCACTTACTTGTGTAATGTTATATGGCTTCCCTTTTGGTAACGAGTTTTACAGATTACGCTCACTCTCATTATTATTAAAAATAATTCTTAATATGTAACTAATATTATACACAATCAAACAATATAAAATACTTTCGTTTTTTAGTTTAAAAGTTAAAATACAGACTTTTTAAATATGACAAAATAAATAAGACAGCAGACTTTGGCATATTATGTCAATTTTATTTTTTAAGACATCCTTGGCACAGTCATTTTGTATGGTATAGCCAGTCCAGCGTACTTGTATATATAGAGGTAAGTGTACAGACAGTACCTGTCAATGTCATACTTTATGGGCATGCCAACCTTTGACTAGAGAAAAAAGAAAGGACATGACATACCTACCTTATACGAAAAAAACGTGTATACCTAAACTGAATCTGGCACAAAGATGGCGGCTTGACGTAGTGCTGCGCACTATACTTAATATCGATAATGTGGCGCTTATTTAGAAAAAAATTCTTTCGTATGATTCGTCTCAAACACACGTGTGTTCTTAGATAGGTTTTCTTAAAATCATTATGACGGATTTTTGGCTCCAAATTGTAAGTCCATAATTTTTTTACTTGAAATTAAAAGGAGATGATTAAATATATTATAATTTATACCTATGTTTTCAGTTCATTACTTTTAAGCAGTCGTTTTTGCTTTGTTTTTATAATGTGTGTCTATAATTAATGTTACCATTATTTCCCGGGAATTACTTAACAAGAAATACTAATTAAAGAATTTTTCTTTGTTTATTAGACAATAATTTAGGCTCAGTCATCATACTCACACTAATCAAACTATAATAATTGCAAAAGTTTGAATGTTTGTTCCTCAATCACGCCAAAAGTATCAAACCAGTTTGAATGTAATAATTTGACACACAAACAGTTCATTACCTGAATTAACATATAGGATACTTTTTATCCCGATTTAGAGGTCCCGAGGAATAGAATAAGAAATTCCGTAATAATCGAATTCCACGAGAGAAACAAATGAAAATAATACACTCACCTCAATAAAGTCGTAATGACAACTGATATGGTTGTCATTGACTGTGACAAAATATGGCGCACGGCCGCAGCGAAAAAATTGTTGCCATATTCGGTAATGATAAAACTACTGTTGTACTTTTTTACATAAGAATATACTCGTAAGCCAAAAAGAGACGCCGATATTTCGTTACATTCCTACAACTAACGATCTTTATGTCATGTCCTTTCTTTTTTCTCTAGTCAAAGATGCCACCTAATTAGTGCCGCCATCTTGTTTGATATGAACCTCCATTCTCTTCAGTACGAGTGCCGACGCCTTGTATACACTACGTGTTTTCCGTTCTCATTACTTTGTTTTTGTTACTATTGCTGTTATTGTTTGTTAATTTGTTGAGTTTTGTTATATTTTGTTATTATTGTTAGTTTCTTGTTGGCATAATGCCAAAGAGAACGAAGAAAACCGTTTTGAATAGTAAAAAGTCGTGAGTTTGTGATTCGTTTACGTGAATATTTTGAGCGAGAGAACCAAAATGGCGGGCCGCTATTACCCATGGAGAACGTATGTGATAGAGTTGCAGATGCTCTTGGCATTGGACATGCGACAGTAATTCGCATCAGCAAAGAAAAGTATGGCGAATCTTCAACCGCAGCATTGAATGAAGACGAGGACAAAAAACTTGCAACACCAAATAAAAAAAGAAAAAAAGCTGCTCCTGTCACAAACATTGATAACTTTGACGCCGCTGCGATTCGCAACCATGTATATGATTACTATACACGGGTCGAATTGCCTACATTGAAATAACTTGCCACGTCCCTTAAAGACGCAGACTTGTTCAAAGGAAGCTTGCCATCTCTAACGAAGATATTGAAAAATATTGGTTTTTCCTATAAAAAAGGGATAAAAGAAAAATTATTATGGAAAGAACCGACATTGCTCTTGCTCGAGTGAATTTTCTCCGAAAAGTCAAAAAAATCAGAAATTGAGACAAAGTAGTGTTTCTAGACGAGACATGGCTAAACGCCAATCATACCTTATCCAAAGCTTGGACCGATGATACTGCACAATCAACCACCAAAGTCCCCGAAGGCAAAGGTCAAAGATTAATCATCACTCATGCTGGGACGTCATCTGGTTTTGTGCCTAATTGCCTATTGGCATTCAAATCAACTAAAACTACTGAATACCACAAGGAAATGAATTTTGAAAAATTTAGGGAGTGGTTTTTAAAATTATTAGATAATTTAAAGGAGCCACATTGCATTATTATGGGTAACGCCCCATATCACTCGGTTCAAAAGCACAAACCACCAACTTCGGGAAAAAAAAAAATTTGAAATCATTGCATGGCTTCAAGAAAAAGGAATAGAGGCTAATGAAACTCTGCTTAAAAATGAATTATTAAGACTCGTTGGTCTGCACATACCTAGTACTCCAACGTATGTCTTAGATGATATAGCCCACGAAAAGGATAAGACTACCCCTATCTGTATATTTCGATCAAGCTTATCTGGGCCCAAGTCAAAGGTTTGTTTGCTTGAATTTCAGTTAGATAAGTACTTTAATTATTAACTACTGTTTAATTAATCTTATAAAAAATATGTTTTCTTTTAAGGTTACGCTGCCAGATACAACACAACACCGCCTTTCACGGCAAATAAAATGTAGCAGTTTTTAAAAACGTGCGGTCGACAATGTATCTGCAGAAGACTGGAAGAAGGTGGTAACCGAATGCAGAAAAGTAATGGAGGAAGATTGGGAGTGGGACGTCCAATTTGATAATATTTGCGAACAAGAGTTTATAATAAATTTACAAGATTGTTCTGGCGATCCAGAAACTGATTCAGATATGGATTTGGGGTGTACTCCTTTAAGAGAATAAATGCATTTTATATTAAAATATTCGTTTAATTTAGTAACGTTTTTAATTAAATTAAATCCAATTATTATATGTTACATTAGCATCGATAATAATAAGAAACATCGATAATTTCTATCGACAATTTTTTATATCCTGACAACCCTAGGAATGTCAGTTTGACATATGTCGCAGAGATCAAGCTATCTTTTATCGTCTATTTATATTATATTAATCTAGATTTAGTAAATCTAAATCTATGTCCAATACACTGTCGGGGTCGGATTTATGGAGTGTAGAGGTAAGCAGTACAACCGTATAAAAAGTGTCCGTAGGAAAGCGCTAAATAAGGGTGGCGCCACTGTAGCTACAGTCTAAATTTTATAGTTTTTTTTTGTTGCACCGACTTTCACCATTGTTCTTTTTACAATAATTATTTTATTGCTTTCAAAATTTTTATTTTCAAAACTACTCTCAACGTATTTTATGGCGATTTATTATACCCTGTACTTTTTGAACTGTTATTTACGTCTTGCGTAGAAATGAGACAGAGCGGTGTGATTGTTTGTCCCTTTCTCCGTGCCGGTTTATTTGTTTAGCAAACTACAGTTTGCTTAACAACTTTGACAGCTCGTAGCGATCTAAGGAGTTTACAAGTTGGTTTAAGTGAGAAAAAAGTGTTTTGTGAGCTTAAGATTGGTGAATCTTCTTCAGTTCAGTTCTTAGAACAATTAAATTTTTTTTTATCTAAATATGTTTAAAAGTCATAAAGATTATTGTATAACCTAAAACTACGTTATCGTCCTTTCTCACTCAAGGCCACGCTAATCATTAGTCTATAGGTTTCTTTGTCTACGTTTTCAACTATTATACTATGGGAGATTGTTCTTCTTACCTTTATAGTCCATGGTCTGAGTGATAGGCCCTACCATGGAGGTTAGAGAACAAGAGAACGATACTATAATTGACAGGTTCAGGTTTTGGCGGAAACTTGGCCGACGACGGACTGTCGCTCCTGTTTTGTGGCTTGAAAAATGATTTGTAGTGGATTATAATTCGTAGAAGTGATGTGATTTTGTGAATTAAGTGTTTGCGTGTGTGAACGATTAGAGAAAACGACGAAACAAGTGCTTTGATGTTGATACAAACCTCAAGTTAATTTGATCGCTTGGGCGCCTTATGAACTTGAGTGACTGTTGTCATCAACAGTCCTCTGGGTTGAGCTGTCGTCAATAGTCCTCAAAAAACTTCGCAATGTGTCGCATCAGCATATTGTGAAGAAAAAATATATAAAATGAAGATTCTGAAAGAAATGATAGGCTCAGAAGGGCTAGTACCAAGAGCCGTAAAGCCGGTTAAATAAAAAATGACAGGCTCAGAAAGACTAGAACCCAGAACCGTAAAACCTGTTAAAAAATGAGATTTGACATATCAGTTGTCACCTGTCAGTTTATTCGGTTGGATCGGGTTTCGGGTTAGATTTCAGTAACATAGTAACACATTTACGTTTTAAATTAAAGCTGAAGCCTAAATATTATTATTATTAAGTTATGTTAAATGTTGCAAATAATAATTATTTTTCTTACATAATGATGTAATTTTATGTTTCATAGAAGTCTCATAAAAATGGTACGAAATTATAAGTGTAAACGTTTTGTTTTCTTTTATTACATTTATTCTTATAGAAGTTTTAGATCAATATAGTTGGATTTTCTTACATTGTTTTTAATAATTATAAATTTACAGGGTGACTTTGATCTAAATGAGGCACTTGCTTCGTTAGAAATGTTGATGTCTGAATTCTTTGCACCTTCTACAAATAACTTCAGAAAGAGAGAAATAGAGAGTATTCTCGAAAATTTTTCTAATGGAAGAGGTTCATGGAAGCACTGTTTAGTATTTCTACAGAAATCTCAGAACCAATATGTTTTAATGTTCATTTTGACTACTTTGGAGGTATGTCACTATTCATTATTCAGGTCAAGTCATCTTAGGGGATAGGCAAACCACATGTAGAGATGTTTCGACATAATATCACAATGAAAAAGGGTTTAGCTTCAGTAAAATCCACTCTGGATTATAGGTTCATATTTGTAGGTTTGAAGGGGTGAGTAAAGATGTATCAAATACCAAGATATAAAAATGTGGAAATCCAAAGTGATTGAGTAATACTTTTTTTGTAAAATCAGAAGTTTTGTTTATGTAATAAAATGCAACTAAACACAATTTCAAATGTAAAATGACAAAATCTTTTATGTCATAAATTGATTTAAGTCACATTTAGTATTAATGTTTTAAAAAGTATGTTTTTTGGCATTAATGTTTAGGGGAAGAGGAAGGGAAAAGGGTGTCATCTAGCACTAGAATTAAAGTGTGGAAGTATAGGCTTTATATACACACATTTATGGGATTATTAAGATACTAGTCTAGCTTACAATGGGGTGTTTTCCCGCAACTCTAAACTCCATGAAATTGCCCCCTTAGAGGGCCATCTATGCTGGATGGTACATATCCCTCGCCTGCAACCCTCTGATGGGACGCTTGGCCATTTCTCTATCTGTGGCTAGCAGATAAGTCTACCGTTTAGCTTGAAATCCTGATCAAAGAGAGCTTGTTGACTCTCAACACTATACCCCAGTGTTAATCGGGTCAAGCCTCCATGACTCCTTCATTCCCGCATATGGCGCTCAACTGGGTAGGTCCTAGCGCAGGTGGGTGTGTTAGTCCACCACATCCTGTGGACTAACACACCCAATGGTGTGTGAATACACTCACTCTCTCCGGCGGAACCACCTCTCCTATTTTATCTGGACTTGGGACCGGCTGCACCAAAAAGTACAAGCAGAGCAGTGGTTACTTAGCTTTGCATTTATATGTCTAGTTACATTCATACAAACTTATATGAAAGTGTTTACCAATTTTACTTTTATTTTAGTTTGTATGATTGATTAACCAAATTATTGCAATTAACTTTAGATCCACTGACTTTATTGTCTATTATATTATTATTCAGTGCTTGTAAAACTGTTATGTCAGAGAGTTAACCAATTTGCCATTAATTTAGCTAGCTGAAATTATGACCATACCCTCAACTTGAATAAACTTTTACGGGAGCTGTATTTGTATGTATCATGAAATAATCACATTAAATTTATTCCAGAACATTATTAATAAACAATGGATCAGTTTATCTGACAATGAGAAGACAGAAATACGGCTCACTCTATGGAATGAATTAATGGCAAAACATGAAGTCATGTTATATTTCATCAGGAATAAACTTGCTGCATTAATGGTAGCAATTGCCCGTTATGACTGGCCACATTTATATCCTGATTTTTTCAGTAATATTGTTGAGGTAATTAATTATATTAAAGATTTTCCATTGTGTTTTTTAAAATTACATATAAATTTAAAACTCTGAAATTTGTAAATTTATGGTTTCCTTTTTTTCTATAAAAAGTTTTTAATTATTACCTATTATATATTAAATGAAAGTTATAAAAAGTTTAGGGTAATAATTAACACATTGATTTTTAATAGGTTAATTACAGTTTAAAGAACTTTATTTCTCATAATGAGAAGTCACTTACATGAGAACAAAATATTCAAAGTAAGTATGCTTAATAATAAACCTGGGACTGGTAGAACAATTTTGTTTATGTTATAAATGTGATGATGCAAGTTCATTATGTTATGTTGATGGTCCAAATTAAAAAAAATTTGCTTTTTTATTTTATTTTGTATATATACATATTATTTAAAGTGTTATTAAAAAGAGTTTGGTAAAACTATTGACACACGGTACATGCATACAGGCGTGGGAGGATTTAGGAGAAGCCCTAACTGCAACCATACAAGACAATGTGAAGTTGGGGCATGCTGATTCAGTTTCAGAACAGATTCAACCAATCCTATAAAGTCAGGTTGCCCTAAACTCTGCTATGACAGTGGTAAATGAAACAATGCAATGTGAATTATTATAATTTTGTTTTTGGACAAATCTGTTGTCTGCTCTCCACTATGACTCAATTTGTTGTATAATAGTCCCATTTTCAGCCACAAATGGATTTAAAAAAACCAAATTGATATATTTGCGTTTCACTCTATGTAATTTTTTGTGAAATTTATTCTTATCATAAGTAATTCGAAAGGCATTTCCGAAATCCAAAAACAGTGTAAAAGGTGCAAGCTTAACACTGACAATCCTCCTAAATTAAAAACAAAATTAAAAAATCAAGTACCGGGGGCTCAAGGGTTTCATCATTTAGCCATTTTTATGAAAATTCTTACCTGAACCACACTTTTTTGTAAATTTTTGGAATCAGTTCAAAATATCTAGAATTTTAAAAAGCAAGTGCTTATACCCTTTCTTTTAGTTGACAGTTATTCAACACAATATTCATTGACGTATCAATATGGAACAGTTTGTAGGGCAGTATTTTTATGTGAAGAAATCAAGATACTTAGGTATCTTCACTTTTATAGTCATCCATCCCTGAGAAAAATTTCTAAAGCCAAACAAAGGTCAATTGCTCAGGTATTAAAATATAAATCAATAAGTTTTTATTCAATGTGATAAAAAATCAAAGTTGATATTCTGTTTTTGTTAGTACTTGGTTAATAGAGATATATTAATTTGGAAAGTAAACTAGTACATTTAAAATGTAATTCTTCCATTTTCGAGACAGCAAAATAACACAATGCCGGAATATGCCAATTATTTAGGTGTCCACACGATGAATATACAGAATTTTGTAGCAGGCATTTAGATTTCGTTATTTAAAGGTGTCCTTAAATCTGGTAAAAATAATTGATAATAATTGAAATTCAAACAATTTAATTTTAATCCAAAAAAGTATATTTATTTTTACATTTATTGCTTCAACCGGTGGTCAATTGGCTGTGCTTGATAGATACTATTACAATTATAGCGTCATCGCCACTGAGCACGTCCTAAATAAGCACTTAAAATTGTAATTAACAATTTCATTGTTGCCGGGGGAGATCAAACATGGGTTGCTTGCCTACTACGTTAGGCCCGGTTTACATTCTGAGAAATGACAAGTGCGAGTGGCAAGTGCAACTGACAAATAACAATTGCTTAGTGCGTGTGAACAGGCAGTGACAAGTGGGAATAAAATACGCACTTGTCACTTCTCACTTGTCAGTTGTGACTCGCACTTGTCACTTCTCAAAATATAAACCGGGCCTTACGGCGAGCGCCTAGCTTTTGTGCTATCAAAACCGTAAATAAAGACATTTTAGAGGCAAAGATGTTTAAAAGGGAGTGCAGTGGCTAAGCATTTAGCCGCAAGCGTTACCAGCCGCGAGTTCGAATCTCTCACAGAAAAAATGTTTGTGTGGGCTACAAATAATAATTGTTACAGGTCTTGTTTGTCCATATGCAATTCATTTATGTTAATCCCCTTAACATTGCAGAAGAAAATACTATTATGAATAATCAAAATATTTATATAAAAAATAATCAAAAATAATATAATCTATATTAATCATTTTAGCTTATTAAAAGCGATGGCCGCCGATGCGTGTTAGGCTTAATCTTAGCACAGATGGCAAGTGAAGAATTAGGAGCAGCCCGTGACACAGGTGTTTTATTACCTTCAGCTCGACGTATGCAACTTGAACGACTCATGTTGAAAGGAATGCCTCAAATGCTATCTGCTCTCAGTGGTAAATGTTTTTTTTTTAAATTCAATGTAGTTCTTTCAATCATTTTTAGATTAATTTGAAAACATTTTCTAATTTTACTTTACTTTTTGGAGTTTCCCAAATAGTACTCCCACGGCAACATAAGTTTACTTGCAAAAATTACAATCGCTGAATTCTACTTGTAAACCATGCTCATTTTTGTACCATTGAACTTGTAGTGGCGGTGTATGAATACCATATCATGCCGAGGGTGTCTTAAGAGACGACAGTGGAAAAGTGAAATAGGAGATGGGCAGCAATATCTTCCTGAAAACAACTCTTCTTCTTCTTCTTTCTTTTGTGGCAGTTTGATAAAATTCGCCAATGACGTATTGAGTGGAAAATGAAAGCGTATGAGTTTAATTAAAATAAGAGTCTGTGATAATACAAGGATTCAGTTTTCCTCCAAGAATTTTGACAAATCTATTTGTTGAATTACCTAGAACAAATATGACAAACACAGGTGTTAGACTCTTATCAGTATGTTAAAAGTGACAAATAAGGATTTAAAGTTTCATATTATTAGTGTTAATAAAATCACATAAAATATACACAAAAGGAGTACTGGTATATGTTAAAAGAGAATTAAAATCTATAGGTCGAGGAATATAATGAGGAAAGTAATCATAAAGGGAGGAGGATAATTTGGGACAGTTGAAAAAAATATGGTTTGTGGAACCTTCATCTAAGCCACATTCACACAATGAGCTATCCCTTACTCTGATTTTTGCCAGATGTACATGTGTACAAGCATGTCCAATTCTTAATCTACAAATGATTGAAGTTGCATGTTTATTTGCTTTGTTAAATTTAAAGAACCAAGGCTTGGGAGGAATAATCTCTTGGATGGCAGAATAGTGCTTACCTTTAACATTTTTGGAAACTTCCCACAATTTATTCCAATTTTCATTTAGTTTCCTTTTAGCTAGCAAGATTAGGTCATGCGAGTAAAGTAAATTTTGTAGAATGCCATTAGCAATTGCATTTTTAGCGAGTACATCAGCTGTTTCGTTACCATGGATACCACTGTGGCCTGGGATCCAGGCCACTGAAACATGGATTCCTTTAAGATGGCATCTGAATAGGGTATTTTTTATTTTAAGAATTAATGGAAATTTATGTTTGTTATGGAATTGATTGGACAAAATAGCTAACAAGCAACTTTTTGAATCTGTGAAAATAACTGTTTTATTAAGATTATGTGACTCGACATATAACAAAGCTTCACTGATTGCAGTTGCTTCACCGGTAAAAGTGGACGATAGTGAGGGCATTTAAAGTTAAGAATGAATTTGAACTTAGGAATCCGAACAGCAGCTCCAGTATAGTCTTCATCAGACTGTTTGGAAGTGTCTGTGTACATGACAAGCCAATCTTTAAAGGTGTTTTCTATAATTTCTTTTAATTTCAAATTTGCCATTGGAGAATCCTTTTCTATACCTAGATCTAGATGAATGTCAGGTTGGTTAACAATAGCCTAGTAAGGGACATCAAAGAGTGGATTTATTTTACATTGAAAGATTGGCTAAGGAAACTGAAGAAAAGTTACAAAACTTTTAAACAAGCAGGGAGAGTCCTTATGGGTCCAGTATTGGTCAGATGAGATATACTCTGAAAGAAGATGCAATTTAGGAATTAGGGGATGATCTGAAAGTTGGCAGATCCTAAATAAGAATCTGTCTGAAAGGTATTCTTCTTCCTTCTTAATCTTAAAGGAGGATCTACGCACTCAACCTGAAGAACATTTATTGGTGAGGATTTCATTGCCCCTGTAATAATGCGAAGGCATTTCGATTGAATTTTGTCCATTACTTTCAGGGATGATTTATTGCAAGGCTCCAAGAGAAAACATCCATAGTCAAGGTGGCTTCGTATTAAAGCATTGTACAGTAATTTCTGAGAAAAAGGATGGGACCCCCACCAAACACCAGACAAAGACTGAAGAGTATTTATGTTTTTTTCGCATTTTTGTGTTATATATTCAATGTAATGACCGAAGGCCAATTTCGAATCGAGGATAACTCCCAAAAATTTAACATTGCCTCTAACTGGAATAGGTTGCTTATAATAAACAACAGATATATCGGGACCTCGCCTTTGGCAGGAAAAGATTACCACACTACTCTTGGCCACAGATAAAGAGAGGCCATGATTAGTTAACCATTCTTGTAAATAATCCATGGATGAGTAGACGGGAACGTGCCACTGTGAAGTTGTTTAAGGAAATGTATAGAGCTAAATCATCTGCATATTGAAGAACATTACAAAAAGAATATACTGAAAGTTCCAAATCTTGAGTATACATATTATATAGAATAAAGGAGAGGACTAAGAACTAAGCCTTGTGGAAGTCCTTTCCATATAGTTTTTGGAGAAATTTAGAGACGTAATTGACTATCCTCACTGGAATGCTCAGATTAAGCATTTTCTGTCTGAGCACAGGAAGAAGCACATTATGATATGCAGAAGAAATATCCAAGAAAACTCCTATGAGAAATTCATGTCTTGAAAAAGCAATATGAATATGTGCGAATGTTACGGGCTAAGGAGGAAGGCTTAGTAAGTTTCTGATGTAAATATTACATGGAAGTTCAGTATCACTAAAACGGAATAATATACCAATAAGCATAGAAATTAATAGCTCAAAAAGTAATGATGAGTAATGACGCCAGTCTGCTTTTAGAGGTATAGAAGAGTATGTAATTTTTCTTGAAATCAAAATGGAGGAACTAGCATGTGCATCGCTCCTACCATCCCGAAGGCGTGAATAGCCTGAGACCCTAAATTGGGAGACAGGTCTAAGCCACATCTCCTGGAAGGCAAGAACAAGTGGACTAAATTTGGTAGTTAAGAACATAAGTTCTTTTTTCTTTTTTTTTTCTTTTTCTCATTTTACTCCTACAATTCCATTGTAGAATTATGAATGTTGCTAGTTAATGAAGTAAGCGTAGTAAGTTTTTGGCGCAAGCTGAGAGGAAGTTCTGTGTCACTAAAACGGGAGATCATGTTAATTAGCATCATATCATAAGTTCGCAGAAATTATCATTATTAGAGGAGTTGTTGTCATTCCCCAGTAGAGCACACCCATTAGGAAGGGAAGAATTAGGATTCTCAATAATTGCCTGATGGGCTGCCATCATATCCAGATTAATGATTGCTGTAGTTATGTTGAGGGATAAAAATTGTTTTTTTATAGAGTAGTTTGTGACTAGCGAGGGTTAAAGAAAACATTAAGCTGGATTCTGTTATCAGCAAGGATCTTTTTTCTGAGGGAATCTAGCTTAAATTTTCTTTGACATAAAAGTTTAATAGATTTTTGTTAGATGTTCAGGACAAGTAGGGTCTTTTGCGGTGTGGGGACCTGAGCAGAATAGACAAGTAGGAGTTTGTCGATATCAGATAAAGCTTCATGATTCTGTGCACATACAAAGCAGCGAGGGGATGATCGGCACTGAGAAGTAACATGGCCAAATTTACAACATTTATGACAATGAATTGGTGGCAAAACATATTTTTCCACTGGCATAGAGGTGTAAAAGCAGTAAATATGGGGAGGAAGTTTTTGTCCCGAAAAAGTTTGAACGACTGTCTGAGTTGGAACCCATGAAACGCTATTGCTGTCACTCACTGTTCGTCTATTAAGTCGCCGTGCTTTAATTATAGAACCGTAGCCAGAGGGAATTTCTATAGCTGCTATTAGTTCTTCTAGTGGACACTCTATGGGAACTTGTCTAACTAGCACACGTATATATGAGGGGAAGGTTGCTTCATATTTATAAATTTGGAGAGCTGGGTGATCGATAAAGGTGTTTGCATCCGCTGCTGTTTTAAACTCCACTGATATTCTATTTCGTCTAACTTTTTTGACTCCATCACGGACTTTATTTTTAATATTGTTATGATACAGAAAGTGTCCGAATTTAATTGGTTTAAGAGTTACTCGAGACTGCTGATCATTTGAGATTTTACTGACGTGAACTAGAAAAGGAGCGGCATCATCTTGAGAGTACTTAACTTTTTTATTAATAAAATCAGGATGGGTATATGAGGATTGTATTGAAGGAAACTGTTGATTTGGATCAGTAATAACTATTTTTTGTGGATGGGCAGACTCGTTACTTACTTGGGCACGTTTACGGTTAATTAGTTCTACATTATCAATATTAATGGGTAAGGAAAAGGAATCATTGCGAACCCTTCCGGGATCGGGAGGTTCGTCCTCCATTATATTTCTACAACAAAAAATTACATAAAAACGGCACAACTACAAACACTTACTAATTTACAGATGTTAAAACCTCCACCAAGACAAAAAATTTACTATAGTAAATCAACAGCACTTAACAAAACAATAAATTTTAAGCAAAAAAGCCACGACACTTGTATCTCTCACTTTCTCCTAAATCCAGTCCGACATGAATCTCTTTTGGTCAAAATTCGAAAAAAAATCTGATAACTCAAAACAATAAAAACTTCTAATAAAGTCTATCAGGCTATGAAGGAGGCCTATGTTCAGAAGTGGACTTTAATAGGCTGTAATGTATAGATGAATGGAACTTAAACAACCAATGTGCTTTTTATATTTATTTAAATTTTTGTGAAGACAAAAATATGATTTTACATTATCTTATTTGTCATTTCGGTTAATAGGGCTGCACGAGTTTCAGCTCTATTGCTAAGTGATATACAGCAAAAATGAATTGGGAATTACTGCCTTAGAGCAAGAATAATTAAAAAATATATTTTTCGATGCAAATATAGGATAAAGTTTACCTTAACAGTTTAAATTAGGTTTATTAAAATACGATATGTAATTTATTGCTTAAGTATTAGTCATTTTGTCATAACAAATACGTATTTTGTACAAAACGGAAAACAATTTAGCGGAATCCCAATTTAACGGAAATCAATTATAGTATATGATCTGATTCTTTTTATAACGTTTTTGGCTTAGAATTACTGGAAAAGAATGCACAGAAGGAAGGACAGTCAAATCCACCACCCTCACCTACCAGTGGATTTCCGCACACATCTGCTCTCCCAGATTTATTAGCAAATGCTCATGATGTACATGCATCTGATAAGTAAGTTATTAAAACTATTAATTGGACTTTTTAGTGTCATAATATGTATATATTTATTATAATCATTTTTTCTACAGGGCTCTTAACATGGAGATCGTAGTTAAGTGTTTAACTACTCTACAACATTTGTTCTCATGGCTACCTTTATCATCACATGTACCACCGTCATTGGTAACAACAGTGTTTTATTGGGGCAGTATAGCAACACAAACACAGGTAAACTTATAAAAACTTTCTTATTATAGGTATATTTTTTAAATTACTAAAAGAATCTCAAGCAGTGAAGCACAAAAACTAAAAAAATTAATATTTACGGCGCGTGTGTTAATAGACGTGTAACTTCTGAATATTCACACAGTGCATCCGTTTTGCCGAGACGCTAGTTCAAAGGAACGGTAGGTGGTGCACGTTATTAACAAATTCTGTATTTATGGATCAATATGACTCACATTCACAATATGTTAGCAAAAAAAGACCTAAATGTGGACCAGAAAGTTGGTCGAGTTTTTTAATATATTTCATATTTACACTGTAAAAAATGGTGTAATTATTTTATCGATATAATTATAAATTGTGAGAAGAAAGTTTCTTGACTACACAAAATCAAAAATTCATGCATAGAGCAATGTAATATTATGGCTAACCAAGTTTTTGCTTAATTTTTTGCATTGTTAATGTAAATATTACTACATATATATTATGTGTGTGTAACATATTTCTTTAAAAAAGAAATACTGTGCACCGACAGAGGTGATTTCCAACCCCATGGTGAATTTAAAAGTGTCTTTGAATAAGTTTTTTTTTATTATGAATGCATAAAATAAGAAAATTTATTTCCCTTAATTTCCATTATATTTAGAGTACCGAAGCTGCATTGGCTGGTCTGGGTGGCGTCTGCGAGTTGCTCTACCGTCGATATGCACCTCCATCATCTGCAACGACAGCGTTACGACTACACCATTGCTCGCTTCGTTTGTTGCGTCATCTAACGCACGCCGCGCAACACTCCATTTATCATGCACATCATGAGTACGTGAAATGCTTTACCATTAAATTTTTTGTCTAACATTGAAAAACAAATCTACAAATTTTTTCAATTATGATTAATACTGTACCATTAAATTATAAATTTTCTGTTGTCGATGCAATTCCGAATCATTCACTCGGCAGTTGAAATTAATCCGAATAATTCCTCTGAACACTTCGTGCGGTAAATCTGATAAAAAATGAAATAGGATGCAAAGTCTTCGCAGAGCTAGTGGACTATTCTAAATTATTATGAATGAAAAATTCATTGTGGTCAAGTGGAAGTACTTTGGAAAGTCGCAAACGCGGAGAAGTCACAGAATAATTTATTTAAAAAAAATTACTTTACCTAGTATAACTTTACCCCTTTTACCAATTTTTTGTAGGCCATACAAATACTTGCTCTGTTTGAGATTCGAACCCGCGGCCTTCAGCGTCGCATTTCAATGCGAGGTCACTGCACCACGGAATCGTCAAAGCAGTCCCCTCATCTAGGACTGCCTATTTAGAGGCCAATTGGGCCTTTCCTATTAGTTGAGACCGAGGATTTCAATATTAGTTGAGGCAACAAGAGAATGCTCTTTCTTAAGAAAGAGCAAGTTCGACTTCGTCGTCTCTAGGCGGTAGTTAATGTCGTGTTACACCAAATGTACCCGCTGCGTGGGTTTAAGAAAATAAATTTTCCAAAAAAAAAAAAAAAGCTACTTAATTGTTTATTAAAGAAGAATTTATTTTTACAGTTACTTAAACAAGCTGGCGGAGTTTTTGAAATTATTTGTCTCTCTGCATTTTAAGAGGCTGGAAACAGAGCCTGAATTTGATGCAATCGAATTTTTATCTTACTTATTCCAATACACATTCCAGGTATAAATATAAATTGTTATTCTTTAGTAAATTTAATTTGTGATCCAGGTACTAATACCGTTTGGATTTTCAGGTTCCAACATGTACAATTTTTGTAAACTGCTTAGATGTATGGATACAATTTATAGACATTCTGAAGCCTGAGGACACTACTAAGTAAGTTATTTTCATCTCATTAAATTGTTCTAATCTAATGCTACATATAGGTCATTATAAGAAATGCCATAACCGCCTCGGATTTGTCAGGCGCATGCGACTGCATGGGAATTTTTCGGGAATTGAAGGGTTAAACCATTTTATATAAGTAAATGAAAAATTTCTTGACCGATGATGAGAAGTAGCGTCGAAGGTTCGAAGCATCGATTTTTTTTATAAAAGAGGGGACACTCGAGCAAGCGACTCACCTGATGGAAAGTGTCAACCGCCGCCCATTATTTGTTAATCTCGCATTGCCAGTCAGGCACTCGATTACGGCAAATTCAGTAGTTGACATCACATTTAATAAATAACTACGCGTATGTACATGATGACAAAATCTGACCTTGTTAATTTTAGTAGTCTTTAATTTGGTAGATTTTTCATTTTTTTAATGAAACTTTTAGCACGTGGTAGAGCCACGCTGCAGCTATATTATAGTTGTAGCACGGATGGGTCAGCTCGACCGGAGCAGGACCATGCTCTCATAGAATACCAGCGTAATGTAGCAACATAATGCTGCTGTGTTTTATATGGTGAGTGTAGAGAACAGGAGACCTTTTTTACTGGAATCGAGGCATTCTATCTTAGTCCTAAGGGGTGAAAACGCATTTGAATTTTGATTCTTAATCGAGGATAAATTGGATGTCTATGGGCCACAGCAACCAATTACTGTCAGCTGAACTATGTGCTCATTTGTCGTCACCCAGTGCTAAAAAAACTTGTAGTTTTATCTTCATCATTATCATCATCATTACAGCCCTCTACAAGTCCACTGCTGAACATAGGCCTCCACCTAGAAATATCACTTTGCACGATCTCTCAGAATACCAGCGTGAAATAGCAGCTCATATTGCTATGTTTCCTATGGTGAATGTACCGTGTAGAGAACCGGAGACCCTCAGGAGAGTCCTCAGGAGTGACAAAGCACCTGCATCTTGGTTCTTAATTGAGGATTGATGTAGAATTCTATGGGCCACAGTATCCACTTACCATCAGGTGGACTCTGCTCGTTTGTTACCCTTATTCTTAAAAAGACGATCCTAAGCCACTTGCAAGCATCGACTTCCTGCATATCTTTTATATCTTCAGTTTGTTGCAAAAGGCTTTATAAAAGCAAAACTTTTATTTGAAATATCAAAAATATGAAGAGTTTAAAAATAATAACTGTATTACTTTCTAGATATTGGGAAGCCCTTGAAGCTCTTGTAAATGCCGTATTGAACAAAATACAATTTCAACACAATAAGGCGCAGTTGCAACATCTTGACAATGACGTGTGTGATGATGACGTAAGCATTTTGGTAGTGTTATTAGTATATTAGTGCTATTTTAAATGTTTATTTTAACATCAGTTTAAAATTATAGCATTGAATATTATGTTAAATATTTTCGTTTCCAAGTTTATATGCATAAAGGAAAAAAAGCTACTTGAGACTATTATTACCATCTGGAAAAAAATTGGGTGTAACAGGTGAACGGAGTAGAAGCCTATGGCACTGATATTTTACAATTATTTAGATTTAAAGAATTATAATACGAAATTGATCTGTCAATAAATTCTACTAATTTCAAATAAACTTTCCATACTAAAAAAATAACAAAAGTTTTAAAATATATCAATCAAAAACTGAAATATATCAATCAAAAACTATCGAAATTCTAATCATACGCATCCTACTTTACGAGCAGCGATAATATCAATGAATTTGTAATGCGATGCTATACATTTTAAACAACCGACACTCGAAGCACCCGCGGTAGGCCTCTTTGATGTCCTTTAGCTTTTATATTTCCGCGTGTGTATCAGCCACCCGCTAATAGTTATCGTAAACATGTACTTGGCAATGTTCAGCCGAACTAAAACGATTAGTTTACACAGAAGAAGCATAAAGTGTGATTATAGAAGAGTATGATAGACGCTTTTAATGTGAAAAAAGTGATAGAGACACGCTTCGAAGTTTAACAAACAATTTACAAAGACGTGCTAATTCTTGTTTAGAAAGAAACGGTAGACATTTTGAACAATTACTGTGATATCGCAAAAAGGTAATTTTTATTTGTATATAACAATAATGTAATATAATTTTGTAAATATCAATCAGGCTAGTTTGTAAGAAGTTGATTTCGTCGATCGTATAAATACGCCAAGATGTTGCAGTATACGGTAGGCATAACAATTATTATTAGAAACTGTATATCAATTCATTATAATGCAAGATAACATTTAACATGTAATTCTACTCAACTACAGCATATAAGACGATCCTAAGTGCGTAAAAGTATGAAGGAAGGATCGAAATCACAAAGATTATAATCTGAAACGAAAGGTAAACTAACCATTTTCTGTTTTACATTTTTTGCTATTTACAAACATGCGACACGCGACGGCATTATTAATGAAAGAGTGGCAATGAGAAATGATGCTATTTTAAATCTCTTATCGACTAAGTATTTTACTAATAAACATTATAATATTATCCTTAACTTGCATTACTAGGCAGTAACTAGTACTGGGTGGTCTACTTACACTGAACGTTTTTAGTAGTCATTGACATTATACGCGAAAAATTCGGAAACTGAAGCTGTGGTCGGGTCGTTAGTCAAATAATAAATCTGTAACTATGAAGCCTGTAACTAGGTACCTAATTATTTTAATCTACCTATAAATCTTACCTTTCGGTATACTTCGGAACAATAAAGAATGAAAAGTCGATACTCCTGTTGTTATTTAAGCACCCGTATAAACCGTATCAACAGAAAATAACCGTCGGCGCAGGACAAGATTATAGTGCTTAAGTGTATGCGCAAGCACAGGTGCAGTTTCTATTCCCTCACTCTCATAATCCGGTGTGACAGTAAACTGACACGACCGGAGAGAGATCAGGGG
Organism: Parnassius apollo; assembly: GCA_907164705.1. Taxonomy (NCBI): domain Eukaryota; kingdom Metazoa; phylum Arthropoda; class Insecta; order Lepidoptera; family Papilionidae; genus Parnassius; species Parnassius apollo. The sequence goes on from CAJQZP010001435.1 coordinate 665,464, forward strand.
CAGGACCAACGTCTCTACGTGCTTTCCGAGACACGGAGGTGAGACACCGCCAACTTGCCGACTCCGGTCAGCTACTGAGAATTTCTTGACGGAAAAACTCAATAAAATAACTTTTTGTCCCGACCCGTGGTTCGAACCCAGGACCTCATGATTAGCTGTCACACTACTACAATCACTAGACTAACGAGGTAGTCAAAATCAAAAATAAATATCAAAATTGCCTAATTAATTATGAGAGAAAAATACTTTTAGGCGCGATTCAGCTGATTCAAAAAATGTTTGCTGCAATGATGTGTCGGCCGCTCCCACTCGGCCTGACAGCCTGACGCCTACATAACAAAAAAATTTGCATGCGTCTCGCTCGCTCTTACAACTTTCATTCACTAGTTTTACGTAAACGCCGTAAGATGAATTGTTTTTATGTATTTTTTTGGATATTCGGAAATTTTGCCAATCTAGTTATATTTTATTATATTATGCAAATACTTTCGAGGATACTTTATATTCCACTTACACAAAATACCATATTATTTTCGAGACAGTAAAAATTGTCATTCTGTATAAATGTTATAAAATTTCATGTAGTCTTTGTTTGTATTTTTTTATGCTCTTAGATATCATTTCTATTTCCAGGGTGAAACTGAGTGGCAAACATTCCTAAAACACTGTATTGAATGCATTGCACGAGTTGCAGATTTGGCGCCATTGGAAGTTTTTACATCTGTGGTAAGCTACCGATGTAAATTTTTTTTTCGATCCACTACTGAACCTAGGTCATTAAAAAAAGTGGCATTACTTGTAAAACTCGTTCATACTCACTACTTTGTTAAGATCTGAACTGAATGAGAGGCAGTCATTATAGCTCTTGTGAAGTCCAGAAGGTAATCCTTAAGCAAAATTTTAGAATTGTTCGTGCTTTATTTTTATAATAATATATAATTTTAAAAATATTAACATTGGCCGAACTCTTTACTCCTTTTCCATAAAAATGCAGCCTCGTGACTCCTTGACAAAGATTATAACACCTTCCAATTAACAATTACTTATTTAGGATGATGACCACCTTAAACTTTTCAAATAAGATTTTGAGGCTTCTTTAGATACGTGATAATAATCTGCTCTTCAATCGCAAAAAAATAATACTATTTTTTGTTTCCATAAAAGGTGTCGTCGAATGCTGATTTTGATAGTGTTCGCAGGCTGTCTGATAGTAATAGCACATGCTTGTTAAGATCTTTTATGGACTTCGACAGAGGAATTGTTGATATACCTGTCGATAAGGCAATAAAAAGAAATATGTGGCTGATGCTTATCTTTTGATGCGTCCAAAAATAACTGACGAATTTTGTTTTCTTTAACGCCTCATTCTATAATGTATGAAAACGATCGAAACTATTTTTCATTATTTCTGATCAAAATTTGTTAAGAGAAAAAAATAAAGAACTATTACAGTTGTAACATTTATTTTGGCCAGACTGGTTACAAGAATAACTACAAACTGCATGATGATAATTGATACTTGTATGATTTCTGTCTTTTAATTTGAAGATTTTACTATCGTGAAGAAGGATGTGCTTATGAGAAACGTGTATGATTCCCATAAGAACGGAGACTTTATTGTTTGGAATATTAGAAATAATCTTATATCTCGTATAAGGTATAAATAAAGTCGAATAAAAAAATGTACTTATAGGAATTGCATAACAGTCAAAGGCCAAAACTGATATAAGAAATACAGCAGGAGATCCCAATTCTGATCTCAGAAATACATCAGGATAGTGTTAATTTTTAAAAATGGTAAAATTGTAAGAGCCCATGTTAAACTCACTCTCTTGCTTAAAGTTAAAAAAAAAGTAAAGTTACAGCCTATATACGTCCCACTGCTGGGCACAGGCATCCCCTCATTTCTGAGAAGGTTTTAGGCCAAGGAACTCGAACTTCACATGTCTTCGAAATATTTTTTTTTCTTATTCCTCAGACATGCAGGTTTCCTCACGATGTTTTCCTTCACCGCCGAGCACGTGGTAAATCAGCACTTAAAATTGCAACAGTGAGCGTTAACCATTTGAGCTACTACGGCTCTGTTGCTCGCTTTCTCTCTCTTGCTTACGCAATCATTATCAATATTAAGACATTACAAGAAAAAAATTAAAGGTTAAAGAAATTCCAGTTCGACCATACCGTGATAGGTATGTATACGTCACAATTACACACAGGTGTAACGTGAAGGACATAATCACTTGATAACACCAAAGTATGCAAACCGACAGCATCACCTGCCATCTCAGCTCATCGTAACACAGGGCCACCTCTCAACAGTGCCATCCTGCACCAGAAGAATAACCGCAATGGACAGAACCAGGACACTATCTTAGCACTCGTAGAATACTTCAGCGGAATCCCTCGCGCTCGGCACCGACACTAAACTTTATACTGCATCAACAAGTGGAGGTTTCCCCATCTACCCTCAACTCTACCCCGCCACTATCGATATGACACTCCGTTAGAGTGACACAACGTCTTGCTCACTATTGATCCAACCGCCATTTTATAGACGCACCGACATACTCAATTCCAATTTTATTTAAAAAAAGTCTCCAAAGTCCCTAAACATCCCCGAACCTTGATTTCAACTGTAGTTTGTGAATCTTGTACCGATATTATACTTGACACTATGTTATACGAATGGTTGGACTCGACCGGGAAAGGACCATGCTCCCATAGAATAGTAGTGTAAAATAGCAGCTTTATCTTGCTGTGTTTCGTGTGGTAAGTGTAGAGAACCGGAGACCCTTTGTAGTGGAAAGGAGGCAACACGTCTTACACATCGCAACGCATCTACATTTTGATTCTTAACTGGCATAAATGTCTATGGGCCATAGCATACATTTACCATCAGGTAGACTATGTGCTCGTTCGTCATCCTTATTCTATAAAAAAAAACGAAAGTTAGAGAATTTGTCGAGATTTGTAAAACTTATAATGTTACGATGAGAAGGCATTAACAAAGATGCTTACTACCGTCAGCTGGAGCGATGGCAGTGCCTGGTGGGTGTGTACGCGCGTGCGGCTGGGCGTTCTGGTATGGGGGGTGTGGGGGGAGCGGCGGGAGGTGAGCACGAGCGCCTGCTCGCCGCGCTGCTCGACCTCGCAACTCTCACGCGTCTACTGGGGCGCCTGGCGCCCGCCTTGCTTTCTGGTGAGTACCTTCTGAAGTGGATACCTTGAAAATGAATAGAAGTTTTGGGGACGTGGCTTATTCCTTTGTCGGTGAAGCTAACGGACGATTGCGGGAGTGTCAAAATGAAAGTGATGCAATGACTTCATAGTACGCAAATTATGAGATAGCCATACCGAGCAAACGCTCAGAAAAAGCTAAGTAAGCGCCAAACAACATTTTTATTTATTTTAACAAAACTTCGTTATTGATTAAAAAACTGGTTTATGAGAACTTAGATATGATTATTTACTACTTAAAAATAATTTTATGAACTTATTCGTAAGAATGTAGTGGTGTCATCGAGAAATGTAAATAATTAGAGCCTACTTTGCAATTTTTTTCTATCGAAAAAATTACATTATATCGTGTTTTCCTTTTATGCAATCCAAGGTCATATAGTTAAAAATCATATACCAAAATTTTGGTTTGTAATCTATAAAATTTTAAAAAAAATTGTTAAATAGAAAAACCACCAAATTTTCGAGGTATCACCTTAAGTGGCTGCTGTTCCAATCTGTAATTTTTTAAGGCATCATTTTAAACACCTATTGTAATAATTATCTAATGTATTATACAAACCTTGGGAAACGTTTTGTATGGGATATAACAAATTATTGTCACTTAATAACAAGGTGGTCAGATAAAAGATATTATACAACTTAATTTATGAAATTTACTTTTAATAATCAAAAAATACAAGGTATTTTAAAAGAAAACTTTACATAGGATTGGCAATTACGTATAGAATGTAATACCTGTCAAACGTCCGCCTCTAGTCATGACAAATGAGAGCTCTTTGCATCGCGTTTCTCATCAAATTTTCGCACACTTCCGGTGTTATAACACTGACAGCGTCTGGAGTATTCTATTTTATGTATAGAAGATTTATCGTCTTGTTACGTACGACCCTTTAAATACCCCACAGCAGAAGTGAGAAGTTGTTAAATCCGGTGATCTGGGCGGCCATTCAAAGTCACCGTTCACAAGTTCTTGAGTTATTTGAACCTTATATAGGAACAAACCGTGGTCTTTTTTCACAATAATCTTTAGAGATTCTCTCTCTCTCTCTTTAGAGGTTCTCTTAATTTACAGTTATTGAGAACGTTGTCTGGTAGACAATGTCGGATCTTCGGCTACACTTTCAGGAATTAGTTTATTTGTTACAATGCCATGCTGGTCAAAATTATCCACCAAACGAGTTATTGCTAGCCGCGAAGGTAACTGATTTCTACCGAAGATTGGTAGCAATTTCCTCAGCGTTTCCGCAATAGAAGATTGATTTCAGTAGAACGTTTTAACAATAAGAATTCGTTACCCAAGCGAAAAACGCTATATATCGAATGTGCCGTAGAGCTACACAAAATAGTTGTTACTGAAAAACTGTCAAATTTGCCGCTTAAACAAAATGGCGGAAAGAAAATTCTTTACCTCTTACGTCGGCCACCCTGTATTCAATATTATATATATTATAATTAAATATAAATACGGACTAATTGTTTTACAATATTTTGACTAGAAAACCAGAATTTTATAATAATTATCATCCTAAAAGTCCTATGCTGGACATGAGTAAAAAAAGAGGCTAAAGGTATTTGTTGTCTTGCAAATCTTGTACCTTTGACGCTACTCCCTGTGGCCAGTTTGGGTATTTGTGATTGGCGTAAGCGAAATGGTACATTAATTTATCAGATGCCATAGTATTTTTGTGGCATTTCCCTTTCTTCTGTGTGAGTGTCAACTCACAAGATGAATTGGGTGATGAACTGTGTTACGCTGCCACTACAGAGCAATAATACAATTAACTTCTAATCCTCTATGAAAAAGAAACTCATAAGTTCTTTGCATTTAATTCTTTTCAAAGTGGGAAATAAAATGTTGGGTTATATGTCTAATGGAATCGTTTATTTATTTATTTTATTATTAATTTCGCTTACTTTATAAACAACATTTATGACTCTATTTAAGGTTTTTACATGGCTAACAGCTAACTTTAATTTATATACATAGTTATAAATTTAAATTAAACCAAATTTAACGTTACATGCAGTGCTCGGCTTGATAAAGCTACAAATCAAATAAAAAAAAAACATGTCGGATTTAAAAAAAAATATTTCATGAAAGTATAATTTTTATTACAATACAATTTATTCGTGCTAATTCGTTTATTTTGGCACTGCGCAGTATGTAAAACAATTAGGCACATGACAGCTAAGACGTCAGTGGGATTAGGGAAGGGAATATGAAATCACTTGAACACTGATTAATATAATATGAATATAGAATATGTAATATAAAGGATAGAATATGAATACCCAACTTCCATATGCTCACTTAAACCTGAATCAAAAATGGAGCCTCGGTATGGACGTAAAAAGTTTTGACGAACACGAATGAAGTGTTTTCCGAGTTTTCCGAAGTTTCCTATTGAACGGTGTGTGTTGCAGAGGCGGAGGGCGAGCGGCGCGCGGCGGGCGCGTCGCTGCTGGAGCGCGCGGCGGCCGCGTTAGCCGGCGCCGCGCTCGCGCGCCCGCACCGCGCGCACGCGCACTCGCACGCGCTTGCGCACGCCTTCGTGCAAGTGTACGTAATTGCCTTATGTGCCACTTATTTCTGTTCCGTGCCGAAATTATCGATTTCTAATGCCTAACTAAGTTTGTTCCAAAATAGAACCCAGTGTTGGTACAACTCTCAACTGTTCTTTCTGTTCTTCAACTCCACTCACTCACAAAAACTTCCAAAATAGAACCCACCCTATATACTGTTAAATGCAAATGACGTCATGAATCGACGCTATACTGGTGATTCGTTCCAAAACATAGGACAGTATATGACGTCATACATTTGCGCCATATTGAAAAATTGTTGGCGATTATTTTGTCATTTTGTGCTCCAAAAATCATTATATATTCCTAATGGAGATACCAGCAATTATTCTATAATTTTTTGTATTTGAATAAATAAAAACAAATTCTGGCATGCTTCATTCAGCGCACACACAGTTAAAAATTGTTTTATTGTGGCCGGATATCCGACGCTATATGACGGCGGTACGCCAGTACAATATAGTGTCAATTGATGACGACATTTCCATTTGTCATTGTATTGGGTTGTATTTCGGAACATACCACAAATCTCCAATCGGTTAACCCAGTTGTCACGTTTTACAACTATTAAGAAGCTGTCAAACCTAATCGAGTTTTTGAAAGGCTAACGGACGAAAACTCGAACGGTACTCAATTTTAAGGTGTAATTAAGTCTCGTGGAGATGTCACTTGACTTAAAGTGATAGAGACAGCACGGGACTTAACGGCATCTTAAAATTGAGCAACGTGTGAGTATTTGAGCATAAATGATTTAAGTTGTGATCACCGGCATTGGTGGCAAATAAATCTTTCTATATATGCCTCATACTTGGGAGGGTACCCGCGGATCGTCGCGAACAACAATAGCTCCGTATTAAATTCATTTTAAAAATAGTTATAAGAGGTAAATAAGCGTTCTAATAAGTTTATTAGTGAAAGAGGAACTCAAATGTTATGTGACATTGTAATAGTGTGTATAAATGGATTAATTATAAAGTTAAAAACTGTGTAACAAAAGTGTAAATACTGTTTATAAAAGGGACGACTTTGTGTTAATTCAGGGCTTTTTTCTTCTTTTCCTGCGAAGTAAAAGTCATGTATTTGTAAGTATTAAATAATTGTGGTTAAATCCAGTGTTAACGGACGATATAAAATTATTCACGAAAACTAACTTCATATCCGATTTAAAAAATTGTAAGTCACTGGTAACTGAAGTCTACTTTCGCCGATGATACTAATGTACAAATAGCTCAGCGCTTTACCAACTCGGAGTGTATCTACGTGAACCACGATCGAATCTCGTCAATACTATTCTTTTTCTTAGTTTTAAACTTATTAATTTCAAATTGCAATATGAGTTTCTTCGATAACATTACATTTCGAAAAACACGCACTCAATCTATGTCAGAAGATCTTACTTGTGGTGAAAGTAGTTCGGATGATTCGAAACTAGATGGCACTACATGTAGTTTACCGAACTTATCAGGTGATGAAAATAACATTAAAATTCAAAAACTTAAAGAACACATAGAACACCTAACCTTGCAACTAAATTCAGCTCATGAAGAAATAAATAATTTGTCCATAGAAAATCACGAGCTAAAAAAAGCCGTTCAGGATTTAGCATCGAAACATGAAGTTCTAAAAAAAGCCACCAAAAAATTAACAAATGATGTGAATACTCCTAAAAAAAGTTTGAAAATATCCACTCCACTCAACAGATCCACCAAAAAGACACAGAACAGGCTTAACATAACCCCTAGTACGCTTATAAGTCAAAAACCTATGACTGACCCTACGATCACACAACAAGATAATATAGTCCAATTAAGCGACTCAACAAACATCAAATTAAAACCTATCAGGAAAAAAATATGTATTATAAGTGCCAATAAAACAAACAAGGTATTATCTATTGCTGAGGATACGTTTTTGAATACCGAGATATGCCACTACATTTCCCCGAATTGTGGAATTTTACATCTAATTAGCAATTTGAATAAAAAAATAGTAAACTATACGAAAAACGACTACTGCGTAATTTTTATAGGAGAAGAAGACTTTCGAAAAACAAATAATTACTTTGATATCATCAAAGAAATGAGGAATACTCTACAAAATATTCAGCATACTATATTATCCTGTGCCTTCCAACATACAAATGTAACAATTATTCCGCTATGTTTAACTGGAGGATAGAAACTTTTAATAATTTGTTGTACATAGATCTCAACACGTTTAACTACGCAAAGCTATTAGATTCTAATCTTAATCTATCCTACGATTACAGTATGTTTTCTAAATACAGTGGGAGATTAAATAACTATGGATTGATAAATATCATGCATAACCTACTAATAATGATAAGTAACCCTAACTTAGCTCTAGAAACATATCCAGAGACTAAAATTAATGTCAATAAGGAAACTGTCCCCACAGACTTAAATTCAAATTTTTTTCTATTGTAATTATATGTATATTATGCACCAAAATATTGCTGGCTTTCTAAATAAATCTGATGTATTAACTGTTCATATTCAGGAATTATTAAACAAACATATAGATATAGATGTATTGTGTATTACCGAGCATTTCATAATGTCTGGCCATGAAAAATTAATTCAAATATCCAATTACAAGCTAGCAACATGCTATTCAAGAAGAAATGCAAAAAGAGGAGGAGCCTGCATCTTGATAAAAAAATGTCTTGAGTACACAGAATTACCAGACATCATGAAATACTCTATAACAGGAATTATTGAATGTTGTGCTATAAAATTAATAAAACAAAACACGATAATTTTATGTATTTATAGACCTCCAAAAATATGTAATATAGACAAATTTTACGAAAAATTAGACACTATTTTAAAGAAATTATGTAATAACAAAAAAAGTAATGTAATAATGTGTGGAGATTTTAATATAGACATTCTGAAAAGGAACAGATTAGCAACAGAATTTGAATGCTTTCTTTTGAGCTACAACCTTAAATTGGAAATTAACCAACCTACAAGATTAGACAGTAATACCTGCTTAGACAATTTTGCTCATAACCTTAAACAGAAGTGCAATTGCCAAATAATAGACTTAGCCTTATCAGACCATACAGCTCAGATTCTAAAAATAAAAGCTAATAAATTAAGACAAATAAAATCTTGGCGAAAATCAATAAGAGATACGTCCAACGATAATATAAATAAATTCAATAAATATCTCCAACAATTATCATTTTCAGACGTTTACAATACTGACGACCCTAATAATGCTTATGATAATTTTATCGACTTATTCCTTTTATTATTTAATTTATGCTTTCCTTTCAAGTCGATTATAGTACGCTCTGAAAAATCAATTAAATGGGTGTCACGTGGTATTCGGATTTGTAGCAAAAGGCAGCGCCATTTATTGTGGCAAAAGAGATTAAAACCGACATGTGAAAATAAAAACAATTTTTATACATATTCTCGAAGATTCAAAAAATTATTGAATTGACTCAGAAAGCTCAAAATAACCATCTCATTCAAAACTCCAGAAATAAATCCAAGACATCGTGGCAAATAATAAATAATATAAAAACAATTACGGAACCTATTTCTCAGATAAAAAAAGATGATTTATTAATAACGAACCCTAAAGAAATAGCTGAATCATTCAACAATTTTTTTATTGACCAGATCACAGATATACCAAAAAACGTATCAGATGACATCAAAAAAATTAATTATAACCCACACTCGATATTTATATCACCGATTGTACCACAAGATATAATACGAGTAATAAAAACTTTAAAAAATAAAAAAAATTTGGTTATGATGGCATTTCAACGCAAGTTATTAAATCTGTTTGCAATAGCATATCTGGACCTCTTAGCCATATTGTTAATGTAAGCATATTAGTGGGAATATTTCCCGAAAAGCTGAAAACGGTTATAGTAAAACCACTTCATAAAAAGAACAATAAAGAAGATATGTCTAACTACCGACCAATTGCTTTGCTACCCGTGTTTTATAAAATAATGGAAAAAGTTATTTACGAATCCATTTACGCATTTTTGGCTAAATTTAACATACTCTGCGATGAACAAAATGGGTTCCGAAAAAACAGAAGCATAAATATGGCTGTTTTTAGCTTATTAAAGATGGTAATTACTAATTTAGATACCCGAACCCCCATATGTGCTATATATACAGATATGTCGAAAGCCTTTGATTATGTAGACAATGAAATACTATTACAGAAACTTAACGCATACGGCATTCGAGGTAACATTCTCAACTTAATAAAAACATATCTGATTGGCCGTAAACAATGTACAGAGATTACTAAAACATGCATTAAATCTAAACGTGAATGCGAATATGTGTCTTCCTATAGAGAAATAAAATTCATTGCCATTGTTATTTTTACTTTATATAAACGACCTCCCACGTCAAATTCATCATCCAATTATTTGCCGACGACAGTACAGCTCTAATAAATTGTCTAAATAAAGATTTTTATGAAAATGATATAAACACTACGATTGAAACTATAATTAACTGGCTGAATTATAATAATTTACTTATAAATATTCAAAAAACTAAAATAATGCACTTTTACCAGAAACTTCGCACTGAAGATCTAAATGTAAATTATAATAGTCAAACAATAGAAAGAGTAGATGTCGCAAAATTTTTAGGCATTTTAATAGATAGCCAATTGACAAGGAAGGCCCAAGCAGATGATGTCTGTAAGAAACTAAGTGTGTCTGCTTAAGCACTCTATAACCTGATAAAAAAGGTCAGTATCAAAACGGTATTAGTCGCTTACCATGGTCTGGTGGTTTCCATTTTAAGATATGGTATTATATTTTGGGGCAACTGTGGCGATAGAGAAATCATTTTCAAAGCCCAAAAGCGCTGTATAAGAGCAATCTTTAATTTAAAGACTACCGATAGTTATGTCCCCATTTTTAAAGCTCATAAATTATTAACTTTTCCGTGTCTATATATTCTTGAGGTAGCGTTATTTGTCAAAATTAATCATCATTTATTTCCCACCTTAAATGAAACTCGAGTACGAACTGTACCTACGAGAACGCAATATAAAGACTTGTTGTACACAGGAAGATTTCAAACAGCTTTATTAAAAAAAAAGTGTTATGGGGATGGCACCAGTCATTTATAATAAAATTCCTAATTTTGTAAAAAATCAACCGATAAGAATATTTAAAAAGAGTCTTACTTCTTTGTTATTGGAAAGGTGCTATTACTCAGTATCGGACTTTTTAGATGATACCTATATAAAATAACGTTCAGTAAATTAATTGTTTTGTATAAGCTGTTAGTATTAATAATTTATAATGTAATAAGCTACCTGCAATATTAATTCATAAATCGATATAATGTAATAGTAATAATAACGCAATTCTTTTAATAATAATAATGTAATAACCATTTATAATCATAATTATCATATTAAATCTATTAATAATTATTTACTAGTGTAGTATAGAAATAAATTTTAATTTAATATTTGCATGCCAAAATGGTAGAATGTACGGATCTTTTATGTACTCTGTCAACACCCTTTTTGTAAATTACCTACATTCTATGCAAATAAATCAATATTCTATTCTATTCTATTCTATACAATATAATGATATTTTCTAGCATAAATTATTTTTTGTTATATAATATAACGACATTACCTAGCAAAAATTATAGTGCTTTTTTATATAAGAGGCAAATTAAAGTTAATAACAGATTTGATTTATAATAAATGTATTAGTTCGTTTTATGACAATTTAAGTATGTTATGTACTTTAGTTACAATATAGGTATATATGTCCCAGATCCCAATCCTGGGCACAAGGTTCCTTTCATTTCTGAAAAGGTTTACATTATACTTGAACAATTATATGCATTATTATTTTACTAAAAACTTTTTGAATTTCACTTTGTCACATTCTTGTATTAATTTAAGAACCTTGTAAATTTAAGTGTCCACTCTATCACGACTGTTTTTCAGAAGCACTGTGCTATGATGGCTAATTATCATTTGACAGGCATGCGGAAATGTTTGCATGTGTGGGTGCATGGTGCTGCTATGCGACTGAATGCAACGTGCCGATCCAAACGATGGAAGGGCTTTTTAACTCCGCTGTGCCTTTCTTAATACCCCATGAAATGGCCGTAAGTCTTTAATCCTTTACAATCATTGATGACTGTTAGAAGTCTATAATAATATACTAACTAAGCTTTATTAATGTCAGAAATCCTCGTGAATATTTTCCACAACGGTAAGGATATGCTGGATTTTTACCGCCTAAAACACGATGCAGATTTTACAAGGAGTACCAGCATCGTCATTCTGGGGTGCTCGGGGCGCCCACTCCGAGCACCCGAAACGTCAGAGGTCCTGTTTCTGGTAAGAGCACCAACACAAGTGTAGGATCGCGACAAATGCCCGTCGGCTACGATCAAGATCTATCCGTTCCCAATCCCGTCTAGCAATCTCTAGACCATTACGTATTTACAAAAGTTAGCTTAGGCTTTTTACGCCGAATTCCTGTTCAGCTTCGCCGACACGATCGCTAATAAGATGAGGTTCTAACCGATCTCGCTCAACAGTGCATGGGACATTAAATTCTTGGTCCCTTTCACCGCAGTGGAAACAGTACGCCATCGCTTTGCGTAAGTTGTAAGATAAGATAAGCAACCTTTGCCGGTAATTATCTGTGTAAGTATGTAGGATAGTCTTCTCACCCGCCGATGAAATACAGACTTCAAAGTACGGCAAGATTGCTTCAACTTCGCTTTAAGCAGATACTACAGCGCCGTTATGGTTGTTTCTGAACCACCTCAAGCACCCCTTCTGGTCCACTACCACCGTTCTGGCGAAGGACACGGATCTAGTCATACACTGAGTCTTGCGGGACTCCACGTTTGACCTCCTTCCTGATTTTTCTACCATCTTGCCTTATATAAATTATGTGTATCTGACGCGCAATTTGTCCCCGATAACGCCTTGTAGGTATAGGGGGGAGAGCAGTATGGGGGGGGGGGGGAGGTTGCGAAGTGGCGTTGTCGATATCAAGAATATATTGATGAATCGAGAGATCACGTTACCCTGGGATAGTGCTTGTTCCGACAGGGGGCGGACGTGCATAATCTCATCTAAAGTGGAACGATCTCTTGGGAACCCAAGCTTTTGGGCTGTCGGCCCAATCAGGACCGACTCGCAGCAAATGTCTGTTAAGTCGACTTACAACTATCCTCTGGAACAATTTGCCAGTCTTGTTTAAAAGGTATTTAGAATTGTACACAGATAGAATCTGTGAATCTGCCTTTCTTCTTCAATAGGATCAACCTTTTCCATGTGTTTTGAAACTTGGCAATCCGCAGGCAGCTGGTACACAGATTCCTAAGCTGGTCCCCCAGGGCAACCAGACTCCAGAACAAGAACACGACTCGAGATTTCGTCGGAACTCCGTGCGTTATTCCGAGTCCTCGAGCGATTAACCACTCAGCCATCTTTGCTACGGTCATCCATATCTCATATTTCCACCTACTCCTATGACGATGGTGGGTGGCATGGGGATCTCGACCGGTCTTCTGTGAAAAGCGTGCTGATCACCCTTCTCAGCAGGTCCTCATCGAGATTCTCCATCAAAACCAGTTTATATAGCATAATCCTGTAATAACGCCCCTAAGATTTCTTTGTTTAATCCCTCCAGTAGATCATTTCAAGCCCGAGACCTAGTTTTGGTTTGTGCGAGATATAGCGCTTTTGTAGCTATTCGGTATACCACGTCGTCTAGTTATCTCCTCAGGCGGAGCTATTCCTTCACGCTCTGATGTAGGTACTGGCGCTAAATACGCAAACAAATCCACTACACCGCCCTGCCCTTAGGATGACTGTTTTTGAGTATTGACATTCTGCATATTTAAGCCGGTATACACCGCAATTACTTTGTTTTCCTGGATCAAACTCAACCTCTTTGGCGTTTTCTTGCCATGCCACGACGATCGCGGCAGATTTGAGTTTGTTTCGGTCGAGCTACTTGATATACTAATGTCAAAATGGGCTGTTTTTATTTTTGTGAGAATCTAATTAAGAAAAAAAAAACATCAGGACGTATCTGTGTAGATAATATATCAAGAATTTTTTGCCTAACTTACATTATAAACCATATTATTTACTAACTTCAATAGTAATTTTCTTTCATGATAGTTAGTCATCGATCATATAAAGAACAAAATATAATTTTTGAATTTTCTTTTCAGGAGCCTCCATTACTTTGCCACGCGGCTGCACATCTTTTGCTAAGTTTGTCTAAAAACGTAAAGTTCTCTACAGATCCAATAATATTGGTCGGCGATCTGTATAACCATGCGCAACGTTCACTGCACTACTTGGAACCTAAGGTTTGTTTGAATTTGCTTATTCGATGGTAGTTGAGCAAGATAGTATATCACCTCATTTCGTTTCGTAGTTGTCGTAAGAGGTGACTATGTGAAAAACCAGAAATACCCTTTTTTTTTACATGGGGAAATGCCTACGCATACCCGCCTCGCGGGGGCAAGCACGGGTTATGTCGGGCTCGCACCGACTAAAACCCCATGGTGTTCCACCTTCGTCGCATATTAGCAGGGCTACGGGAACGCTTTCGCACACTTCTGCGGCCCTACCAGCGACTGCCGCCCCATGGCAGCACCTCTCGGGAGAGGAATATTCCTCCCCGTTCTCCTTCCCAAGTAAGACGCACCAGAACACATGGCACGCCCTCCTTCACGGCCTCCAATTACATCTGCGCAACAGACGCCCCCGCGTCCGATGCGCGAAGGCCATGGGGCCAGGAAAAACGAGCACTTAGAAGCACTAGCCTTCCCGACCCCAGCGGCGGATCTGGTCTATGGTTCCGCCGCCACCCAAGATTCGGCTGCGGAGGATAAGGAGAGCGGCGCCACGCAATACCGACAATCCTCTCCCCCCGCAGCCCCATCACCACCGCATCAACGGTGCGGCCCCGTTTGAGTCGCGGAGGATAGGGCGAGTGGCGCATCGCCATACCAACACTCCTCTTCCTCCGCGACTCCACCTCGGCTGCAGCGGTAGAGGGTGCGGAGACCCCACTCGCTGCAGTCCACCAGCACACATCCGAAGCGGGCTCGCCAAGCCCACTCGGAGTGGCCACCTCGGGCCGGCTCTTCACCTCGGGCCAGCCACGTGGGTTTCTCTTTGTTCACCGTGGGAGACCAAACCGCGGCTACTAAGCCCCCCCGCCACGACAAGGCGGGAACCCGTTCGGGGGGGAACCAGAAATACCCTTTGCTTATAGGTCACCGAACCAAATACCTTTGACCTGCAGCAGATGACAGTTTTAACCAATTTATTTATGTCTACATGTATGGCATCATATATGCAAGTTCACTAATTCGTCTGCAAAGCGTAACGATTACTATAAATCATCTCTACAATATTAGAAGCCTGTACCTGCGAATTAAAAAAGAGAAAAAAAAAAAACACAAAAAAACTATTTATAAAAAAATTAAAAAAAAATAATATTAAAAAAAAAAAAATTTTTAAATAAAAAAAAAAAAAAAAAAAAAAAAAAAAGAGAATGAAAAGAGATTAGATTGATTTTCTTTTTTAATTTAACGTGCCGTGTGAGCTTTAAGAGTCATGTAACGTCGTTATTTGAGTCGAGATGAAATGCTACGAGCCGTGGGCATGTTATAAAATGATGCTATTCGACGCGTCGTTAAAAATGTCATCGTCGTAAGTCGACGGATGTTTAAAAAAATATTATATTTAAAAGTTGAAACAAAGAAATTACGAAATGTTTTTAGTTTTATTAAAGACCTTAAAATTACCTATCATTCTTTCATTTACTGTACCAAAAAATTCTTTAAATATTTTTAGATATTTAATGAAATATATAATATCCCTAGATTCTGTTGATGTGTGTATGTGTTACAAATTCATTATATTAAATTAAGAAATGTTCATACTGCCAATGTCTCAAAGTAGTATGTACTATGTTCTCAGGTATTTTAGGGTCAATATTAAATAGTTAATAGTTTGTAGTAAAACACAGAGTAGAGATTTTTTTGTATATTAGATATTTCTTTTTATATATTAACAGGTTCCCTGTGCGACACAATAGTTAAACAATAGAAATTTTCATATGTGATTCATGCGACATGGAAAGGGTTTATGTACGGTTGAACGTGAAATACATTTTGCTTTATATCCCCTCGTATGTCGGGGTCATTTTGGCCAATATGGCGCATCTGTCGAGCACTTCCCGAAGTACTTCCAGACTACTTCCTGCTGTTCATTAAAATGACTATTTCCTAGACATTTTGTATAAAAGGTATATTAAAATCATATATATCAACGGAAACTTTATTAAATAAGCTATCAGATTATGTATAACTTGAATACAGGTTTACTTCGAAAGTGATACTAATTTGAAAATGAAAGTAAGAAAAGTGTTTTTCGCCAATTTTCTGCAAAGGTGTAATAATTATAAATTAAAGCCTTTATTCCAAGTACTAATAGTTTTACTTGCACGTCCAAAGCATATTTAATTATAAAAAAAAATTCATTTTTTTTTGGTTTATGACAAGGTCAGAAAGGCCTTACTTAGCTCTACTCAACATCGGGACAAAAATAAGGAGGTTCACAAAAAAAACTTTATTAAATCAAATTTAGACAAAATCAATCATGCAGATATATATGTTATATATATGTATGTTATATATATCATATATATGTTACAAATAGTTTGATAGCACTCGACGCCAGAATATGGCGTTTGGACAGACGAGGGGGATATATGAAGCCAAAAATGAAATGAATCACAGTGGAATTCCGACCAGTAGGCGAGCACTAGTTTGTACAATTGTGCGCAGACGGCGGGCGTGGTTCGGGAAGCGTTGTTGGCGCTGGTGCTGGCGCGCGGCGCGTCGTGCGCGGCGGGTGCAGGCGCGGGCGCGGGGGGTGACGCACCGCGCGCGCTGCTGGCCGCGTGGGCGGGCGCGCTGCCGCCGGCCGGGCCCGCCGCCGCGCTGCCGCCGCTCACCGCCCTGCTGCACGCCTTTGCCGCAGCGCCCACGCAAGCCAAAAGGGTATTTTTTTAAGTGAAAATTTTAAGCTATGCAATGTAGAAGTAAGGAGTACCAACTCCCATAGTAGAATAGTTGAAAAAGTGGTCATCTGTTAGCAGTAAATAACAGTTCAAAAACTCCCCACAACAGCGCTGGAGTAGCTACTGGAATGAAATGAACTTAGCAATTGTCGACGGTTTGAAGTGTGCTGCTAAACTGCTCAGTAGCTCTAAAATATAAAATAATTTTATTTAGTAAATATAACCTCGAAGAAGTCGTCTATCCCACTAATATTTTTCGGCACGTTCTTTAAAATTTAGCCCGTAGCTATGTGTGTGAGTGGCGCCACCCTTATTTAACGGTTTTCTATGGACACTTTAATTCACAATCGGTTACGCGTCCGTATCTGCAGCAACGCGTATATAATTTGAGCACGCGTGTGCACTCGTAGTGAGTCGTCGCCAGTCGGCATTTGGTTGCACAATGAAAAGTGCCGCAGTAGTGGTAGTACACACGGAAGCTGTGTTTCAAGTCGTGGCGGATACTGGCTGGCCGACTTGCGACTTGTTACCACGCGTTCATAATCCCGAAATGCATAAAAGTGCCCTGTACGCTTATTCAACACACATAGAATACGCGTAAATTGCAACGTTAAATCGCTGTGATTTGAAAACTCGATGAAATTAAATGGAGACACTAAAAAGAGACAAACATATATACATCTACAGGATTTAGCCTACGGGAGAATAGGACATAATATTTTGTTAAATTAGTGGTGTTTAGGTATACAACACACCGCTTTATTCTGCACAATACACACGGCACTTATTGGCATAACACTTATTGGCTTATTGCTAATATACACCGACAGACGTGTACTGTACCATGTAGTGTGTTAGTAATATTATGTTCGTCTAATGAGTGGTAACTACTGGTGTATAAATACATCCCGCTTTATGACAGTTGGCAGTGGGCAGTTGAATTATAACCGGCGGGTAGACAACATCTCTAAGTGCATACCGACAGACGTGTAGTGTTTTAGTGATATTATCTAGACAACATAGGCGAATTGTAATAGTGCTGTAAATGACTTTCATCGAATAATTTCAAATATAACTAGTATTAGCTAGTATTAACTAGTATAAGCTTATATACTCACTACGTCAGCCTAAAAAATCATATAAATAGATCACGATTTCCGGGAGATACATTCATTTGAATACGAACTGTCAAAGAGATAACATCAACATGGAGAAAAACGAAATTAGAGCTGTCATCAAGTACCTCTGTTTGAAAAAAATGTCTTCAAAAGACATACACAGTGACTCAGTGGAAACATTGGGGAACTCTGCTCCTCCATATTCTACAGTTGCACTTACTTGATCGTTCGAGTAATAAAATTTCTAGTCCTATTTTTTTAAATATTTTTAGGCATATAAAGAAATAAAATTAAATTACTAAAGAAAAGCGTGTATATCGATGTCGATTGTTGCTAACATTGCGAACGTAATCACTATAGATTAAAATAAACGTCACAGATAATACTACTACAATAGGAATGTAATTTTTCCAGTAAATTAGAAGATACGAGAGTACTTACTCTCATAATTGGCGTAGCATGGTATAAAAAGACCAAAGATAGTTACTTGACATTTCTATTTACACGCAACATCTTTCAATAGATATTGATTCAATTGACCTAGAATCGTAGGTTATCTTCTAACAGTAATTCCATATATACGTATGCATGGAGAGAACATACAATTCTACAAACATTGAATCAGTATATTTGTCGCGCTTTTTCTAATTTAATTTTCGAATAAGGCAAAAAGAGACAAATATATTGTTGCGTGTAATTCATGCGTGGAAATAGAAATGTCAAGTGGTCATCTTTGGTCTCTTTATACTATGCCAAATATGAGAGTAAGTATACTCGTATGTTCTGATTCACTAGAAAAAAAAATGACATCCCTATTGTAGCAGTAATATGTATGACGTTACTTTACAAGACATGACGTCTTTATTGTGATTTCGTTCACAATGTTAGTTGAGTTTTTTTTTTGTAACAACAGTAGGTTATCGTCCTTTTCGCAACTTTAGCATAACGAGTTGTTCAAAATGCATTTGTTGATAGCTTGCATGAAGAAGTTCGTGGTCTTGTCAACGTCATCCATTTGGTATACCGAAGAGAAGTCCACATTTAATAAGTCATTTTGCAGTCTCACCCGATCTAGACGCTTTACTGTGATTCGGTAGTTTTCTTTGAACTCTGACTTCAAACAGATGCTAAGGGCTGTACTGTATCATGATCAGTAATTAAGGTTTCGGTGATGTCACAGTGTGACCTCAACTTGGTTTTAATCATCATGTTATCGAAGCAAGTACGTCCATGAGTTGGTATATTGTGGGCGGGTAAAATACTATGACTAGATAGTAATTTCAAGTATTCATGATGCCTTTTTAACCGACTTCAAATGGGAGGAGATACTCAATTCATCTGTATGTTTTTTGTGTGTTGCCTCAGAACTTTTTTCCTTACCGATTTTAATGTTTTTTTTTTATTTGAAATATGGTGCTTATCGTCTGGTCCCATATACATTTGATCAAGATCTGATCAGTAGTTTTTGAGTTATCCTTAATAGTGCGTATTTAATTGACTTCGAATACATTGATGATTATATACATTTTATTTATATTGAAGTCGGTTGTAAAAAAAATTTAATTTTATCACTTGTGTCAGTAGATTTTGGCATAATATCTATTTTTATATCTCGTATAATAATTGGTTTTAAGTCGGAAAGTTTGTAGAGCAGGATATCGAGAGAGGTAATAAAGTTGTCTCTATTGGAATAAATGTGAGAGCAGTAAATACCTATGATACATGTTTCGGGTTTTAACTAAAATAGGATACAGTTCGCGTCAATAACCGATAGCTCGTCAACTTGGATATTCATTTTTTTACTATATTTTCACTATATAATATACAACGACAGCTTCGTTTTGAGTCATGTGTTTTCTAGTTTGCGGAAAAGCTAAAATCATCTAGATTGGATATAGGTTTGAGATTAAGAAGCCAACACTAAGTTAAGACTATAAAATTCCATTTTATCTCGGCCCTATCAAGTAGTTTGAAAGCTATTAATAATATTACATTCAATGTAATATTACATTCAATACTCCTGATGTTAATGGAAAAGATATGCAGATTTTTAAGAGTTTGCGGTAGTAATTTTTTTTACGTTATCAGTTCTGCAAGTAGTAGAGGTGGCTAACTCAAAGGAATCAGTTTTATGTTTATGGGTCCGTCGTCAGTAGTTATCTTATCGTATTTAAATAATATAGTGAGGGGTGGAACAGTTTCGTAGTTAGTGTGAGGTGACAGATATTAAGGACAGAACCCAAGCAGCATGCAAGCTGTATACGAGCTCTATTGAAGTTCGTATTTATACCAGAAGCTGTATTTTCTGGCTGTAATAAGGCTGTGTAAGTGCTTATACACTTCTTATAAGTAAAAAATAGGCACAAATTATACAGCTTTATGCATTAGTAGCACTGTATAGTAGTTGTATAAGCATAAAAGAGCCTGTATAATAGCTGCATTATTGCTGTTATTTGGTGTGCAAGGAAACTATTACACTACAGATATTGTCTTATAAGTAACTTTTAAAGATAAGCGTCCTAAATTGGGTTTTGAACGGAATTACAAATGAATATAAAACAAAAAAAACTTTGATAGCGACATTTAATATCAGAGTAAAAAAATATATTTTAATATATTAATATTATACTGGAATTGGACTTGAGTTTTAATGGTGATAGTTGGTGAATTGATAGTACAATAGTAGATTTACGTTCAACTTACTTACTATATGTTTTCCATCAAAAAATTGCTACGCCCGCAAAATAAGCAAATAATATAAGAACAAATTACTGAATGCGGTAATTAAATATCAGTTTTATTAATTAGAATAAAAAATAAATTAATGGATATGGAGGCACAATGGGTGCCCCATTGATCTTAAGACGAACTTAATATAATGGTATAAGCTAAAAATAATGTCTAATAATGCTAAAATTATATTTTAAATTTTGTTTTTATGGGTCCTAAAATGGCGATAATTTGCTATACAACCAAAACGGTATTTTGAAGGTCTTATAGTCTTAGTAGCTGTAATATGTATGTAATGCATTCTATCATACATCCATTGGTTTTTAAACAGTTGTATAATAGAATATTTTCATTACTAAAGCGGTATAGCAGTACTCGTATTTTCAATATAATATATAATTCTCTTTAGCGATAGGTATAAAAGGTGAAAAACCTTGGCTTAGGCACAGTGTTGGATAAATTTTATTTAGACTTAACATGAAATTCTATCTCCGCCAAATCTTTATCTTTTAACATATTGATAATAAATTAATTTCGTTCATTAGCACAATATAAACACGCAACAGATGTAAAATGGCGATATTCTATCACTTAAACAGCTTTAAATTGTACTATGGTTGTTATTTTGTTTTAGTTTTATATCACCTTCATAGACAGAAGTAATAAAACTACTGAATTTATAGGAGTGAACAATTACGCCATAAAATTAAGATTTAGAAGACAGTTTGCATATACCATAGTTCAGAAATAAAATTTGAGTGATACTATAAGAACACTTAGAGCTGTATTAAGCAAGTGACAGCATGCAAAAAAACAGCTTCTATACAGATTTAATGATAAAATCAGAATCAAGTGTTGCAAAATACTTAAAAGTTGTATATTAATGTTTTCATATTCTGATTAAGAACCTAATATAAGTAAATGTATTTTATAATGATTTCTTATATTTACGCGATCACTACACATTTAAATTAAACTAATTTTTACGGATTTTATTGCGTATATTAACTGATTTTATATTGCCGACGTTTCGAGTACTTTACAGCACCCATGGTAACGGAAGGAGGGGGGAGGGGGACTGACGTGTTCGACGGCTCAATGTCGTGGTTAACCATGGCTACCTCCAGATTAAAATTATTAGTTTTTGTTCCGATCTACGCAGTATGAACTTAGTACTATAGTATCTTAGTTTAATTTTATTAACTATAGGATCCCAAGCATATGGTAGCACCCAGCCATCATCCCTATTGAAATTAGGATGTTGTTTGTTTTCAATAGCCTCGATAATCATCCTTGAGAGGAATCAGTGTTCTTTAGCGAGGATTTGTGGTTTATTAAATCAGGTGTAGTGACGGGGCGATCCTGTACGTGTTCACAGACTACAGATTTCCCGGAGCGTCAATTCTTCACGCGGGTTTTTATTGTTCTTTTAGTTTGTCCTATGTAGGAGAGACCACATTCACAATCGAGCTTGTACACTCCTGCATCTTACAGAGGGACATTACACTTGACTGATGGTAAAAACTGACTAATCTTCAGCGCCTTGAGGTGTGTTTGAATGAAAGCATGCTTCAAGATGTAGCCATCATTTTCTGTGACACCTCTAACATATGGCAGTACAGCAGGCACACGCTCGACTGTAGCCGGCTTCACTCGTTCACTGTGACGTAGGCGCGGGACCCGAAGCTTGTTCTCATGCGAAATTTGCTTGACGTGTTGGAGCTTTGCAGCCAGGTCTTTACTGTCACAGATCCCTCGTGCTCTCTGAAACAAAGATTTACCTACGATAACGGTAGTAGAGGTAGCGGTAATATGTGAGTTTACGTTACTGACAAATGAGAGAATAGGGAATTTTGTACCATGTAAAAAAATAAAAATACGTATTTATGATAGGTTTTGCAAAAACTATACAACAAACATTTCTATTCACAAACATGCATTATAAATTTTACAATTCACTTTAAACAATATTTTTTAGTCTGTGACTCAATTCTTCAAAACGATATCCGCCATATTAGGGTCCGTCATGACGTCACAATTATAGTAAACAAACAAGCTAATGTGTTGTGTGTTTATATCAAAATTTTTAAGTTATCATTATGATTGTTGAATTTTATTTTATATTGAAATGGGATTGTGGGAGACGGATTCGTAAAGTACTAGTCTACCAAGGATAAATACATTCGTGGTGCCAAATTGTTTGTATGTAATCCCGATTTTTGTTATTCTGAGTTGAGTAATGTTAAAACATCAATGTTAGTACCTAAATTATGTGAGCTCCAGCCAGAGCTTGCAAAAAAAAAGCAATTTTTATTTAAAATATATTTAATTTACAATAATTATTACAATTAATTATTACAACTAAAAGAGGTGACTCAAATTCGAAGTTTGAATCTAGAATGAATTCACACAGTAAAATATCAGAACCAGGTAATATAACACAGTACACACGTTATGCTGACGAGGTGCCTCGTGATTCTCCTAAACTTATGGAACGCTGCAGATTGCCTAGATTAGGGCTGCGTAACACCTATTACCAACTTTTGTTTACACAATAACACAATACCAGGTCATGGTGTCTTTTGATGATACATAGTTATTACAATCCTATATTAATAGTGTTTACCATTATTAGCAATCATTTTATATCTAAGATAACCTAATCTACTACAAAATTTTACTTGCAATAACTACCTCCTCATGATGTTTTGTTTTGTATAAATATAGATAGTTAAATATAAATCATACTTACATCAAAGTGATATTCGTAGAAGTATAGTATAGTAATAGACAGTGTATCCGGACCTCTTCTTGCCAGTTTTAACCAAGTTAGCATTTTCGCGCCCAAATTTAAAGCGATATATATATATATATATATATATATATAGAATATATATATATATATATATATATATATATATATATATATATATATATATATATATAATTCATCATCATCATTACAGCTCTTCACAAGTCCACTGCTGAACATAGGCCACCCCCAAGCAATGCCACAAAGCACGGTCCTGAGCCACCTGCATCCATCGACTTCCTGCATATCTTACCAGGTCGTCACTCCATCTAGTGGGGGGTCGCCCTACACTACGCCTACCGGTACGAGGCTGCCACTCGAGAACCTTTCTTCCCCATCGGTTATCGGTTCTTCGAGCTATATGGCCGGCCCATTGCCACTTCAGCTTACTAATCCGTTGGGCTATGTCGGTCACTCTGGTTTTACTGCGGATTTCCTCATTTCTGAGTCTATCACGCAGAGAAACTCCGAGCATAGCCCTCTCCATAGCTCGCTGAGCGACCTTGAGTGTCCTCATACGGCCAGCAGTGAAGGACCACGTCTCTGATCCGTAAGTCATCACTGGCAAATACTGGCACTATATATATATATATATATATATATATATATATATATATATATATATATATATACAACATGTAACATAATTAACGCACTTTTGGAAAGTAGTTTGTTCAGAATCGTTTACTGAATCGATTCCTATCATTTTTAATATAGGTAATTTTTTATCCCAAAAAAAAATTAAAATTACGTAAATTACAGTCACACTAAATCTGCACAGTCAAAACAAACTGAAATGGACCGTAACTTAAGGCAATAAGACTTTTAAAAGTGCAGTTTTATTTGTATTATTACTAATTCTGTCTTTCAATAAAAATAAAGAAAAATGAACCTTATTTCAAGCACGTTAAAGTCTTTGCGTTCGTGGATTTGTACTGTGACCACAAAATTCTTCCGGAATTAGTATAACTAATTTGATAATCAGTGCATAAAAATGTTTAACTAAAAATTCAGAGTATGTATTATGATTATAACATAATATACTAATTAGGGTGTCTGAGGGTGTGCGTTAATTACGTTACATATTGTATATATATATATATATATATATATATATATATATATATATATATATATATATATATATATATATATATATATATATATATATTGGATTCGTTTAAAACATTATTTGAAAATGAGTGTAAACCCTATTGGAAAAATATTTCTGCACTTCTAGACTAAAAGTTAAACATAGAAAAACTTACATACCTACATTTAATTACGTAATTTATGTAATTCATTTGCAGATACTAGCGGAAGGAATGCAATCAGCCGCAGAAACGGCTCTTGGAATGTTGTGCGATTCGACGTACGCCTCCGCGGAGCCCGAGATAACTGATTTCTTCCTAGCCTTATTCACTGCTCTGTTGCAGCAATTGGGCAACTTTACGTACACGGCGATTGAAGTTTTTCTAGAAGTAGCACAGAAGTAAGTGACTTACTAAGTGGTAGCGCGGATGAGTTATTAGTGAGCAAACAACTAGTAAACTGCATTAATGCGTATTAATTAAATGTGTTGGCTAAGCTGCCGCGAATGAGGAACGTTAAGTAAAGAAGGGCAGAACAAAATTTGCCGATCCAGTTTAGTGTCATATTTATTTCTGTCTTTTACCACACTAACTCACCCTACCCCTTTCAATCCTGTCCATTTATTGGTTTTATAAAAGAAATTGTCTGAGAATATTTTGTAGTATTTTATATTTATAAAATAACAGATGATAATGTTAGATGTTCGTCGCAAGTGTTATCTATAAGAGATAAAGTTACATAATTTTTATTGAATGTTATTTTTGAATCGATTTGTACGAGATGGATTCAAGCGTTTGCGATTCGATTTGTGAATCAATTCAAACGCATACAAAACAATATTTTGCGATCCAAAAATAAAGTAGTGTATCCACATGACTAATTAACATAAATGGTCATAGAACAATATTGGTCTCCGGCGGATCGTAGGAGGGTAGCCATTTGCAGGTGCTCCCCTCTGTCAAACTAAGACTACGCGATCCTGTGCATACAATTCAACTAGGTGCAGCCGCACTGCTTACTAGACATCTCGTACCTACCGCAGATAAATCGATGTCCTACAAAAATGCCGAATTGTTCAATGTTTTGCTGCAAAAAGAGATCTGTCACGCCAAATTTACAAAAATATTTTATTGTAAATTCGACCTTTCATATGTAAGTAATTTTTAATCACGTTATTGCTATTTACTTCTATTCAAAGTTAATACGTAACGTGCTTGCGTACGTTCGTGCGTATGTGTGGGTGAAATTGTTAGCTTATTGTTTTAATTGTTATGTGTGAATTTCGTAGTGACAGTTGATTGTTTTAGTGTACGCAAATTGGCCCCCGCAAAAAATGGCAGACAGTTCTGTATCGAAAAAAACTGTTCAAATTAAAAAAAATAGTTACTCCCTTCCGGTCTGCCGGTGACCAGTGTTGCTCTATCTGCATGGCAGATACAAATTACACTAGTACGTACTTCTACTTTATTTTGTAATATAACTATTTCGTTTCTAAGTTCATTTTACAAAAATAGTATGTAAATAGTATGTAATTTTACGTTAACACCTTAGTTGTTGTTCAAAGCAAGTAGAAAATAATTCTAAGGGAGCTACTAATAAATCAGTAATACCCTTTATTTTTAATGTCTTACGTGATATTTAGTTTTTAGTTTTTGTATTTCGCGTTTTTTGAAAATTCATGATACGCGCATTAACTTGAATTTAATTTGGGTAAGGTTTGAAATTAAGTCGCTTAAATTAGGGTGTGAGGGGTGGTGGGGAGGGAGGTGGGGGGAGTTGTAGAGTCGCCCCCCACTCCCTGCCGGATATGCTTAGTTTTTTTTTATAAATTTTTATAAATCTCATTTTGAGATTATGTTTTCGTAATGTTAGTAATGGGGGGAGAGAGTTGGGGGAGGGAAGCCTCACGCCACTCAACGTAGCGCAGTGAAGGGAAGCCCGGTCGACGGAGCTTCGCTTCGCGGGCTCCTACTTCTGAGTGGTTTATGATAAAATAACCACGAAGTTCTGCCCTTCTCCTTCTAATCTAACCTGTCTGAGTCGTAAGTAATAATTATAAATTTAAATTATAAACACAGATCAGTATCCAGAGAGGTAGCTAAGTCGTCGAAAAACAGGTGGAAGCAGATAAAAACGTTAGGGAGCACATTCACGTAAATTCAGAAACAACGGAATGACGTACAGTATATCTATCACTGTCAACAAAATAGCCGGCCTAGCGATTCATTTTATGCATCTTAGATGACTTTGCCAGATGAAAAGTCAAAAACATTTCAAGTTTAGTTAGTGATTTACCAATATTTTTAAAAAATAATAAAAATACTTCGACGCTACTACGGCAGCAAAAATTGCATGGGGGTGTTTCAGATAGACCCCCTTGATCACCCACACTGACAGAATCCTTAAATTTTATACGTGGTAGAGCCATGCTGCAGTTATATTAGTAGTATAGTTGTAGCACGAATGGGTCGGCTCGACCGGGGAAGGACCACGCTCGCACAGAATACCAGCGTGAAATAGTAGCTTAATGCTGCTGTGTTTCGTATAGTGAGTGTAGAGAACCGGAGACCCTTTTACTGGAAACGAGGCATTCCATCTTAGTCCTCACAGGTGACAACGCATCTGCATTTTGATTCGTAATCGAGGATAGATTTAGATGTCTATGGGCCACAGCAACCACTTACCATCAGGTGGAATGTGTGCTCGTTTGTCACCCTGTACTATAAAAATAGTTCAGGCGACTTAATTTCAAACCCAAGCCTTTAATTTACTTTTGTACTTTTGAAGTACTTGATAATAGAAACGATGGAGAGAATTTGTGAAAATAAAACTTTGCCATGTTTAATAAGACCGATGAAGAAGAACAATAAAAAACTTATTGAAACAAAAAATACCAATGAAAAGTAATGAAAATAGCAACAATTTTTATGGTGTGTGATGCAGGGGCGACAGCGAGGCGAGCTTGGAGCGCCTGGTGGAGTGTGTGCGCCTGGGCGTGGAGGCGGGTGGTGGCGGCGTACGTGTGCGCGCCGTGCTCGCGCTGCTGCACCAGCACGTGCTGCCGCGCGCCGGCCCGCACGCACCCGCACTCGCGCGCGCCGCGCACCGTCTGCTCGCCAGGTGAGACAGACACTGTGCGAGGAGTGAAGCACTAGCATGGTGAGCGCAGAGTCCAGTATAATGCCGAGTTGTCACAATTATCACCAAACAAACTAAATCCAAAATGCATAAATCAAGAGTTCAGTGAAATGCGAAATAGTATTTTGTAGCCAAGAGTTCGAAATAATAGAGTACATGCGATGTGGGGAAGGTCGAGATACGCACCAACCATATTAAACAATAACCAAACACGAATTCCAATTAGGAATCCATACAATGGAGAATCTGTCGACCCTGTTACTCACATTAATCCTAAGCACCGTTTGTCTCACACAGCATAGAATTCGTCCTAACAAGGCGAGCACGTATTAAAGTAAAACTTTCAAGGGCGACAGATGTACTTACCTACTTAATACATGCAATGTTAAAAAAACTATCTGTAAATAATT
This sequence comes from Parnassius apollo, assembly GCA_907164705.1. Lineage (NCBI taxonomy): Eukaryota > Metazoa > Arthropoda > Insecta > Lepidoptera > Papilionidae > Parnassius > Parnassius apollo. Next base: position 693,709 of record CAJQZP010001435.1, read on the forward strand.
TTGTAATGAAATGTCTACTTTTATACATTAACGGCTATAGCTCAGTAAGTAATGATATTAAGTACATGGTATGCTACTGTTTTAGAATCCTCATGATGTAGTCAAACTTTATATATGGTTGGCTTTATATACAGATCCCATACTTTTTTTTCAGCACAGGTGCTCAAACTTAGCAGTTAAAGAAAGTAAAAAATTAAAACGTATGTTTAATGCCGTCTTGTAAAATACCACCCCTAGAAGTTGAAAACTTTAAGGGTAATTAAGAAACATCATTATTAGGCAACATATTAAAAGAAAAAAATCCGTGCTAGGCATTAAACTGCGGACGTGATGTCCAAATATGTAAGTAGAAGTACGAATTTTCGGAATTTTATGAAACATGACGTAGAGCGCGATAGATTTTTTTTAGGAAACCGAGGCCACCCCCCACCCCCCTGGTACGTACGTACTAGATTATCTACCATTACTGGGATACCCTGTATTTATTTTGGCATGACTTCTGGGCCTTTGAGCCATTGTAAAACACATTCCGTCTTCAAAAGTATTAAGAATGATAAACATAGTAACATTACTTTTTTCCTAGCTTTATTTATAAATTCAATTATGCGATACGAAATAAGCAAAAAAAATGCAATTTTATAAGATACTTTACATCATTAGACGTGTTAGAAAATTTTCAGGTCAAAACTGGACATGATTCTTTAGCGTATATTATTTTAACAGTTAGTGTCCCCTACAGGAAAGTTCATTATTTTAACAGGTAGTGTTACTTACAGGAAAGTTCATTATTTTAAAAGGTAGTGCCACTTGCAGGAAAAAATTGACGTTTAACAACATAAATCGACTACACGAACTATAAAATCGATATAGGCTGTCTAATAAGGGCTAAAAAATATGAAAGCGCCTTTAAATTTTTAACAGCGATAAAACATAACCTGTTAAAAATGGTAAATAGATCTAGCTCGCTTCGCAGTAGTTCAGAAACTGCATAGAATACTATAATACACAATAGAATTGCAGTCAACTTAATTTGTACGAGGTTTGGCGTCGCCAAACCCGATTCGCTGTGTTGACAGTCTGAATAAATTTACACATTTTAGATTTTTGATTAATGTTAAAGATCATCATTTAAAAAAAATCGTTTCAATTTTAATGCATATTTATTTGTAAATAGGGTGCAATTTGGCATTTATTAAATAATTTGGAAACAATTGTAATGTCAAAACACATCAGCGCGTTGACATTTATACGTGTGATGACGTGATGTTAGTGTCATTTTAGTGGCTACGCGGGCTCCACCCACTCCCCCGTTCTATTACGTATGTATTATAGTATTCTATGAGAAACTGCCTCCTGCTATCTCCTTGTTTCTTTATTTGATATTTTTGAATTAGAATACAGTGCAAATAACTATTATCAATTATATTTATTGTATGTTTGCAGTGTTTTATTGCATCGTTGGCGCTACTTCTTCCCCCATAAGTGCGAAGGCACTGAAAGTGCCCGCCGGACGAGCGAGTTACGCGGCGCTTTATCAGCGCTCGGGCAGGCATTACTCACTGATGACATAGAGTTATTGCGCACCGCATTTTCTACTCTCGATCTCCTCAACACTAAATGGAAGCTCTACCATAAGGTTAATACTACTTTTACGTATTTATTTTAAAGTGAAGTGTAAAAAAAAAAAAAAAGAACAAACGAAGCACAAAACTGATTCCCTGGTGAATGAGCTTACATTTTTATAATTATCTAGGCTTTTATAATGTATTCATAGTTTTTGCGCCAATGTTCAGTCACACACAATAGTCAACATTCAAAGACTTTAAAAATAACTGTTATTTTTATTTATTTTTGACATAAGCACGCCTATTCCACAACTATTGACAGGCAAACACAAACAAAAAAAAATGCCGTCTTATCTTTACAATAGTGAAGCGACGTACTTCTTAGCTCCAATATTTATCTATATCGATATTAATTAAGCCCACAAATTATATCACGAACATTTTTAATTATTCTAATTGATTTTTCCACGATAAAATATGGCAGTGTAAAATTTTTTTATAGCATTAGGTGACTACAGTTCACCTGATGGTAAGTGAACACTGTGGCCGTTAGACATCCACATTTATCCTCAATTAAGAATCAAAATGCAAATGCGTTGTTACCCCTGAAGACTAAGATGGAAAGCCTCGATTAGTATTTTTTTTTGTATAAAATTGAAGAAAAATGCTTTTGTTGTACTGTTCGTGTCTGGCTGGTTTTAATATCAAACTTTTCATAAAAGTTAAAATTTTATGAAAAACCTAATAATTAAAAAAAAACTAAAAAAATTTGAAGGCCGTTTTGTGTGCCTCATCGGAATAGAATATTTTCCTTGCAAGAAATTGTCTAAATTCCGGAAAAAAGTGGTAATTTGTTGGAGCAAGGTTCGAAGAATCCGGGTCTTTTAATTTACGAGTAGCGTTTGTCTGTTGTGCAGTATATTTTTAGCATTGTCCTGAAGCAGCAGTGGGCTAGAGCAATTGACTAGTTTCGGTTGTTTAACGGCTAGCTTTTCCGTCGTCGTTTGTAATTGTTGACAATACAGCCATAATCGTCTGACCAGTTCTTAAGAAGCTGTAGCAGGTGATAGTACTTCACCGGACACTTATCAGTATCTTTTTCTGAGTCAACTTTCACTTGGAACAGGATTTGACAAGTTCTCCTGGGTTCAATCATTTTGACTATCGTACAGGAACTATTTTTCATCACAAGTAACGACACGATTCAAAATCCCCACGTTATTGTGACGGTTGAGTAATGTAATGCAGCACTCAACGCGTGTTTTCCGAGCTTTTTCATTTTTCAATTTTCCAACTCTGACGTGGTTTGTGATGGATACGCTTTCACGATCACTTTTATTTCTTCATTGTCAACTAGGGTCTTCGAGCATCCACAGGGTTTGTTCTGTAGGACAAAATGTCCAGAACGAAAACGTTGGAACCAAAAACGTACCGTGTTTGCTTTTGAAGTAGTTTCACATCATTGATCCTTCGAGCTGTTTTTGCAGCGCTGCTGCCACGGTGCCAAATATCCAGTCATTTAGGAACACAACTCGTATTCCTAAATAACGGAATATTTTAAGTTTTCATATTGCGAACAGAACAATGTCAAAGAACAATGAGGTCACTAAATGCAAAACAAAAATACACAAGTCCAAATTTGCAGAGGAAAACTGAAACTGGAGATGCTGCCCATCTTCTGTTTCAGCATCTTCTTGACAACATCTCAAAATTATGGAATACTGTGGTTGTCAACCCGCCTGCCAAGCGTGGCATCTATGGCAAAATTGACCATATGAAGCAATCTATCGGGAGGTTTATATTCAGCAATAGACTTTGTTAGACTGTAATAGATAGAAACACCTAGAACTTTGCCGGGACAATAAATAACGCGACTTGCAGAAGCGGATTTATAGTTTGGAGTGGTTACAGACTAAGGACGCTTGTCGCATTACTTTCTCACACAAAAATGTGAAATAATTATGTATTCTTATTCTTCTTCATCATCTGCCTGTAAAAGCTTACTGTAAGACGTGGGCCTCTCCCAAGGTAGCTTTGATTTGTCACAATTGTCATAGTAAGGAGGCAGATTAACGATGGCAACAAGACTTCTCTCGCCTTTGACGTTGCTGCCCATAACCAGTCTGTGTATTCTATCTCTGCTCTGATGGAAACCGTACCCCATATATCAAAAACTATTACATTTTTTCTAGCGGTTCTTGTGGTCAGTTACATTTCCAGGACGTAACGATGTGATGGATTCATTTAAGCCGCCATAAAGGGTGATTATAGAGTAATCCATAGAGCAACTCGTTCCACTGGCGCGGCGGACCGGAGGGGAATAGCCATAGCGTTTTTTCCCGCTACAGAACTGTTTGTTATTTTGTGAGGGGGGAGGGGGAATTTACGTATACAAAAATAATCGTCTGTCACTACGAAACACTACAATTGTTTTTATAAGAAATAGTAGCAATGCTATTAACTTATTAATATTCCCTTTAACCACTCCAATAGCATTTCCGATTCAGTATCAATTTCAATCCAACCGAATGTTTAGAGGCACATTGAACCTAAACGTTAAGTTGGAGAGGGCTCGTCTAATGAACTCAACGCTCCGTCCCCCTCGTCCAATCTAATTTCAATGTTGACAAATTACCGTACTCTTGAAAAAAATTTTGTCGACATTGGATTGAAATCGGAATTGCGCTCGTATTGGCCAAAAATTTTGTCGTAACACACGAAGTTAGTTGCGTTACTCTTAGCAACGGGCATGTTTTATTTATCGTTAAACCGGTGAAGTCATAATAAACCCTTCGTAACTTTGATAAACGAGCTTTTAAGTAGTAAAAATATTTAATAGATAGTTTTATTCTTCAAACATAACATCTTTTCACACAATTCTTATAAAAAAAAAACGCTGTATTAGCGAGTTTTAAATAATTATTGGACTCGTTTTTTTGTTGTCAGAAAAAAAAAATGTTATCACGATCACGAAACAATGTAAATAAAGATAAACTTTTGAAGAACTCTTTATAAGTTTAAAGGTGAAGTGCTTTTAAGTAAGTGTGTTGTGAATTACTAATAGACCTTTCAATTTCGGTGTAACTAACTATAAGCAGTTTGAAATTGTAATAGTTCTTTATCGCAATAAAACGGCTTGCTGTTCAATTTTCAAGCACAATTAAGCATCATATGAAACTGAGGAAATGGGCGTCAATCTGTTAGCTAATTAGGAGGAACAAAATGAATAATAATGGTCAAGGTAAGGCTAAAGTAAGTATAACAATGTTTTTTAAGAATATTATAAGTAGATATGTTTTTTTAATTTGGGCACAGAAAAAAAGCAATTTGTGGCCTGTTGAACAATATTAGACTAGGGATTGATAGCAGTCACTGGTGGTGAAGTGTTGCTTTTGGAGACTCAACTTACAATTAACCTTTATCACTATTTAGTTATTACAGTTATATGATTCATTAACTCCTCAATATTTTTGTGTGGTATCTATTAATAATAATAACAATTTTTTACTCAGTTTTCAAGGCGGACTTTTTAATATTATTTTATTTTTCTAGGATTATCTAATGTAAAGGACAGTTTTAAGGTACTTGCAATATGTGTGCCTTACACTCAAGTGGTAAAAAGGTAATCCATCGTTTTTAATTGCAAAAATTTACATAAATTGACGTCATATGTGTTATCTCTTAGTGTAGAGAATATAGATGTTTCAATAAATCTTAAACATCCTTTTAAATAGCTTGTGATGGATTAAAACTTCTTATTCAAATATTCCGCCTTAATTTATAATACATTACTCTACAGAGATGGGGTACAATTAAACCTCTCAAACCATTATTTTAAAATATTTTTTTTTCATTTCAGAATCACAACCTAATTCCACACCACATTCCCCAAGCACCAACTCTACTAACAAGAAATGATCAATATATGGAGTATCTGAAAATAAAGTAATAACTAGGGATGGGCCGAATATGGATTTTACTGAATACGAATATTCGGCCGAATATTCGGTTAAATTTTTACCGAACCGAATATTCGGCCGAACATGTAACAGTGGTAGAGCCACGCGGCAGCTTTGCTGTTGCACCTATGGGCCGGCTCAAACCGGGGTGGTACCACGACCTCACAGAATACCGGCGTGAAGTGGAAGCTCTGCTTCCGCGTTTCGTCTGGTGAGTGCAGGTGGCCGGAGGCCCAAATCCCCCCCCCCCATCAACATGGTAGCGGAACTAAATAATGATCGACTACCCCAGGAGGGTACCAGCACCCCTGGAGAATCCCTCGCTGAGCATCCACGACCATGTTTCTCCACTTCTGAGCGTGGGTGCTCAGGCTGCCCCGCGTATTCTGGGGGGGGGGCAAAATTCCGCTCAAGACTACAACTGCTCGGGGCAAACGGAGCAACAAGACCAAGGCGACCCCTGCCACGCTGTCCGTGAATTTCTGCAATATCAGGGGACTTCACTCTAACCTAAACGCCGGCCACTACCATCTCGAGACGGCGAGGCCGGCTCTGCTCTTTCTGACCGAGACGCAGGTGTCCTCTCCGGCTGATGTCTCGTATCTCTCCTACCCGGGGTACAAACTGGAACACTCCTTTGTGGGCTGGAGTTTGCGTTTACGTCAGAGAGGACATCTGCTCTCGACGCCTCGGCAGACTTGAAGGTTCGGACCTGTCCATCCTTTGGCTACGCGTAGACAGCGACGACCATCCGCGCGTCTACGGGTGCCTCTATAGGTCCCATAGCGGTAATGCCGAAACAGACCGACTATTCGACCACGTCCAAATGGCTGCAGATTCGTTGCTACAGCAGATCCCCGCCGCCGAGATCGTGATCCTCGGCGACTTTAACGCCCATCACGCCGAATGGCTTGGTTCACGTTTAACCGATCATGCGGGGAGATCTGTTCATGATTTTGCCTTGGCATATGGTCTGACACAACTGGTTACTTCGCCTACGCGGATTCCAGATGTGGAGGATCATGCACCTTCCCTGTTGGACCTTCTGCTGACCTCTCACCCGGACGGATATCAGATTTCCGTCGACGCCCCTTTAGGCTCCTCGGACCATTGTCTGGTCCGGAGTGTGGTGCCACTCACGCTGAAATCGCGGTTGCATTCTGCAGGCTGCCGCCGTGTTTGGCACGATAGGTCAGCCGATTGGGATGGGATGCGGTCTTTCTTTGCATCCTACCCTTGGGGGCGGGTTTGCTTCTCGCCGGACGATCCCAACGTTGTTGCGGTCTCTGTTGCTGATGTGGTACTTCAGGGTATGGAACTTTTTATTCCTTCCTCTGTGGTGCCCATTGGAGGCAAGTCTCAGCCATGGTTTGGTCGCTCCTGTAAAATAGCATCATGCTATAAGCAGGAGTGCTACCAAGCCTGGGCTGATGCATCAGCGTCCCGGGATGTAAACACCAGCGCTCTAAAAAAGAAGTATAATTCCGCCTCTAGGTCCTTCAAAAGAGTCATTGCCAAGGCAAAGTCAGAGCACATAGGCAGAATTGGCGAGAAACTAGCTCGCCTTCCTTCTGGAACCCTCATTCTGGTCTCTCGCCAAGGCTGTCCAGGGGGAATTTCTGTCAGCCATCTCTTCCATCTCTACACAGGGAGGGCGACTCACTGGCCCATACCGCAAAGGAGAAAGCCGATCTTCTAGGCTCTTTCTTTGCGTCTAACTCGACTCTCGATGACGGGGGGTACTCCGCCGACCATCCCGCGGTGTGAGTGCTCCATGCCGGAAGTGCACTTCACACAGCGCTCGGTTCGCAAAGCACTCCTCTCCCTGGACATCCACAAGTCGAGTGGGCCTGACGGAATCCCCCCAATTGTGCTGAGGACGTGTGCTCCAGAGTTGGCACCGGTTTTAACGCGTCTTTTCCGGTACTCCTACTCCCTAGGCGTAGTCCCAAAATCATGGAAGACGGCTTACGTCCACCCGATCCCTAAAAAAAGGCGACCGCTCTGACCCGTCCAACTACCGGCCAATCGCCATCACCTCCTTGTTCTCCAAAACAATGGAGTCCATTGTAAACTGCCAGCTCATGAGGTACCTTGAAGATCACCAGCTGATTAGTGACCGCCAATACGGTTTTCGCCGTGGTCGGTCAGCTGGTGATCTTCTGGTCTACCTAACTCACAGATGGGCGAAGGCAGTAGAGTTCAAGGGGGAGGCATTGGTCGTTAGTTTGGACATTGCGAAGGCCTTCGATCGGGTTTGGCACAAAGCGCTTCTTTCGAAGCTCCCTTCCTATGGGCTTCCCGAGAAATTGTGCGATTGGATCACCAGCTTTCTTGCAGATCGGAGCATCAAGGTCGTTGTAGACGGTGCAAGCTCCGATTGCAAGCCTATTAATGCTGGTGTTCCACAGGGCTGTGTGCTATCGCCAACGCTGTTTCTTCTGCATATCAATGACATGTTGCGTACCCGTAACATTCATTGCTATGCAGATGACAGCACTGGTGATGCTCTTTACACCGGCCGAGCCAATATTTCTCGGGAAAACGTCTCCGAGTGCCGGGACAAACTTGTGTCTGAAGTCGAGTCTCTGCTGGACAGAGTCTCGGATTGGGGGCGACTAAATCTAGTCCAGTTTAACTCCCAGAAGACACAAGTTTGCGCGTTAACCGCTAAAAAGAACCCCTTTGTCGTATCCCCTCAGTTTCAAGGCACTCCCCCTTGTTGCCTCAGCCAGTATCGGAATCCTCGGCGTCGACATATCGAGTGACGTGCAGTTTCGTGGTCACTTGGAAGGGAAGGCCAAATTGGCCTCTAAAAAGCTTGGCGTGCTCAGCAGAGCGGGACAGTATTTCATGCCGGCACACCGCCTGCAACTTTACAAGGCGCAGGTTCGGCCGCACATGGAATACTGTTCCCATCTCTGGGCTGGGGCTCCCCAGTACCAGCTTCTTCCACTTGACCGCATCCAGCGCAGAGCGGCTCGAATCGTCGACGACCGAGTGCTTTCCGATCGGCTCGATTCACTGGCGCTGCGAAGAAATGTTGCATCTCTTTGCGTATTTTATCGCATCTATCACGGGGAGTGCTCTGAGGAATTGTTCGGATTAATCCCAGCCGCCAAATTTCGTGAACGCACTACACGTCAAACGTCCCGATACCATCCACACCATCTGGATGCTTGGCGGTCCACCACTGTACGTTTCACAAGGAGTTTTTTTCCACATACAACCTCTGTGGAATAGTTTACCACCGGCGATTTTTCCGGACCGATACGACCTGGGGACCTTCAAGAAAAGAGCTTACTCCTTTCTAAAGGGCCGGCAACGCACCCGCAATTCTCCTGGTGTTGCGGTTGATCATGGGCGGCGGTAGTCACTTAACATCAGGTGAGCCACATGCTCGTTTGCCCCTTCTTCTATAAAAAAAAAACATTATTCGGCTGGATAACCTCGGGAGTTAACCAATTTATGTCGAAACTTGTTACCGTAAAGCACACGGGATTAGCGCCGGCCCTGCCTCTCGCTTCCCGCCACACCTGACATGTTATTGCATTATCTAATACTGAGCAAATTGCCGGCACATGCTTATGTTTTGACTATTCTTGTGATAAAAAAGTATTTCGTTGTTTTATTCTTAATTAAAGTTAAATTTGTAGCCTATATACGTCCCACTCCTGGGCACAGACCGCTCATTTCTGAGAGGGTTATAGGGCAAGGAATTGTCCACCGCACTGCCCCAATATGCTTGTTGGCGAACTTTATATGTCTTCGAAATAATTTTTTTCTTATTTCTCAGACATGCAGGTTTCCTTACGATGTTTTCAAAATTTTTGTAAATCAGCACTTAAAATTGCAATTGATAATTTCATTGGTGCCAGCGGGGATCGAACCCGGTTTGGTCGTGCACTGTGAAATTTACAGCGAGCGCTAACCATCTGAGCTAACATGGCTCTTTATTCTTAATGAATAAGGTAAAGAGCCGTAAGAATTTTATTCTTAGTGAAAGTTGATAAAATTATATGATAAAAATGAGCGGCAGGAGATTTACTATTTGAACTTATTTTAGAGAAACTGACGACCAAAGTAAAGTGAAATGTACTAATGTAATTTAATGTTTCTTTGTTTGATTCCAAAAACATTTTATCAAGTTTCTATTTGCCATAATCGGAAATAAATCCACAGTGCCTCAAAAACATAAATGAATAGATTTATGCATTTGAGGCACTCTTAGAGTAAGTAGATTTAACCCGTAAATAAAATATACTTTCAACAGTAAAAGACATCGCATTACTCAATTCGTACATTTCAATACATTGGACATTATGAAAATGTTCGGTCCGAATGTTCGGTGATTTAACGGAATATTCGGTAAACCTGCCGAATATGCCGAATACCGAATATAAAACGAATATTCGGCCCATCTCTAGTAATAACCAAATGCAATGTCCGAAATAGCCAGGACAATTGAGGGTTATCATGTATAGCAGTTATTAATATTATTGTTTTAAATTTTCCAAGCAGAAAACAACAATAGCATTGCTGTAATTAAAAAAAACTCATTTAATGTTATAAATGTTTTAATGTTGTTTTAAATTAATCTGTTTTCATTTAATTTCTTTTGTAAACGAAACTGATTTTCGGTTCACCGCAAATATAATTTTAAAATTTTAATTTCATAGTCTTATTATTTGATATACAGGTTGTCCCAGAACGTAACGATCAAACGAAAGGGGGTTGTAGACCATGGAAGAACTGTTAAAAAAAATTAAGTCCTATACCCAAATTTCGTGGTTTAAAAGATAAAGGATGATTTATAAATTTTTTAGAAAATCAGCCTTTGCGTCAATATTTGTGACTGCAAATGAGGACTGATTTTCATTTTTTTTCTTTTTTGTATAGTCTAAAGATATGCCTACTATACCTATTTTATTTTTCAGTACCTATTACGGTTTGGTAGAAATAAATACATAAAAATTCGTAAAAGTCTAAAAATGTTGGCGCAGTTCATGTAGATTTCAAAATGGTATAATACTTGGTACCTTTTATTTCAACTTTTTGTGTTATAATTTTTTTTCTGGTAGATTTTATGCAAATTACTCAATTAGATATTTTTTTAAATAATTCGTCCGTTCGATTAATTTTAAGAATAATAATTCGTTTTCACGCTGGTTTGGCCGATTTTAGGCCAAATATCCATAGAAAAGTAAAAATAATTCATTTTTTTTATCCAATTTTCGTATTAAACAAAACACATTCAAAATTACGATACATACGATGCTTCTCAGTTTTAGTTGCTATGACGCATAGGAGTATGTAAGTGCAAGCGAGACAGAAGATATGGAAGTAACTAGAACTATTCAGGTAGGTAATCTCGGTAATCCGCCCCGTTTGGTTTGTAAACTTATTAACTTACGAACAAAAAATCAATAAGTGATAATAAAACCAGTAAGTTCTTTATGATTTTTATTGATAATCCTGCTCTAATACAGGCGCGACATCCTCTTATAAAAGAACGTGTTATAAACCGTTCCAATCTTGAGTTGAGAAAATTCGATTTTTTTTTGTCGAAGCTCTGCAATATTAGGATTGGTTTCTTTTCTTTTAGATATCTCCAATAAAAACATCCCGGGTATAATCCAGTGGCAAAAGAGCCTGCACTTATTGATAGTGGTAGGGATGGTACCTATTGCGTTAGAGCACCCAATGAACAGTTGTCCTAGGTGTTCTTGTCAATGATGCAATGTTACCAACAGAAGTTCGCGGATCATTTCGAACCTGACCCAAAACTTCGTCTTCAATTACAAAGTTTTCTCTACCATGTGCAGGTACTACTTTCTATGGATATTAGGTCTGAAATCGACCAAATCAGCGTGAAAACGAATTATTTTTCATAACATTGATCGAACGGACGAATCATTTAAAAAAATATCTAATTGAGTAATCTGCACAAAATCTTCCCTCTGCCAGAAAAAAAAACCAAAAGTAGAAATAAAAGGTACCAAGTATTAAACCATTTTGAAATCTACATAAATTGCGCCAACTTTTGAATAAAGTTGCCAGGTTCATGTAGGTACATTTATTTTACAGTATGAAGGGTCCAACTTGCTCGATAAAACTTTAATGTAACATTTTTACACTTTTACGAATTTTTATTATATTTATTTCGACAAAACCGTAATAGGTACTGAAAAATAAAATAGTAGTTATAATAGGCATATCATTAGGCTATACAAAAAAGAAAAAAAAAAAAGAAAATCGATCCTCATTTGCAGATGCAGCATCAAAAATATTGACGCAAAGGTTGATTATCTGGAAAATTTATAAATCACCCTTTATCTTTTAAACCACGCAATTTGGGTATAGGACTTAATTTTTTTTAACAGTTCTTCCATGGTCTACAACCCCCCTTTCGTTTGATCGTTACGTTCTGGGACACATTGTATAATCAATATGTTTTTTATTATGTTAAGCTATATTATTAAGGTTCAAATATCAAAAAATAGATTTAATGTGGATTTAGTATGTAGATAAGAATAGATACTTGTGGTGATAGGTGAAAGAAAGGGCCAAATTAAGGGTACCCTTAACCGACGAGCATGGATCGTGCCAAATAGAAGTCTTTGCCTACCCCTCTGGGCGACAGGCTGAGTGTTTATGTTTATATGTTTTTCATTTTCATTCTTATAAAATTATACATTTGGTGTAATTTAACATTATATTCATATTTCCTTTACGTGTGAAATCCAGCTTAGCCAAGAGACTAAACCTATCTCAGTATATAGATAAGCCTTTTTATTTTGTTGTATATGTAATACAACAAAATATATAGGCTGTTATCTATATATCCTCTTCCTGAACACGAATGTAGAAAAAACACAAACTGGCTCAAATCTTTAACATACGAATACACTGAAAGTTTTTTACATCCTCAACTTTAATATCACGCACCTTACATATTATGTATCTGTACAATTTAATTAATTGGCTTTGTTATACTCGTATTATCCTTCAATTTACTAAATGTCGATTTTCTCATAACCAATTAAATGAAAATAATAATGTCTTCAATATACTTTAAAAACGTGTAATTTAAGATGTACAATTCGTGACAAGGGACCTGGTGACATATGGAACAGGTATTGTTTTAATACCTTTATTAGGCACCAGTCTCTCACAAACTAGTGTTCAATACGTTTATAGTTTGTCATCATTAGTACTGTACCTTGATTAAAACTACTTTTACGGATTTTATCGCGTTTTATTTATATTAATTTTAATACCCGACGTTTCGGGTGCTTTCCAGCACCCATGGTCACGGGGGACTGAGGTGACTGACGTCCCGATGTCAAAGTTAACCCGGAGTACCTTCAGCTTTTTAATTATTGTCTTTGGTCCGATCTACGCAGAATGAACTAACTGTATTTTGAAGTCTTGCAGTGGTATGCTTGGGTTTAGTTTTAATTTTATTAATTATAGGATCCCAAGCAGGTGGTAGTAACCAGCCTCCTTCTCTATTGAAATTGGGATGTTTTTTAATTTCAATAGCCTCACGTATCATCCTTGGTAGGAATCGATGTTCTTTCGCGAGGATTTGTGGTCTATCAAATCTGATGTAATGGTTGGGGCCATCTAGAATATGATCGCAAACTGCAGACTTCCCAGAACGTTGATGCTTCACGTCAGCTATGTGTTCTTTTACGCGGGTTCTAATTGATCTCTTTGTTTGCCCTATATATGAGAGACCACAATCACAATCAAGCTTGTACACTCCTGCATCTTGTAGAGGAATATGACACTTGACGGATGGTAAGAACTGACTAATCTTCTTCGGCGGCTTGTTCTAATAGAAGCTCCTTCAAGATGTAGCCAATCTTGTCTTTGACACCTCTGACATATGGTAGTATAGCAGGTACACGCTCGACTGTGGCCGGCTTCACTCGGTCACTGTGACGGAGGCGCGGGAACCGAAGCTTGTTGTCGTGCAGAACCTGCTTGACGTGCTGAAACAAAGATTTGCCCACGGTAGCTAACTGTGAAGGATGATGGTGAGATTCACCATTTAAGTATCGGTTTGTATGGGTCTTTCTATACACAGTATGACCTATGGTGTTGTTAGGATTTCGGATGACTAACACATCTAGGAAAGCTAAGGAATTATTTGCCTCTAACTCCATAGTAAATTGAATTTTAGGGTTTATGGAATTAAGATGTTCTAAAAATGCAGTTACTTTGTCTGATGGTAAAATTGTGAAAGTATCGTCTACGTACCGCTTGTAGAACCTTGGGGTAACAGGTGCAGTAAGGAGGGCTTTCTCCTCAAAGTCTTCCATGAATATATCGGAGACAATGGGAGATACAGGTGAGCCCATCGCAACACCATCTACTTGCTTGTAAAACTCTTCCTTCCACAATAGATAGCCAGATGTAAGGCAATGTCTTAGTAGTACTGCATATTCTGGTGGCATGTTATTTTCATCTAGTTTCCTAGTTATAATTGAGATGCAGTCTTCAACAGGTAGGCATGTAAATAGAGACTGAACATCAAAACTGACCATGGTTTCATTGTCAACAAGACGTAGGTCTTTTATCTCACTGACAAAATGGTATGAATCCTTAGTATGTGCTCTTATGTGTCCTCTGAGTGGTGATAATATTTTGCCTAAGTGTTGAGCCAATCTGTACGTTGGCGAATCGATTTGACTCACTATTGGACGTAATGGAGCGTTAGGTTTGTGTATTTTTGGTAACCCATACAACTTGGGAGGTTTTGCACACGAAAGTATCATCGAATTGACGTCTAGATTCAATTTCTCGGAGTATTTCTTAATTAGATCGCTAGTTGTTTTAAGCGTATTAGTTGTAGGGTCTGTTTTGACCTTACGGTACGTACTTTCATCCGACAAAATTTGTTGTATTTTAAAATTGTAATCCGACGTATCCATTACAACCGTAGCATTTCCTTTATCTGCGCGGAGAATCGTAAGGTCTGGTCTGTTGCGTAAGGTTTTTAACGCGTTAAATTCATTTTTGGGAAGATTTAATTTCGGCGCTGTACTTCGACGTAACATAGACGAAATGTCTTGGCGTATGACCTCTAAATCTTCATTACCAATATTATTTTTATACAGACAATCCTCAACACTACAGATAATGTCTTCATACGGGATTCTTCGCGGTGTAATTGCATAATTAAAACCTCTTCCTAAAACTTTTAATGTGGCGTCGTCCAGAGTATGTTTTGACAGGTTATAGACCACGCCTTGTTTACTATTCGTGTCTGTGGTCGTTTCGTTCTTACGTTGCCATTGATGTTGGACATTTGATTTAGTTGTTAATTTTTTGGTATTTATCAATATGTTTATTTTTGCATTCATTGTATTTAGTTGTTTCGCGTTTATCTAAAGTTTCCATGCAATTCTTATAATCAAAAAAATTAACAACTAAATCAAATGTCCAACATCAATGGCAACGTAAGAACGAAACGACCACAGACACGAATAGTAAACAAGGCGTGGTCTATAACCTGTCAAAACATACTCTGGACGACGCCACATTAAAAGTTTTAGGAAGAGGTTTTAATTATGCAATTACACCGCGAAGAATCCCGTATGAAGACATTATCTGTAGTGTTGAGGATTGTCTGTATAAAAATAATATTGGTAATGAAGATTTAGAGGCCATACGCCAAGACATTTCGTCTATGTTACGTCGAAGTACAGCGCCGAAATTAAATCTTCCCAAAAATGAATTTAACGCGTTAAAAACCTTACGCAACAGACCAGACCTTACGATTCTCCGCGCAGATAAAGGAAATGCTACGGTTGTAATACGTCGGATTACAATTTTAAAATACAACAAATTTTGTCGGATGAAAGTACGTACCGTAAGGTCAAAACAGACCCTACAACTAATACGCTTAAAACAACTAGCGATCTAATTAAGAAATACTCCGAGAAATTGAATCTAGACGTCAATTCGATGATACCTTCGTGTGCAAAACCTCCCAAGTTGTATGGGTTACCAAAAATACACAAACCTAACGCTCCATTACGTCCAATAGTGAGTCAAATCGATTCGCCAACGTACAGATTGGCTCAACACTTAGCCAAAATATTATCACCACTCAGAGGACACACAAGAGCACATACTAAGGATTCATACCATTTTGTCAGTGAGATAAAAGACCTACGTCTTGCTGACAATGAAACCATGGTGAGTTTTGATGTTCAGTCTCTATTTACATGCCTACCTGTTGAAGACTGCATCTCAATTATAACTAGGAAACTAGATGAAAATAACATGCCACCAGAATATGCAGTACTACTAAGACATTGCCTTACATCTGGCTATCTATTGTGGAAGGAAGAGTTTTACAAGCAAGTAGATGGTGTTGCGATGGGCTCACCTGTATCTCCCATTGTCTCCGATATATTCATGGAAGACTTTGAGGAGAAAGCCCTCCTTACTGCACCTGTTACCCCAAGGTTCTACAAGCGGTACGTAGACGATACTTTCACAATTTTACCATCAGACAAAGTAACTGCATTTTTAGAACATCTTAATTCCATAAACCCTAAAATTCAATTTACTATGGAGTTAGAGGCAAATAATTCCTTAGCTTTCCTAGATGTGTTAGTCATCCGAAATCCTAACAACACCATAGGTCATACTGTGTATAGAAAAAAGACCCATACAAACCGATACTTAAATGGTGAATCTCAACATCATCCTTCACAGTTAGCTACCATGGGCAAATCTTTGTTTCAGAGAACACGAGGGATCTGTGACAGCAAACACCTGGCCGCCGAGCTTCAGCACGTCAAGCAGGTTCTGCACGACAACAAGCTTCGGGTCCCGCGCCTCCGTCACAGTGACCGAGTGAAGCCGGCCACAGTCGAGCGTGTGCCTGCTATACTACCATATGTCAGAGGTGTCACAGACAAGATTGGCTACATCTTGAAGCGAGCTTCTATTAGAACATTACAAGCCGCCGAAGAAGATTAGTCAGTTCTTACCATCCGTCAAGTGTCATATTCCTCTACAAGATGCAGGAGTGTACAAGCTTGATTGTGATTGTTGTCTCTCATATATAGGGCAAACAAAGAGATCAATTAGAACCCGCGTAAAAGAACACATAGCTGACGTGAAGCATCAACGTTCCGGGAAGTCTGCAGTTTGCGATCATATTCTAGATGGCCCCAACCATTACATCAGATTTGATAGATCACAAATCCTCGCGAAAGAACATCGATTCCTACCAAGGATGATACGTGAGGCTATTGAAATTAAAAAACATCCTAATTTCAATAGAGAAGGAGGCTGGGTACTACCACCTGCTTGGGATCCTATAATTAATAAAATTAAAACTAAACCCAAGCATACCACTGCAAGACTTCAAAATACAGTTAGTTCATTCTGCGTAGATCGGACCAAAGACAATAATTAAAAAGGTAAAGGTACTCCGTGTTAACTTTGACATCGGGACGTCAGTCACCTCAGTCCCCCGTGACCATGGGTGCTGGAAAGCACCCGAAACGTCGGGTATTAAAATTAATATAAATAAAACGCGATAAAATCCGTAAAAGTAGTTTTAATCAATGTATAGTGTTCGCGTAAATATAAGAAATCATTAGTACTGTACCTGTTTGTGATGAGAAAATAAATATAATTTCTATTCTATTCTATCTATAACTAGTTTTATTGTGCGCATAGAACGCCTGTGTATGGCTACTCCCTTCCGGTCCGCCGGTGACCTTAGTTGCTTTATGGGTGTGTAACCTAATTTTGAATATCGGTATGGGGCAGGTTATATTCCGGTCGGAGTTCCTGTTCGAGTTCCTGTCGGTGGTGATATCGGGGCTCGCAGCGGGCGGAGCGCGCGCGCTGCTGCGCGACGAGGCGCTGGCGGCGGCGCATGCCATGGCCTGCGTGGACTTCGCCGCCTTCCGCCTTTCCTTCCTGCCGCGCTTCCTGCACGCGCTACCCGGCCTCGCTCCGCACCACGCCGCGCACCTCCAGCAGTTCCCGCCCGACACCGTACGTACGCACGCGCACGCACACACATGTGCACACACACACACACACACACACACACACACACACACACACACACACACACACACACACACCTACGCACGCGCACACACACACACACGCACGCACGCACACACATACGCACGCACGCACGCACGCACGGCGCGCGCGCTTTAGTATTTGGTCATGAAAGGAAAATATCTCCCGCCTGGCAAAGTGATCGGCCAACGCTCCGTGTTATATATTATTAGTTCGGAGCTATTCTACATATAGCACAGTACTTCGGAACTTTGTTAGCGTGATTTAGGCTTCGGTGCGATTCCCTTGTAGCGCGACGACAGCGCCGCAACAGATAGATATACTTTTCGAAATAAATACGTTGTGCATAGTTTAAGAGGGTGTATGCGATTTGCGTCGAAGACTTCATCTTTTAGGGTTTTTCGAGGGCGATATCGTAACGATGTGAGCAGATTATTTGCGGAAAATTAGGGCTTTAGAAAGATTAAGTCTTTATTTAGTGCACTGCAACAGAAGTTTACTGCAGAATAGCTTTTAATTACTGTTTTTAGAGCGAAGACAACCATTATTATAAGCTAAAATACTTTATTTTAAGCAGTCTCCCATCCGTATAGTGGGTCTTGGAGGAATGCATGGCTCTATAAATATCCTCATACATTTCCTCCATCTCCTCATCGGGATGTGCCAAGATTGGTGCGTAAACCTGTATGACCTTCAGCGAATACCGTTTGGTGATTCTGAGTATCAGGTACGCGACTATCGTCGACACACTCAATCCTTACAACGTTGTTGACGAGAGACTTGTGGACGATAAATCCGACACCTCCTTGGGACAGATCGTCGCCCTCCCGGTGGTAGAATAAGTTGTCGGATTCGAGGATTACCGTGTCCTCCCCCTCTCTTCGGACCTCGGATAATCCTATTATATGCCAGCGCAACTTGTCTACCTCTTCTTCCAGCTCCAGTATCTTCTCGTCAGTCCTCAGGGTGCGTGCGTTATATGCTGCCAGGTCGAGTCGTCGTAGGTGGCAACCGAACCTCCACCGGAGATTCTTAGCACCCCCTGCCCCGCCGTTACCATGGTCGCCACCGTAGTCAACTATTCCTGATAGCGGGGCCGAGGGCCGTTTTTTTGTGTCGTTCTTTATGGGGATGTTTGCCATTGTTGCCACGATTGGCGAGCGGGTTGGCAACCGCAGTTTTTTATTGTATAGTTGTTGTTATCAGGAAGCCTGCCTGCCTCCCTCTGTTGCCTCTTACGACACCCACGGGAAGATATGGGGTAGTGGATATTCTCAGCCGCCACTACACGGTTATTAATGCTAATTAATGTGTAGTATTCGCGTAAATACAAAAAATCATTCTATAGAAATAACTAAAATAAATCGACGCCCCCGAGCAATAAGTCAGTAGTCGTAAACCTAAAATTTTACAGGAAAAATGATTAATTATTTTTGTGGTATAACTCAGGAACACGTTGGAATATTAAAGAGAATGATGTATCAAATTAAAGTAAATTTTTTATAGAATCTGATCTTGATGTTGAAGTTAAATTAAATAATTTTGAATGCAAGCAGAAAATAAAAGTTACTGATAATGCGCTAGCAATGTGTTTCGGTGTTATTATTGTTGTAAATTTCTCAAAAGTGATGTTATAGTAACTTTATACTACTGACATATTGGACTATTTTAACACGCTTTTATTAGCTTGGCCTGTATGTATGTAACAGAATCTTTTAACGTCATTTTCACCTACTTCTAGGAGACTGATTAACTTGAAATTTTGCACAGGGGTCAAGGGCCGATGACAATACAATAATATCATAACTTTATAATAAAGTCTAGACTAGGATCATAAGGATAAAAAATATATTTAGATTAGTGAACAAGTTAAGCGTATACCACTCGTATTTTCTACGTTTTAGTTCGATTGCTATTAAAGCGCGTTTTTTTAGTTTCTTTAAACTATAATTTATTATATCATTTAAGAGGCAAAATTTAATGTACTATTACAAAGTTATTGCTGTACTTTAAATTAGATTAGATAAAGGCAAAGACGTAAAACTCGGTTTTTGCAGTAAAAATCAAAATTTATTTTCTAAGTAATTGTCTAACAGCACTCTGAGAGATAATTAAGTGTAATGTCAAGGTTTATAAAAAATATTAATATTTTTTCATAAAGATTGTAATAATATTTCCATAAAATATTTTTTTCTTAAAATAAATATATACAATTTATTTTATATTATCAAAATCACACATTCTTTGTGTAGGCGTAAAAATATTTTAATTTCATAAAAAAATACAAATTGTCAAGTCATTATTATGGGTTGTTTTAAACATTTTTACTATCGCAAAACCGGGGACTTAATTTTATAGCAAAATTTTATGTAAACTCAATCAATTTTACGCGGTAAAATCACGCTGCAGCTATATTAAAGTTGTAGCACAAATGCGTCGGCTCGAACGGGGGCGTAAAATAGCAACTTATCGCTACTGTTCCGTATGGTGAGTTTAGAGAACCGGAGACCCTTTTTGCTGGAAACGAGGCATTCCATCTTAGTCCTCACGGGTGACAACGCAACTTTACATTTTGCTTCGTATTTGAGGACAGATTTACTCGTAGATGTACATGGGCCTGCAGGTGGACGTGTGCTCGATTGTCACCCTATCCTATAAAAAAAACTATGGTATTAGTATGTCATTAATATAGACAAGAAACAAAAGGAGATCAAGAATTGAGCCCTTAGAAAGACCTATTAGTACTTGCTAACTTGAAAGAACTCTTATAACAATTTTTCGAATTTTGTTAAATATGATCTAAAAAATTTAAAAGCAACACTACTCGCTACCATAATGTTGTAGTTTCTTAATTAATTATTTGTCATGGCTCGTTACCCGGGATATATATCTTCATTCTTCAGTTTGAATAATTAATTTTAGTTCGATATATTATGCAAAATAAGCTTATTGTATCTCGAAGTCTTGCAGTTTGAGTTTGGATTTAATTAATAAATTAAATATGTTTATAATGTTCCATACAAAATATTGCAGTGTTTTTTTTTAATGAAAGTAATGGAAACTTTTTCACTATGTTACATTTAAACTTTAAACTATATTCATTTTATGGGACAAACACAAATTTCTCACTTCCTTGCTTTTTGTAAACATATAAAAACTTATTGCTGTTGCTTATTTGGAGTCTGTGAGAATATTATACGGTAAATAAAGTTACTAATAGTAACGTTATTTACCGTTATTTTAATACAAAAAAATTACGAAGATTGAGATAATCACTCAGTAATTCGAGTTTCAAACTAAAAACCGTGAAAATGTATTTCTTTATTTCAGGATCTGCCATCTTTCACACAAAATATTCAGCGTTTGATGAACGACGTGAATTGTTATCGAGCATATCAATCTTTGACTTCTGCGGATAATATGGTCGCTTAAAAACTATCGGATAATACTGGTGCTGTGATATAGACTGTCGACAATTTATATATTAACGAATTGTTACGCTTTGATCTATATGCAGATATAAGGTATTTTATACTTAAGTTCGTTTAATATTCTGCTGCTTTTCAAAACAATAAATTGTTTGGATTGTTACGTGAATTCTTTAATAGTTTATTCAAAGAAAAATTAAACTTATCTAAATAACATCCATGGATTAAAATTAGTGCAAATGAGCTTTGGCTTCAATTCTTTCGTCTGAAACCGTATTTTATATTTTTATTTAATTTTTAAATACTATTCTTGAAGAAGGTTTTTTGTGCCACAGATATAGTCATAAAGTAAGAACAAAACACATCAGCAACTATGTGTTTAGAGGCAAGCATAAGATTTCACTTAAATTTAAAACAATATTTAGTAATTAAAATTATAATATTATTATCAATGAATACTAATTATACCCAATATAAAAAAGTAACTATAATACAGAAAAACTAATGTTAAAAATTTAAATAGTCAAAAAGTCCTGCTCCCCGTGGTATCGTGCCGAGAACGCTGGCTGCGTTTCCTCGCTGAATAGCTATACTTAGCCTTTGAGCGAGGAAAGAACCAGCCCTATTATCACCAGCAGCGACGACCAGCCCTGGATACAGTTTCTTTAGGAATTTCACTGTACGTGGACCCCACGGACCGATAATCTCTACAGCAAATGGCACAAATATGTAGTAATTTCTCAAGGACTCATATTTGCGCCATTTACTAAATTCGGCTGCCTTTGATGCCGCCTCGGATCTAAGAGGTACCCAAGTGGCCAAAGTGTCGACGCAGGTAGCATCCCACACTAGGGCTTTACCTCTCTCCCAAGGGACCAAAGGGGGCGTCCATAAATTACGTGAGATGTTTAAGGAGGGTGGGGAAGTAGGTCGAGTCAAATTTCATCTAATCTTACGTTGGAGAGAGGAGGGGGTTTCGGCAAATATCACGCATTTTTTTTTCTGATTGAAACAAAAAAAAATACTATTTTGGTCCATTTAATCCAAATTGTACATGCTTAAGATCCTAAGCGTATATCGTAATACGATTAACCACTAGAAATGTCAGATTATTAAACCAATTAGTCAAACCTATGGTCAAGCCAAAGAGTATAGTAGGTTGGGCCAAAGACAATTTTTTTAACGAAGGAAAGTATAACTTAGAGTTATTACCATATTCTTATCCAAAAATAAAAAATATCAACAATTAAAATATCGAATTATTTGTATGAAGGTCACGTGAGCGCCAGAGAAACGACGATTGTGTTTGATGTAGACAAATAAAATGTTTAATGAAATAGTACAGTAAAAATAGAATTTAACTTTGCACTAAATTTCCGATCCAATTTCATTTTTTTATAAGGTTTAGGATCACTTAGCATAAAATCACAAAATGCTGACAGATCCAGGAGGCGCTTCAAGCGCCATCTTGAAAAAACGTTTTGAGCCGATATCTCGGAAACTATGCACTTTAAGGCAAAAGTTATAGAAACCATATTTTGCATCTTTTGTTTCCAGTAAACTCTAATAAATCTATTTTTAAAGATCAGTTTATATTCTAAAACTTTTGCTTGAATTTTTTTTTATGATGTCCATACTTTTTGAGTTATAGTACGTTTAATGTTCAAATGTGTGCAAATTTTTTTTCTTTTTACAATAACAATCCAACGCGTTTACGTAAGAAACCCACATTTTGTAAAATCTCACGTGAGATTGGGGGATGGGGGAGGGGGTTGAATAAAATCTCACGACATCTCACCAGGGGGGAGGGAGGGACAGAAAATTTAAAACAGAAAAAAACACCTCACGTAATTTATGGACGCCCCCAAAGTCATACCGTCGGGTCTCTTGCCCTCATCTCTAAATATCCCGCAAGGCTCTAAAACCAAGGGGATATTTATGGAGACAAGAGCCCTTCGGATGACTTCGTTCAAAGAACCGTGACGGGAAAACCTACCTGCACTTTTCTTGCATGAAAGTCCGTGGAGCCCAAACTCATTGACGCTGCTACCACAGGGGCACTGGTGGGATTGACAAATTGCCGCTCCAAGCCTACGGCGATGCGCAAGCTCTCCCCATCAAGCAATGTGCGAAGATTACTTGATGGTAGAGCGTGTAACCAGTGACTAGATTCCTTAGTCGAAACAGCTAGAAGGCGAGCCTAATCTTGTTGACTGTGGAAATTTTGAAGTAATATTTTCTGGACACTCCGTACCAACGGAATATCCCACTGTTTTTGTTGGTTAACTTCCAGTGGGATATTTTCGCCGGGACAGAGCGTTAGCCATGTTTGCTTTGCCTCCGCAGCAAAACACAGGTCTACTTTATTATTTAAAATTGTGTTACATAAATCATTGATGTACGGAAGCAAGGAAAGCAGGCAATGTCATTTGGACATTTTTGGAATTTCATAAATACTATTATTTTATCATAAAATGTTTTAGATACTAGTCATTTTCAATTGGGGACATCCTATTTCTAGTAATAAGAATTAATTGGAGCTGCCATTTTATTATTTAAAAAAAAATACTGTTCCTAAGAATATTTTTTATGTTTTAACTTTCAGATTTGTGGCATATTTTTCTATTAAAGAAATTCCTTTATAGGCATTTGTGCATTATTTTTGCTTGTGGGCGGGTTTTGAATGAATTCAGATATTGAGTGCAATATCTAGAAACAAAATTTAGTTTACTCTGTATTACAAATATAGATTAAGCAAAAGGGGACCAACTCTATAGTGGATCTCATAAGCAATTAAATACACGATATTGACACTTATGTAGAACTAAACATGAGTACTTATAATAAAAAAATAATAAATAACTCAATACAGTGCCACATCAGCTCTAATGTTCAATTATTCTTTAATAGAATACAAGTTTTTATGTTTTTTGTGGTCTGTGTATTGTTTAGTGCACTATGTAAGTTATGTATAATAATAGTAATGCATTTTATCTATATAATAAAACATATTATATATAAAAGTTTTTTATTTGTTTTATTTTCAATTCTTCAGATCATCTTAGATATTGATTTTATACAATTCTGTTATGGTACAAAAATTACACCATAACTTAGTTTTTATTCAAGCAGCAACCTCTTTGAGACTTCTTCCACAATGTCTTTGTGACTAGCATATAGCTTAATGTCTGGTGTTATATCGACCCAACGAACACCAACAGCATCATCACCTGCATTTAGTTTCAATTTACCAACTGTAGAACCATCATGGTCATGAAAGTTATATGCAACTGTCTCCATCCACGAATTATCAGTGTTACGTGGATCATCTACGTAACCACTGTATACTTCCACTCCTCCACTAAAGAACTTGTAAAATATTTCTGACCATTTAGCTTTTTGCTCTGGAAATAGAAGCACTTAATTAAGAATCTAATGCTAGTTACTGTTTAAATCTATACACGTTATACAGTAACAAATAGTAGACATAAAAATAGATTTTCCTAAGAGCGTTTTTTCATTCATCGGTATATCGATAAAGATATTTCGTCTCCGACTTATTTCATCGACACCGATATATTTAAAAACTTTTTCATTCAACGACACGGTTCAGTGATATATTGAGACAAGCTAGGGCTAACATTTATGTTTGAAAAGAAGATAGGTATGTCAATTTGAAAGTGCATATAGTGCGTGGTCGAGCAGAAGGTAACTTATGTGCTCGACGTGAGTGGTACCTCATCACCTACACAAGTCAGAAAAAATATGCTACTTGCATTGATCTACTACTAGGTCAACGGCTACTTGGCTTCTTTATGCGGCCTGCACAGGCCAAGCGATTGAATGTATGTGTAAACACTTCAATATTTTAAAATGCTTATGTATTAAAAAAGAAGTAGAAAGTCAACATTATTTCTAAGGACAGTTTTATAATATATAATGTTAAAGCTACAAACCATTACGTCTCACTGCTGGAAACAAGTCTCCTCTCATTTCTAAGAGGGTTTAAGGAGCAAGTAAATTTTACTTTAATTCTACAATTTCGGCGATAGTTACAAGTGCAGTAGCGTATTTCGGTTGAAAACCGTTCCGGCCAGTGGCGAAGTTAGGGCTCCAAACTAGGGCAAGCCCAAGCTATGGTTTTGTTGTTTTTAGCAGTTTTATAAAAATACACCAATCTTGATCTGTCTCCACTCTTTAGTTTCATATTCACTGATGGATAGGTTGTATGACCGTAGAATCAATCAATTTTCGTTCGATAAAATGACTTCACCTATAGAATTAAGTAGATGGCGCTATTAAAATTTAATATAATGAAGACTTGAAAGTGATTAAATATGTTTTTTTTAAAAACCTTTTTTCAATACGATGATTTTGTAATCATTTGCAATTTATTAAATTAAAATTTGGGGTTCACATTAAAAAAAAGATTGTAACAATTATTTGCTATAAAATTAAACTTATATCTAGGTATCTCATATTTTATGCTGCAGTTCAAAATTATATTTTTAACTCGTATAGTAATATAAGTATTGATATATTAAACCTTTAAATACGCCTAGAATAATTAAACTTTAATACTAAAGAGCCCTGTACCTATTAAAGTGTGAAGAAATGTTTATTGAATTAAAATTTTATTTTTAAAGATTTTATCTTTTCCTCGCTGATTAGCACTTTAACACACTTCATTCATCACAAAGAACACTCTGTCCCTCCATTTTCACTAAAAATCTTTAAAAAATTATAAATTTTCAACTCACAATATTTTACATAATACATTCGCTCAAGCTAACACACAATGTAGACATTGAAATGTGACGTGAACTTGCAAACATATCGTCGGTGTCGCCCGCGCGCCTTCGTGTCTCGACTAACTTCATACCTAACGTGACCATACGTTCCCCTTTAGGCAGGACGTTCCCGATTTAAAGGTTTGTGTCGCGCTGTCCCCAAAATACGTAAAAATGTCCCGCTTTGACAAACAAAAGCGTGACAATCATGCAAACTCTGTCACCCGTGCCATCATTGTGACACCGCGCGTACCAGGTTTGCCAGCATGGCTTGTATAGTTACGTGATTATTCTGAAAAGCTACACTTTTGAATTTAAAGGTACGAAGTGACAATTTTTAATTAATCTACAATAAATTATCAAATAACGTAAGTTATTTCCAATTAGTATTTATTTGATGTTCAGAATTCACTTTAGATCATTAAAAGATTCAAACAACTATGTGTTTTATTTATAAACCTATATTAAAAGGCTTCAGATTGAATTTTGGTAACAAGGCCATTCTCAACGGAAAATAGCCATCTGCGCATCTGGATTATATTGCCCAAGTGTAATACTACTGCTACTGAGAATTTTGTGACAGAAAAACCCAATAAATGATTCTTGACCCGACTCAGGTTTCGAACTTGGGACCACATGATCAGCAATTGCGTTTACGACCATTAGACCAAGAAGGCAGTCAAAAGTGTTAAAACTATAATAATTTTAAAGGCGTCCCGCTCTGAGGAAAAAATTGATGGTCACTAAAAAGCCGGGCTTTTTATCTCCATACTAATTGCTATTTATACAATCGTAGTTATGTTTCATTATAGAACATTTTGCCACAGGTTAGAAAGGGAGCGATCGCCTTCTCGAAAGCCCGGTAAAAAGCCCACGTGTGCGAGGGAGACAACCAATGGCTCAATTCAACTCTCCTTATATGTATGACAGCAGTATTCCTAAGGCTACGAGGTCGCACAGAGCGCGCGGGAAATTTGAAATAGTTTGAAACGGTTTACGAGTTATTTTATTACTTGATATTATTGATTGCTTCAGCTTGATAAGGCAAGCCGGGCTTCTGGGCTTGTATGGAGGCTTCGCCACTGGCTCCGGCCTATTTAAATTGACCGCGGCTATTGCCCTTGGCTATCGCAATTACCTGGTAGAGCCACGATGCATCCATATTAAAACATTTTGAGGTTATGTTTATAGTGTGCTTACGATTAATATGAAACTATTTAAGAACATACTTAGTGGTATTGTGGACAATTTTGAAGTCGTAAAATATGATGGAGACAATGATAATTACCAATGTAAAATTCGGTGCTCTTTGTCTTGTGAAGATGATTACGACAAAAAGTGTGGTTATTTCATTGAAAAATTTTCGGGGGAATCTCAAACAAATTGGATTATATTGAGACGATATTCTCAGCAGATACGATATGATTTCAGAAAAGTATTTATTTGTCATCTTTCGGAAAGGAACAAAACCAAAGATAAAAAGAAAGGTGTAACTAGAAACTATAATTGTAAAGCAAATATTAGGATAAAACTTTTAAAAGTAACTAAGAGTACGATAAAAATTCGCAACTAATGAAACGGGGATTGAATGTACTAATAGAGATAAACTATAATCATTCCCGAGTCAATGTCGCTCAAGCATTGAGCCTACTGCGCTGTGCCGAAGATACGATAAAACAATTTGAATCGTATTTTGAAGGTGGGATGGGACTTAGGGCATCCCTACTCGGACACGTTAGAAGCTCCTCTCTATGGAGTGTAGAAGTGGAGTACAGATTGTGTATTAAAAAGTGTCTATAGAAAACCGTTAAATAAGGGTGGCGCCACAAAAAGTGGATAGACGATTTTTCGAGGTTATTTACAAATAAAATTATTTGATTTTAGAGTACTGAGATTAGCAGCACACTTAAACTGTCATCCCAGTGCCAGTGAGTTTGAGCTGTTATTTACTGCTTACAAATGGCCACTTTTTCAACTATTCTACTATGGGAGTTGGTACTCCTTGCTTCTACACTCCATACTTCACTCCTTCGTGGTTATTTTTTATAAACTACTCAGAAGTAGGTACGCAGCGCGAAGCGGGGCTCCGTCGATCCGGCTTCCCTCGATTGCGCTACGTTGAGTGGCGTGGTGCTTCCCTCTTCCAACTCTCTCCCGTAGCGAAGTCGAGGGAAGCCCGGTCGACGGAGCCTCGCTTCGCGGCGCTCCTACTTCTGAGTGTTTTATAAAAAAATAACCACGAAGGAGATGGCGGGGTTCATTAAACACAAAAATGCCATCGAACAAACACGGATTTGTGGCGCTTAATCAAGACGCATACTCCTTGCAAACCAGTGCGCGATTGGAATACCTACCTTGAATGTAAAGGCAGGTAGCGCGACAAACCCGTGCGTGTTTCAAGGCAGTACCGCCTCCTAGTACTTTATAATTCCTAGTGAATACCTGATAATTCCTAGTGAATATAGAAACGGAAATACGCCTACTGCAGTAGAGACTTGATGAAGCAATGGCGTAGCTTTCTTGACTTTCACAAAATGCTACGTAAAGGTCAATTTTGAATATAAAATAACTGTAGCGGTGATAAACAAACAACGCACCTTCAGTAGCCACTAAAGAGTTCATAGCTTCTTCTTGAAATTCCCTCACTGCTGTAGCAGCCACCTTTTCCCCAGGATCAACCATTCCACCTGGCAGGGCCCATTCACCAGTGTCCCCACGTTTTATTGCTACAAATTGTAAAATTGGCCTAAAATATTTCACTAAAATTAACATAAAATTATTAGCAAAATTAAGTTTTTAGTTTTAATAAGTTATTAAATTAAGTTAGCAGTGATCCACAAATTACTGGCCCTCTCTCCTATATCACACCTCGTTGGGTACACGAAAAACGCGGTGGGCGTGATTCGTGAATAAGACGTTCGACTTAGAACTCAAAAGAAAGTGGTTGAATACTAAGATTACGGGTACCTAAAGAATGGTCCGGTCCTGACGTCAGTCATGTACTAAGTAGACTGTATATTCCCTTACTTCCCTACTTTTAGGGTGGACACTGAAGAATTCTTTAAATAAAATAATATTTAAGTTCGTAAATGCCCCTTGGAAATGCATTGCTGAAATTTCACTATAATTTCCCGAAACTACCGAGGTTTTATAGGTTTCCGAAAATACACAAACCAAACGCTCCATTGGGTTCGATAGTTAGCCAGATCTATTCACCAACTTATAAGTTATTTAAACACTTCTTGGCAAAAATACTGAGAGAACACACCAGAGCACACAAAAGATTCGTGCCATTTTGTTTGTGAGATAAAAGACCTACATCTCGCTGACAATGAAACTATTTACATGCCTATATATTGAAGACTGCTTCTCAATTGTAACTAGAAAACCACATACCTGCAGAATATGCAGTATAACTCAAACACTACCTCACATCTGGCTATCTATTGTGGAAGGAGGAGTTCTACAAGCAAATTAACGATGTGACGACGAGCTCACATGTATCTCCCATAGTTACCGATATATTCATAGAAGACTTTAAGAAAGCCCTTCTTACAGCTCCCGTAAATCCAAGATTCTACAAGCGGTACGTAGATGACACTCATAATTATACCATCTCACAAAGCAACTATATTTTTAGACCAGCTAACTCCATAAACTTTATATTACAATTCACAATGGAGTTTGAGGCAAATAATTCTTTAGCTTTACTAGATGTTTTAGTCATCCGAAATTCTATTGACTAAAACACCTAGTAACACTTTACCAGTGGCGAAGCTAGGGCTCCAAACTAGGGCAATACACCAATCTCGAGATGTCTCCACTCTTTAGTTTCATATTAAGTGCTGTCAAGGACGTGTTTAACAAAGCACACAGAAAGCATACTACCGCTAGATAGATTGTATGACATATGCAATTGCACACCTTCGGTGGTTTTGAAAAGAGCCGTTTGGGTATACTTGAGATATTTACAAACAATACAATACATGAACAAAAGAAAAGCATGAACAAAGTACAAACAAACTATGTACAAAGTTAAAAAGGGACGCCTGGCAGATGTGAAACCTCGAAATTATTTTTTTTAAGTTATATGCATAAAAAAACAGATTACGACAGGCATTAGATAGTTATAATGAGAAGATAAAGCTTTGCTAATTTTTTACCATAAAATAATGACTATTTATTATATAATTATTCATTTTCAATTCATAATAAACCGTACAAAATGATATTTTTAAACTCATATGGTAATATAAATTAGCCGATAGCGTATTTGTGCCATCTAGCGTAATCTTTAGGTACCATCGTGAGAATCAACCAATTTTCGTTTGATAAAATGACTTTACCTATAGAATTAAGTACTCGTAGATGGCGCTATTAAAATTTTATATACTGGAAATAACTAAAGGGAGTATTCTTTAAAAATCAATCTCAATACAATCTTCTGTAATCTTTTGATTTATTACATTAAAACTTGGGCTTCACGTTAGAAAAAGATTGTAACACTTATTTCCTATAAAATTAAGCTTAGGTGTCTCATATTTTATGCTGCCGCTCAAATTGATATTTTTAATTCATATGGTAATATAAATATTGAGTTATTAAACCTTTAAATACGCCTAACTTAATTAAACTTTAATACTAAAGAGTCCTGTACCTATATTTAAAGTATGAAGAAATGTTTATTGAATATTAAATTTCATTTTCAAAGATTTTACCTTTTCCTCGTCGATTAGCACTTCAACACACTTATATTCATCACAATGAACACTATTATCCTCCCATTTTCACCGAAAATCTTTGAAAAAGCATAAATTTTTAACAAACACAACAAAAACAAACATAAACATTGAAATGTGAAGTGAACTTGCGTACGAATGGCCCGCACCCCATTCGCTAGTCGCTAACGCACTCCTAAACAACTTCATGGCAAAGCCAGGCTTGTGGCTCAATAGTAATTGCTATATAAACATTTCGTAGTTACATTTCATTATAGAACATTTTGCCACAGGTTAGAAAGGGAGCGATCGCCTTCTCGAAAGCCCGGTAAAAATCCGTACGAGGGAGAAAACCAATCGCTCAATTCAACTCTCCTTATATGTATGACAGCAGTATTCGTAAGGTTACGAGGTCCAACAGAGTGCGCGGGAAATTTGAAATACACTCGGCGTCACAAAAATCGCACCTCCCCGAAAAAATTTTACTTGAGTATCTGGTTCCCAGTGTTTATATTTAATCAAGTCAATATTGGTATCTACTGAAAGTGCGTTTATTAACCTCTAAATTAATAACCTTTTTGTTTCATAAACCTAAAAAATCTCTTGAGTACAAGACGTTGAAAAAACTGTTTCAAAAATACGCGTCATAAAAAGATCACTAGTTGCGGTGCGTTATGTGCTATAAAAGGGCCGGTACAGTTAAAATGTGAGTCTTTCGCTTTTAAAACGTTCAAGAGGATACACGTTAACTTCTGAAGCAAGCTAAAAACCCTACAATATGGATAACACTGCTGGTGAAACCGTTCAAGTGATTGCGCTGCTGCAGTCAGGGATACGACAGTGTGATGTCGCTCGGCAACTAAATTTATCCCGTTTTTCCGTTCGACGAGTATCCTAACGGTTTCAGGACACTGGTGGTTATATTCGGATGCGTGGATCTGGACGACAGTGCTGCACATCTCAAAGAGACGATCGATTCATTGTATCGACATCTCTACGCAATAGATTCTCGAATGCTTTAGAACTGCAACAGCAGCTACAATCAGCTCGCAGAACATCTGTAAGCGTCTCTACGATCAGAAGACAGTTAAGAGAAAAGAAAATTGCAGCGCATAGGCCTTCAACTGGTCCAAAATTAACCGCGCAGCATCACAGAGATCGATTGCAATTTGCACGCGATCATATTGATTGGACGATCGAACAATTGAGAACGGTACTTTTTTCGGATGAGACGAGAGTATGTCTTTTCTGCAATAATAAACGCAGGAGAGTATACAGAAGGCAAAGGGAACGATTTGCACAAGCCTGTATTGAAGAAACAGTTGGATTCAAGAGTGGCTCATGCATGTTCTTGGGTGGCATGTCAGTCGACGCCAAAACCAGCCTTGTCTGCGTTTCCCGGAATGGAGGTGCTCGTGGTCAAGGGTTGCTGACTACTCACCGATACATAATGAAAATCCTAGAAGAGCATGTGGTTCCATAAGTGGGTTTTGTTGGCGATGGATTGACATTAATGCATGACAACGCCCGCTGCTACACTGCATTAATTGTACATGATTACCTTCAAGAGGTCGGAATCTCTGTTATGCGGTGGTCGGCGCAAAGTCCAG
Organism: Parnassius apollo; assembly: GCA_907164705.1. Taxonomy (NCBI): domain Eukaryota; kingdom Metazoa; phylum Arthropoda; class Insecta; order Lepidoptera; family Papilionidae; genus Parnassius; species Parnassius apollo. Next base: position 725,851 of record CAJQZP010001435.1, read on the forward strand.
ACATGAACTCGATAGAGCACCTTTGGAATGATGTAAAGCAGCGAGTACGGACTTGTGCTCCTGCCCCAACCACACTGCAAGACCTCGAGGAGGCTGTCATTGAGGAATGGGACAACATTCCTCAAGAACGCATTGTTACGTTGATTAGATCAATGAAAGACCGTATGGAAGCAGTAATTAAGGCAAGGGGCGGTACCGCTAGGTTTTAGGCCGTTTTAAAACATGTTTTTATATAATTTTGTAAGTTGCAATAAATCGTAATTTTCTTCTTTTGGACAATAACTTTTTTTTATTTCCCGGTAAAAAAACATGATAACCACTAAATATTTTTTCTAATGAGTAAATTTAATTACCTTTCCAATGATTGCGAGGATTTGTGGTTTATCAAATCGAATGTAATGGTGGGGACTATCTTGAACATGTTCGCAGACTGCAGACTTCCCGGAGCATCGGTGCTTCACGTCCGCTATATGTTCTTTCACGCGGGTTTTTATGGATCATTTTGTTTGACCTATGTAAGAGAGACCACATTCACAATCCTCGCAAAAGAACACCGATTCCTACCAAGGATGATACGCGAGGCTATTGAAATTAAAAAAACATCCAAATTTCAATAGAGAAGATGGATGGGTGCTGCCACCTGCTTGGGATCCTATAATTAACAAAATTAAACCCAAACCTAAGCATACCACTGCAAGACTACATGATACTATAAGCTCGTTTTGCGTAAATCGGACCAAAATTTAATATTCAAAAACTGAAGGTAGCCGGACTAACTATGACATTGGGACGTCAAACATCTCAGCCCCCCCCTCCGTGACCATGGGTGCTGTAAAGCACCCGAAACGTCGGGAATTAAAAATAACTAAAAGTAGTGAAATAAACGCGATAAAATCCGTAAATTTAGTTTTATTCAAATTGTACTGTATATTTAACAGGACAAGATTGGCTACATCTTAAACCGAGCTTCCAATAAAACCTTTTTTCGTGAGTAAATCATCACGGATATACCTTTGGCTGTGGGGGCACCCGAAAGTTTATGCCGAACACCTACCGGCTAATACCTTATGGTTGTCTCCATCAGCGTGTAAGAGGGGTCCCGGAATCTCCGTTCGGAACGCAACCAGAGTACCTCTCTCGCTTTGCTTTATTGGAAGCACGTCCTGGGGGCAGTGCTTACTACTCCCAGCACCCTCGCAGTGCTATCGCGCTATTTCAGGACCACTTCTGAGCCATCGTCCTCCTCCGTACGTTACTAGGCATTCGCGGTTCCCGCCCCAAATGTCTGCAACCCCAGAGGGTACCCTTTTCTGGTAGGGGATCACCATCTTCAAGGGGAGGGCCGTGACGAGCGTCTTGACGTCGTCTCCGAGTGGAATCTGTACTCCTCCGATCCCACTCAGCAGCCTCCTTCTGGGCGATTACGGACTCACAGGAGGTGACTACGGCCCTCCACGCCGAATCCACGCTCAGCATCGCCGACACGACTGCTGGCAGGGAGAGGTTCCAACCGATCCGGCTCGCCAGGATTATCCGCTCTCGTTCCCACGCTGGGCAAGTGTATGGGACGCGGAATCCTGGTCCAGCCCATTACAGTGGAAGCTGTTCACCGTCGCTTCGCGTCCGATCTTACACAGATAATCACAGAAGTATCCGTGCCCGGTAATTATCTGTGTAAGTCTGTAGGTGAGTCTTCCTACTCGTCGCTGCATCTAGGTTTCAAAAATCGGCAGGATTGCGCCAATAACGCGTTTCCGTGCACAGCGCTCCTTGTTAAGTCGAATGCGCCATGTCACCAAAGCGTTCTGTGGCTCCTGCCGTTTTAAAGACTCGAACGCCTCATCTGGCTTACTACCACCTCCCTGACGGAGGATGCGGCTTTGGTTGTATACCCTCGCATCCATATCCGCCAGTATATCTAGGGGTGGAAAGTGAGCCAGGATTGTTGCCGCAAAGGATATCGTGCGGTATCCTCGCACGATCCGTATAGCCATCCTCAGCTGGACACTGTTCTACATCGTCGGATGGCTAGTCCATTAAAAACTACTTTTTTTAACCATCCGTCAAGTGTAATATCCCTTTTCAAGATGCAGGAGTGTACAAACTGGATTGTCTCTTACAGAGGACATACAAAAAGATCTGTAAAAATCCGCGTAAAAAACATATAGCTGACGTGAAGCATCGACGCTCCGAGAAGTCTGCTGTCTGTGAACATGTTTAAGATCATCCCCGCCATTAAATCAGATTTGATAGACCACAAATCCTCGCAAACGAACACCGATTCCTACTAAGGATGATATTAGCGAAACCATTGAAATTAAAATATATCCTTATTTCAATAGAGAGAATGTGGGTGCTGCTATCTGCTTGGAATCCTATAATTAATAAAATTAAAAACAAACCCAAGCATACCACTGCAAGACTTCAAGATACTGTAACCTCGTTCTGCGTAAATCGGACAAAAAATTAATATCCAAAAGCTGAAGGTAGCCGGGCTATGACATAACCAAGTGACCATGGGTCCGAAATGGGAATTAAAGTAGAAATTAAACGCGGTGAAAATCGTTAGTTGATTATTAAATATCTTTAGTTCATATTTCATTTTTCTAAAAATTGGTAGTAAGTAAAAATTAATTCAAGTTGATTATAAATTTTAAATATTTTTTTATTTAATGCCAGTAATTTTAGAGTCTCAACTGCCGAACCCGCGCGACTAACGACGTACGCTTTTTTGCGCACCTCATTAAAGGTTTGGAAGTAAAGTATTGGACAGAATACAGTACAAGGTACAAGGTATCCCAGTAATGGTGGATAAAATTGTTCGGGCTGAGAGGAGGTGGCCTCAACGAGATTGCATTCCCTAATCTTTCACTATACAAGTTTTCCTAGGATGGACTTCAGTGGGTGGAAAATTTTTGGTGTGTCATTTTTATGTTATCTAATTAATTTATTACAATCTATTTGATATATTTTTCATTATTTATGAACCTTATTGTTGAAATAAGTACACATAAATATTTTGTTTCACAGTCATTGATTGTTAACCGATGTTGGTTAATAATGGATTATATCTACTAACGGTAGCATAGTGCTATAAATAAATTAATAGTACGGTTGCAACCTGTTTAAATAAATAAAATAACCAACTGTAATTTATACTTTTTTATCGGTACTTAAAGTCAATTACCATATTTTTTAATATAAAGATATTTGGCGCAACGACATTGACCGAGCTTATCTCGAGTCAATAATATCAGGCAGTACACACTTTTTATAAAACACTTGGAACTTGGCTAACATATTCAAAATCCAAAATTTGTGGTCTTTGTAGATTTTTAATACTAAAAGTATAATCTGGGCCAGTCCATATGGCAAGCATGCAGACATTTTTATTCTCCAGAGATAGGATATATCTTTTTTTACATTAAGTGATACATTGATACTTGTGTTTATTTTTCCCCATTCGGACTGGTAAGAAAGCTCAACTACAATCAAAATAACTATAATGAGTGAATCAAATTAACTAACTGGTACTTACCTACTCGTATTATAATAATGTGCAAACTTTATAATAATTGAAATATACTGTAAATAACAATAAAATTGAATAAATCAATTAATCATTCAATATTCATTAAAGTATTAATTTAAATAATTTCAATATTATGGATGTACGTACCGTGAAAAAGACAATTTGTTTTTATATTGAGAATGGGCTCACCACAAATTGTGGCATAAATTAATGAAATGCATGTCAATTTATTACTTATATATCTAGATTACATTAGTGATATTAGTTTTACCGCAATCTCATTATAACCTAAAACTTATATGTGCGACTGTCTAGTAGTTTTTTATCGATACTCTATATTATAATAGTGCAGTGTTAATAATAAAAAGTATAAAAAAACTTGTAGGTTCTTCAAAATCTTAAATACTAGTTGGATTCTCCGGAACTACTAAAAGAATATTTTTAGTAGTTCCATAGTAGTAGTAAACAGACTGCGGTGATTTATATGTAGCTATTGATTCTTAATTGTATTATTTATCATGATACCGGTTAGATTTTCATAAAATCTTTAGCCAATTTACTACAGTAAATTGGTATCTTTTTATGAGTTAAATTACGTTAAAATATCTAGTTGGTCCAAAAACGATTGTCTCCTTTAAAAAGCCTAACAAAAGCCAGACGGGCCGGACACCGTCTAATTTGGCCGGACACGCAACCAAAAAGCCTGACCGGCTTTATCCGGTCGCCTGGCAACGCTAGCCACGGCCTTCGACGCCCATTACGATAATATCGAAACGAGACAGAGCGCGCGAAATAAATTAGGTCCGACGAACGCTCGCACTATACCGAACGCAGAGGGCCGGCGCAGTGAAATATATGGTACTTTTATTTAGTTAATTAAAAAAAATAGTAACGATTTAAAAAGTAAAAATCATGGTAGAGTTTAAGCAAATATTGATGATTATTTTGATATAAATTTTACGCCAAAATGATGTAAAACTTGGGAGATATTGGGGCTTGTATTGAAGCTTTTTCTGTAGATAATTGAATTATGTCGATTTTTTTCCCTTGCGTGAAAAGCATATAACGAAAATGTATTTAATAATTATTAAAGTATAGGATATTTGTCTCAAAAATATTTTTTTCGATGGTCGATATTCAATAGAATCTACAAATTAGAGCTCCCAAATCATGTCTCTCAGAGTTTTGGCCTAAACATGCATATTGAGAATGATTATTATTAAATAAATAAATAAGTTATCTAAAATTTGCCTTGAGCTTATTGTAGTAGAGAAAATGAACTATTTTTACCAAGTAATTGTTATTTCAAGCAATGAACGGAAAACATATAATTTCAACGAGGAAACCTTGTAATTTCGCGTTTTTTTGTAATACTCCTCTTAAGTACGTGGTATGCTACTGTTTTAGAATCCTCATGATGTAGGCAAACTTTTTAAATGGTTGGCCACACAGACCCCATACGTTTCTTGTTTTCACCACAGGTGCTCAAACTTAGCAGTTAAATAAAGTAAAAAATTAAAACTTATGTTTAGTGCTGTCTTAAATATAAAATAAATACCACCCATAGAAGTTGAAAACTTTAAAGGGTACTTTAGAAACATCAATATTAGGGAACACATTAAAAGAAAAAAATCCGATCTAGAGCATTAAACTGCGGACGTGATATTCACAAATGTGAGCAGAAGTACGAATTTTTGAAAATTATATAAAACATGGCGTAGAGCGTGAACTGTTGACGATAGAATTTTTTTTACGGAACCGAGGCCACCTCCCCCCCGTCCGAACACGTACGTACCAGATTATCCACCATTACTGGGATATCCTGTATACATACTTGTTATTCAGCTTATCAATCTCCATTTCACCATTATTAAGCCTCTTCCATCGTGTCACAACTGGATCTGCTGCATGATTTGGTCCCCAGCGTCCAAGCACACCTCTGCCACAAATACCTGTTCTTCCCAGAGGATTTATTGGGTATCCATTTGTAATTTGATATAAGCCCATATGACTCTTTCTGTTTACATTTCCATCCAAACTATTCCACTTTGGTTTAAAATTAGAATCAGCTGAAAGCAAAACCAAACAATCAGATTTTTAAAGGTAATTAATTTTTCCAAAAATAGATAGATATGTTTGTATGGTACAGTTTATTACTCTACCATCAATACGGTGCTCCAAGGTTTTTCTAAAATATTCCTTGATCAGAATTCGAGGTTAAGCTCATAGGTTATTTAAAACTTATCCAATATTTACATAAGAAAAAATTGCATTTATACTGACTATTATTTAGTTTTTTTGATGTATTGTACATAATTAATCCTCATCCTCAGACTTGCTGTGTACAAGGATGTAGAGTATGCTTTTAATAACATTATCTTCACAGTGTGTATACACTGGGAAAACCTACAGGCCACCATATTCGGTGGACAACAATGCTCTGCATTCTCTTGTGCCTGTGCCTGTGGTATTTGAATCTGATAACACTTATTAAGTGCTACTCCATTAAGTGTTATAAGTAGAATATCACTTGTACACTTGGCACCCACCTTGAAGATCATGAACTTTATTTTTTTATAGAAGAGGGGGCAAACGAGCATGCGGCTCACCTAATGGTAAGTTTCTACCGCTGCCCATGAACAACTGCAACACCAGGGGAATCACGGGTGCGTTGCCGACCTTTTAAAAGAGAGTAGAGTAGGCTTTTTTCTTGAAGGTCCCTAAGTCGCATCGGTCTGGAAAAATCGCGGGTGATATTCGATTCCACAAGTAAGTTGTGCAAGGGACAACTTTTTGTAAATCACACAGTGGTGGACCACCAATCACTCAGAGAGTATGAATGGCATCGCGAGCTTAGTCGCGATGTGCGATGGTGAAATTGAGTCGCTGGAATTAGTTCGAACAATTCCTCAGAACACTTCCTGTATTAGATGCGATAAAATACATGGATGGATCAAATAGAAGGAGTTAGCACTGGGGAGCCACGGCCCAGAGATGGGAAAATTCACGAATTCATTCCAAAGAATTCCATGTGAGGCCAAATCTGTGCCTTGTAAAGTTGCAGGCAGTGTACTGCATGAAATACTATTCCACTCTTCTGAACATGTCTTTTTAGAACAATTTGGAATTCTCTTCCAAGTGAACACAAAACTGCGCGTCACTCGATATGTAGACGTAGAGGATTCCGATACTGGCTGAGGCAACCATGGGAATGCCCTGAAATTGAGGAGCTACGATTAAGGGGTTCTTTGTAGCAGTAAATGCCCATAACTGTGTCATCTGGGAATTGAACTGAACTAGATTTAGTCGTCCCCAATCCGAGAATTTGTTCAGCAAAGTCTCACAAGTTCGTTCCGGTACTCGGCGGCATTAGCCCAAGAATTATTGGCAAAACCGGCGTATAAAGCATCACCACTGCTGTCGTCTGCATAGCAATGAATGTTACCGGGTTGCAACATATCACTGATATGCTGAAGAAATAGCATAGGTGACAGATAACACTCAGCCTTGTAGAAAGAAACACCTGTGTTAAGTGGCTTGTAATCGGGACATACACCACTACTACGACTTTGATGCTCTGATCTCCATGAAAACTGGTCATTAAATTTCACTATTTCACAGGAAGTTCATAGAAACGAAGCTTCCAAAGAAGTGTTTTGTGCCAAACCGATCGAAGGCCTTCGTTATGTCCAAACTAATGGCCAAGGTTTCTGCCCTTGGACTATGCTGCCTCTACCCATCTATGAGTCAGATAGACTAGAAGATCACCAGCTAAGCGACCCCGACGGAAACCGTACTAGCGGTTACTAATCAGATACTCAAGGTACCTCATGAGCTGCCCATGCGTCAGCCCAGTCCCGGTAGCACTCCTGCTTATGGAGTGATACAATTTTCAAGACAAAACCATCAACCACATCAGCGACAGAATCAGCAACAACATTGGGATCATCCAGCGAGAACCAAACCCACCCCTAAGGGTAGGATACAAAAAAACTTAACTTAACCTCGAGTAGTTTTAGTGGCGAGCAGAATTTCGCCTGCCCCTCTCCCCAGAATGCGCAGGGCAGCCTGAGCACCAACACTCAGGAAGAGCGAGGTAGCTTGGGTGTGGATGCTCAGCAAGGGAATTTCCGACCGACTGACGATACATGCAACAGCAAAAAGCTGCCATGTATTGCATGCTATGTATTGCGGCATATGATTTGCATATAGCATGCCAACACCACTGTCATTAGCATAGCTGAAGATATTAAAACACACTGTTTATATAACAGTCTATAGGCATGCTGCTCAGTTTCACAATCATCTTATTATTGTTCAAGCTAAAAAAAAACTATGAGCTTAATCTGCCCTTCCTAAAGCCACATTCAAACCTATATGTATCCGAGAGCTCATTTGCTCTCTTCACATTATTTTTTTGATCTAGGAACCAATATTTAAAAGGTGAGTTAATCTCTGGTGGCATCTAACTAAAGCTACAGATCTTCATGTGTCAAATCAAAAGCCCATGAAAGGTCCAAAATCTAAGTACAGATGGCAGTGTATGAGTACTTATCAGTATGCTTCAGACGGGCAATGGGCAACTGCAAATGATTTGGTCATTTGAATAATCTAATCTATAAAGTAATAATATCTACACTACTAATTTTCGAGATGAATATTAAGCAATTATGGTCATAATCAAATGATGAATGATCATATTAACAATAGAAATTACCAATCATATTCAATATCACAGTTCTCAGTTTTGTTTATTGTTATCATTATTATTAATTTTTTCCTCGGACTCGTCTCCACAAAATGGTTTGGTACACAAAAAGTATCTTTTGTAAAATATAGCAAATCAATGAAAAATCTTTGGCAGCTTGAATAAATAAAAAAAAAAATACTTCTTGCCAGTTCCTCTTTGAGGTCTTGTTATGGCGAACCTGTGTAGATTTTGATGTACATAAGAACGTTCAAGAAATTTAAATAACTATAAAATTATCCTTATACTTACTTATATCGGGATCGGCCCATGGTTTGCCATAAATAGAAGCTGAAGTGTAATTTGGAGGATTATATTCTTTGTACTCAACGTTCCAGGATACTTTATCATCGGGAACTGAAAATCTCTGAATTGTGGAACGGGGGTAAATACCGTAACGAGCTTTCACGTGTTGTAAAATCATAATGAATTTTATTAACTTCATTTAAAAGTAAAATATACAGAACGCAAATATTTAATATTTATATCCATTGATGGAACAGTAATGCAGTAATCTATGAATGGATGTCCACATAGCTGCACATATAGAAATGGATGTAAATATGTAAACAAAGAAACAACATAAGCAATCGGTATGTCAAAATATCAAAATCACATTTTTTTATTAACTGGCTTTCGGCTCTTGGTTCTAGCCTTTCTGAGCCTATTTCCTTTCAGAATCTTCATTTTATATTATTTTTCTTCACAATATGCTGATGCGTCACATTGTGGCCTTTGGGAGATTTTGACGACAGCTCAACCTAGCGGACAGTTGATGACGACAGCCACTCAAGTTCATAAGGCGCCTAAGCGATCAAAATAACATGAGGTTTATATCAATATTACAGCACATATTTCGTCGTTTTCTCTAACAGTTCGCACGCGCGGACACTTAATTCACAAAATCGCATCACTTTTACGAATCAAAATCCACTTCAAACCATTATTCAAGCGACGAAACAGGTGTGACAATCCGTCTACGGCCAAGTTCCCGCCAAAACTCCAAAATCACATTGCTCTTTCTATGGCATGGAGTTTAGAGAACAGGAGAACGATCGCTGTAGAAAATAGTGTACCAGAAATATGGACAAAATAAATGAGTCGCTGCGATCGCTAAGTTGTCTCAATAAAAGCGGGCTATTGTGCGCTAGTTTGAAATGATTAAAAAATCATTCAAAGAAAAAAAGAAAATTACGAAATTATGATTATTTATTAATAAATAAATTTTAAATTATTTTTTTATAATTTTAACTATTACCAAATATTATAAAATATTACGAATTGAAATTATTACTAATTATTTATTATGGGGTATTAGTAGTGTATTCTCATCTGAATAAGTATATAAAAGGAAATGATAAATATACATAAATATATTCTTCAGAGGTGCTGGTACCCTCCTGGGGTAGTCCGACAATTTAAGCTACCATGTTGATGGGGGGGGGGGAATTGGGCCTTCGGCCACCTGCACTCACCAGACGAAACGCGGAAGCAAAGCTTCCACTTCACGCCGGTATTCTGTGAGGTCGTGGTACCACCCCGGTTTGAGCCAGCCCATACGTGCAACAGCAACGCTGCCGCGTGGCTCTACCACTGTTAAAACTCCATAGTTATTTCCTTCTTTGGTTTTGGACCCGTACGGTTAAAGTTTTGCCAGTGTCAAGTAGTACGAAATTATTTTTTTGTTTAAAAAACTTCTTTACAATGTGCTGTAATGTCGGGAGGTTCGGGGAATAAATAATGCGTCTACTGGTCTTGAATTAAGGTTTATTACTGACCGAATGTTTATTAGGCTATCATATATATATAACTACATGAGCATACACTACACACACACTACACGCCCATCGGCAAAAAGAAAAAAAATGAATTACAAATTTTTTTTTAATGAATTACAACTTGGTGTAAAAATCAAAAAAATTGTACATTATTTTAAAATATTAAAAATCGTATACCTACCATATTATATTTATAACATAATAAAATAAAATAAAATATCGTAAACACCGTAATTTAAAAAAACATAACTTTCCATCTCTGTATTGAATTTTTTTAAACAATCATCAAATTCCTTACGTAATTGTATTTAATCTTTAGGTTTTCGTTGTGAAATAATTTTAGTTCGCCTATCATTACTGCATAACTTTTAAAATTTTCATATTATATAACTATTAATTCACTAGACTTAAAATACAGTTTTTAAAACAAAATTATAGTTATCAAAAATATTATAAGGTGTTTACAATTTTTTTTATATTCTTAAACTTAAACTATATTATTCATTATAAATCTTAACAAATCTGTAAGAAGCTAATGCCATTGAAATAGTATCCTTACTTTTAAGTGGATAAACTTCAGCATACTTATTTAAATCACACTGAGTGTGTGAGTATATAAACATTACTAGCACCATGCTTACATAACGGCCCTACTAAATCTAAATAAACTCTATGAAAAGTGGAATATCCCATAAATCGGTTATAACCATTGGTTCCTTTATATATTTATTTAAGTGTTTATGCAAACACTTGTCTCATCGTTTTACATAATTAGTAGGATGTTACTAATTATGTATATTATATAGTCTCTAACTCTGGTCAAAAGAACCTTTTCTTTGTATTATTTATCATTCGCCTATACGCGCGTGACCGTCAGTTGGCAAAAAATGATAGTCGTTTAATATTACATGTTTTGTCACACGGCGGTCCTAGTGCAACTGGCAGGTTCGCCATGTAATGTCGGGAGGTTCAGGGAATAAATAATGCGTCTACTGGTCTTGAATGTAGGTTTATTACTGACTGAATGTTTATTAGGCTATCATATGTATATATAGCTACATGAGCATACACTACACACACACTACAGTGCTTATGCGTTATATTACTAACTTCTGGGAGGTTTTTAGGGCAATTTTTAACAGTGGTTGAGCCACGCGGCAGCTTTGCTGTTGCACGTATGGGCCGGCTCAAACCGGGGTGGTACCACGACCTCACAGAATACTGGCGTGAAGTGGAAGCTTCGCTTCCGCGTTTCGTCTGGTGAGTGCAGGTGGCCGGAGGCCCAAATCACCCCCCCCCATCAACATGGTAGCGGAAATAAATGATGATAGACTACCCCAGGAGGGTACCAGCACCGCAGGAGAATCCCACGCTGAGCATCCAAGATAATGTTTCTCCACTTCTGAGCGTGGGTCCTCAGGCTGCCCCGCGTATTCTGGGGGGGGGGCAAAATTCCGCTCAAGACTACAACTGCTCGGGGCAAACGGAGCAACAAAACCAAGGCGACCCCCTGCCACGCTGTCCGTGAATTTCTGCAATATTAGGGGACTTCACTCTAACCTAAACGCCATCAACTACCATCTCGAGACGGCGAGGCCGACTCTGCTCTTTCTGACCGAGACGCAGGTGTCCTCTCCGGCTGATGTCTCGTATCTCTCCTGCCCGGGGTACAAACTGGAACACTCCTTTGTGCCTCGGGCTGGAGTTTGCGTTTACGTCAGAGAGGACATCTGCTCTCGACGCCTCGGCAGACTTGAAGGTTCGGACCTGTCCATCCTTTGGCTACGCGTAGACAGCGACGACCATCCGCGCGTCTACGGGTGCCTCTATAGGTCCAATAGCGGTAATGCCGAAACAGACCGACTCTTCGACCACGTCCAAATGGCTACAGATTCGTTGCTACAGCAGATCCCCTCCGCAGATCGTGATCCTCGGCGACTTTAACGCCCATCACGCCGAATGGCTTAGTTCACGTTTAACCAATCATGCGGGGAGATCTGTTTATGATTTTGCCTTGGCATATGGTCTGACACAACTGGTTACTTCGCCAACGCGGATTCCAGATGTGGAGGATCATGCACCTTCCCTGTTGGACCTTCTGCTGACCTCTTACCCGGACGGATATCAGATTTCCGTTGACGCCCCTTTAGGCTCCTCGGACCATTGTCTTGTTCGGAGTGTGGTGCCACTCACGCTGAAATCACAGTTGCAATCTGCAGGCTGCCGCCGTGTTTGGCACTATAGGTCAGACGATTGGGATGGGATGCGGTCTTTCTTTGCATCCTACCCTTGGGGGCGGGTTTGCTTCTCGCCGGACGATCCCAACGTTGTTGCGGATTCTATCACTGATGTGGTACTTAAGAGTATGGAACTTTTTATTCCTTCCTCTGTAGTGCCCATTGGAGGCAAATCTCAGCCATGGTTTGGTCGCTCCTGTAAAATAGCATCATGCTATAAGCAGGAGTGCTACCAAGCCTGGGCTGACGCATCAGCGTCCCGGGATGTAAACACCAGCGCTCTAAAAAAAGAAGTATAATTCCGCCTCTAGGTCCTTCAAAAGAGTCATTGCCAAGGCAAAGTCAGAGCACATAGGCAGAATTGGCGAGAAACTAGTCCGCCTTCCTTCTGGAACTCGTGCATTCTGGTCTCTCGCCAAGGCTGTCCAGGGGAATTTCTGTCAGCCATCTCTGCACAGGGAGGACGAGTCACTGGCCCATACCGCAAAGGAGAAAGCCGATCTTCTAGACTCTTTCTTTGCGTCAAACTCGACTCTCGATGACGGGGGGAGTCCGCCGCCGACCATCCCGCGGTGTGAGTGCTCCATGCCGGAAGTGCAGTTCACACAGCGCTCGGTTCGCAAAGCACTCCTCTCCCTGGACATCCACAAGTCGAGTGGGCCTGACGGAATCCCCCCAATTGTGCTGAGGACGTGTGCTCCAGAGTTGGCACCGGTTTTAACGAGTCTTTTCCGGTACTCCTACTCCCTAGGCGTAGTCCCAAAATCGTGAAAGACGGTTTTCGTCCACCCGATCCCTAAAAAAGGCGACCGCTCAGACCCGTCCAACTACCGGCCTATCGCCATCACCTCCTTGTTCTCCAAAACAATGGAGTCCATTGTAAACTGCCAGCTCATTAGGTACCTTGAGGATCACCAGCTGATTAGTGACCGCCAATACGGTTTTCGCCGTGGTCGGTCAGCTGGTGATCTTCTGGTCTACCTAACTCACAGATGGGCGGAGGCAGTAGAGTTCAAGGGGGGAGGCATTGGCCGTTAGTTTGGACATTGCGAAGGCTTCGATCGGGTTTGGCACAAAGCGCTTCTTTCGAAGCTCCCTTCCTATGGGCTTCCCGAGAAATTGTGCGATTGGATCACCAGCTTTCTTGCAGATCGGGGCATCAAGGTCGTTATAGACGGTGCAAGCTCCGATTGCAAGCCTATTAATGCTGGTGTTCCACAAGGCTGCGTGCTATCGCCAACGCTGTTTCTTCTGCATATCAATGATATGTTGCAAACCTGTAACATTCATTGCTATGCAGATGACAGCACTGGTGATGCTCTTTACACTGGTCGAGCCAATATTTCTCGGGAAAACGTTTCCGAGTGCCGGGACAAACTTGTGTCTGAAGTCGAGTCTTTGCTGAACAGAGTCTCGGATTGGGAGTGACTAAATCTAGTCCAGTTTAACTCCCTGAAGACACAAGTTTGCGCGTTAACCGCTAAAAAGAACCCCTTTGTCGTATCTCCTCAGTTTCAAGGCACTCCCCTTGTTGCCTCAGCCAGTATCGGAATCCTCGGCGTCGACATATCGAGTGACGTGCAGTTTCGTGGTCACTTGGAAGGGAAGGCCAAATTGGCCTCTAAAAAGGTTGGCGTGCTCAGTAGAGCGGGACAGTATTTCATGCCGGCACACCGCCTGCAACTTTACAAGGAGCAGGTTCGGCCGTACATGGAATACTGTTCCCATCTCTGGACTGGGGCTCTCCAGTACCAGCTCCTTCCACTTGACCGCATCCAGCGTAGAGCGGCTCGAATCGTCGACGACCGAGTGTTTTCCGATCGGCTCGATTCACTGGCACTGCAAAGAGATGTTGCATCTCTTTGCATTTTCTTTCGCATATACCATGGAGAGTGTTCTGAGGAATTGTTCGGATTAATCCCAGCCGCCAAATTTCGTGAACGCACTACGCGGCAAACGTCGCGATACCATCCACATCATCTGGATGCTTGGCGGTCCACCACTGTACGTTTCAAGAGGAGTTTTCTTCCGCGTACAACCTCTCTGTGGAATAGTTTACCACCGGCGATTTTTCCGGACCGATACGACCTGGGGACCTTCAAGAAAAGAGCGTACTCCTTTCTAAAGGGCCGGCAACGCACTTGCAATTCCCCTGGTGTTGCGGTTGATCATGGGCGGCGGTAGTCACTTAACATCAGGTGACCGCATGCTCGTTTGCCCCTCTTCTATAAAAAAAATAATCCAGCACACAATCGATGGGAGGATATCTTAAGTTCTTGACGCGCTTAAGCAGACAAAATAACTTGAGGTTGTGTGTATTGCATTTAACCGTGTTGGAATTCACAACGTGCACAATGAGCAATGGTGGGTTTGGTTTCAAAAACCCGCACAAAATCAAAGAACATGCTAATCAAGTTCGTTTTAGTGTAAATTATTAGGCGGCAATCATTAACGACCACATCATTGGTCCAATATGGATTGAAGATCGATTGACGGGAGAAACGTATCTGCAAATGATACGTTTCTTTAATTTTATTTTAATTATGTATAACTTCGTAGATATCAGTATAGTTTGTAAATAATGTTACGAGCTTGAGGTTCGTGACAATAAAAATTGCCGATAAAATTACCTAAATTAACACTTTAATTTACTTTACACTAATTCACTTTATTCCGCTCCGAAGCTTCGCTTGTGTCGCCGAGTTCAACTCTGCTTCGATCGCATCTTGCAGCGCCTATATATTTAAATTAGCAAAGAAATATCCAGAATGTTCAAGTAAACACGCGCAAGCGTTCGAGTTTCGACTAGGCGCTGTCGGTTGAGTGATGTCATTTTCTCAATGCTCCCCTTGCTCTCGTTCCTGACACTAGATGGCGCTAGTGTATTGTCGATTTGAGCGCGTAACACTGCCCCCTCCTAAGACATGCTCGTCCCGAGCATTATCGGCCCCATAATAACGCGCTAGGCGATCCACATGGACGATCTTAGGAGTCCCTCTTGCGCCTTTCTGTATCCGGTAGGTTACATCGTTGATCCTGGTCACAATCCGGTACGGGCCGTCCCATTTAGCTTGAAGCTTAGGAGATTTTCCTTTGCTGCGGACTGGATTGTGCAACCACACAAGTGAACCTTCGTCGAACCCTTTGTTGTTCATTTTGCGGTCATACCGGGTTTTCATCTTTTCAGACGTTTGCTGGCCCGATTGTCTGACGTGCTCATAAACGTCATTCATTTTTTTCCGCAAGTCATTTGCATAATCGGTTATACTGCGTGGAGCATCAGGTGGTATCCCGGTGATCAGGTCTGCAGGCAGCCGTAATTCTCTTCCAAAGTTTGCGAAAGCTGGTGTCACTGCTGTACTTTCGTGAACAGAACTTCGATATGACAACAAAAACGGTTGTATGTGCTTGTCCCAATCTCGTTGCCGATTGTCTACAACTTTTGCTAGGTACCTCTCCAATGTCTGATTAAATCGTTCCACCATTCCATCAGATTGCCGGTGATAAGAAGTTGTTCTTGTTTTATGAGTACCCATAACTCGGCAAGTTTCCTGGAATATTTGAGACTCAAAATTCTTTCCTTGATCGCTGTGAATCTCTAAAGGTACTCCAAAGCGACAGAAGACTTCATGAACTAGTTTATCTGCAACTGTTGAAGCTTCTTGATTTGGAATGGCGAAGACTTCTGGCTACTTAGTGAAGTAATCCATCACAACCATGAAATACTTGTTACCGCTTTCACTCTCCGGAAACGGCCCCGCCACGTCAATGGCTATTCTCTCCCATGGTGCACCAACATTGTACAACTTCAATGCACCTCTACTACGAGTCTGAGGTCCCTTTACAGCCGCACAACTTGTACATTTGCGACACCAGTCCTCGACATCGTTTCGACAGTGGACCCAGTAAAACCGTTCTCGGATCTTCAGTAGAGTTCGTTTAACTCCCAGATGGCCTCCTGAATTATGGTACAGCTGTAGAACATCCGGTACTTTAGCTTTAGGGACAACCATTTGTAAATGACAGCTGTCTCCCCGAACATTTTCCCATTTACGGCACAGAACTCCATCCTGAAGCAGCAAGCTGTCCCACTGGGCCCAATAGCTTTTAGTGGTCGAACTCATCGCTGAGACGTCGCTCCACTTGGGCTTGGGAGCACTGGCCTTCATCCATTCCAGGATCGAATAAGTTGATTTCGATCTTTTAAATACACCGAAGATGTTGCACTTTACGGTAGGAATAAAAATTATTATTAGAAATTGTTTAAGAACTCATTATAATGCAAGATAAAATTTAATATGTAGTTAGCTCGCAAAAGTAGGAAGAAAAGATCGAAATCACAAAATAATAATCTGAAACGAAGGGTTCTTGGTCCCGGCGTAGCGGAAGGAAGTGGCTTCGGCAGCATTCGGTCGGCACGAATGTATGTCGCAGCAAAATAAGAAGTATTAATAAACGCCTAGTCGTAATGCACATCATGTAATGTATTAGCTTTTTGCATTCTATAATGCAGCTGAAAAAGCTGAATTTTAAATGCTATGTATTAAAAAACTAACAAATGCTGCGGGTTGCCTTTAATACCACAACATTCAATAGCGCTTTTGCATTGTAGCTAGAAATTCTAACTAGTCGTTCTGTAATCAGGCTTCAGCACTGTCTACCATTTTAGTCACGTATCGTAACGTCATTCCGGTTGAACATCAGTAATCTGTATTCGTAAATGGCGCCGGATCAAAAACACTTCTTCACAGGTCTTTTTGAATACGCCTGATTCTAAATGTTGACTGCAACGATGTGTTGCCCGCTCCCACTCGCCCACCTGGTGACTACATAACGCCGATGAATGTCTAATGGTCGCCACACACGGTCAGTTAAAGGTCATCAGTTGAACTGATATAAGTTCAAACGGATTTAAGCCAAAGAAATTACCACATGGTCAGTTCAACTGATCATTCCAACTGATCACTTCAAATAAGGACTGCTGATATGTCGATAACTATAAATACATCAATATCGGAGTTTTATATATCGTGAGTTAATTACAGTAAGTCAATTTATTAAGCAAATTAAATTATAAATATATGAAAATGTTAGATTATAGTTCTTATTAATTATTGTTTAATTTAAATAGGATGATTTTATTTACCAATATTTTTCAATAAGAGTTTTCAAAAATACTGGTTGTTTTATATGTTCAGCTGTTTTATATGTTAAGAAGCACAGGTGCTGCAGATACAGCTGAAGAAATCAAATATTTGACAGCTATTTATGATAGAACGGAAGTAAACTATCTACCCAGCGGACAGTCGATGACGACAATAACTCAAGTTCATAAGATGCCAGAGACTTAGTTCAGTGCCGTAACTGGCTCCGTGCGTGTGAGAATTCGCAATTCGAATCCCATGAGTGTGGTCCAGATGCGGCTGGTCCACCGGGCACTAACACGGGCCATCAATAAGATAGCCTGTGGGGTGCAGCCGGGAATGGGACCAAAATTTTCGGGTTTTACTCACAAGGCAGGTTGGATTCTGGTAACGTGCCTGAATAAGGCAAGCCAGGACATGGATTGTGGGTGAGATCGGAAAGCTGAAACCCTGGCCGGAGGCAGAGTTCTCGGTAATACCCGAAGGTGAATTGCCTAAGCCTCAGCTGGGCATTACGTATTTGCCCTGCAGCAAAGCTGACTCTCCGGAGGAGGCGGCTGTGCTGTTGAGGGCGCAAAACGAAGGGCTCCATACCGAGCTCTGGAGAATCCACCATCATAGAGACGAGGAGAATGGTTTCCTTTTAACCTTTTCTCTGGACGACCCATCGGCAGGGGCTCTTCGGAAGGCAGGCGGGAGTCGTCCTTGGCTTTAAAATGATAACTTTTAAAGTCAGGGGAGGCTCTGACGCGGCAATGGAGCCTGAACCGCCCTAACTCCGATCCTCCCAGCCCTTCACCTCTCGAGGTGAGACTGGAACGCCATCTGTGAGAGTGACGAAGGCCCAAGGCGCTGATCTCACCTCGATCCGACGGCCTCCGCTAGTGTCGTCCAGGAGTGTGGGGAGGGGAAGTAGGAGCGGTACAACGAAAGGTAAGGCGGGGTCAAGAGTGCCGGTCAAGGACGACTTCGTCCTCAACTGGCGGAAAAAACCCCTGCCCCCCCACGCCCATAAATGGCTAACCCAAAGGGTAAGACGAGGGTCCTCCAGGCAAATCTTCACCATGCAGCAGCTGCTTCTGCCGTGGTGGAGGTTTGCTTTGCAGAGGACAATATTTACCTCGCCCTCATACAAGAGCTAGGGTGGCCAACGGTCAAGTTCTGGGATTGTCGGCTGCCGGTAAGATTCTTGTCAATACTAAAGGCAGTAGACCCAGAGCTTGTATAATTTACAATAAAAATATTGAATTTTTAGCTGTTCCAGAGTCCTGGTTACAGCCTTCATAAATCTCATGGGATGCACAGGGGCCAGAGCAATCATTTGCTCAGCCTATCTTCCAGGAGAGAACTCAGATCCTACCATAGAGTTAGAGCGAGTGGCGGAGTTCGCCCGAAAACACAACGCCGAAGTTGTGGTGGGTTGTGATGCTAATTTTCACCATACAGCCTGGGGAAGCACTAACATCAACGAAAGAGGTGAGCTACTCAATGATTTTCTCATCTCTAACCACCTGGTAAACTTAAACTTAGGTTGTACACCAATCTTTGTTACGCGAGCTAGGCAAGAAGTGTTAGACATAACCTTCGCTACTAATAGCATATCCAGGCGGATAAATGACTGGTATGTTAGTAGTGAAAACTCGATGTCTGATCACAAACACATTAAGTTTGTGATCGGAGCATCACCAACCTATGAAACCGGTACTTTTAGGGATCCAAAAGCGACCTCCTGGGATATCTATAGAGATAACCTAAGGAGGAATTTGGAAACGTTTCCTAAGAGTATCAAAACGATTGAAGGTCTGGAGTTAGCGACGGAGACAGTAACCGTAGGTATTCGTGAAGCCTTCGAGGACAGTTGCTGCAGTTGCACCTATGATGCCGACCTAATTAGTGCATGCCTATAAAGTATGACATTGACAGGTACTGTCTATACTACTAAGAAATTCAGGACTTCGTAGGCGTGATTTTACTTAAACAGCTGTCGCAGAGATGAAGCTATCTTTTATGAACTATAGTTAGAAGTCACTTTGATTAAGGGTGCTCTTTACTAGAGCTATGTAGCAAAATGCCTCTTAATACCTTGTACAAAATTCAGTCAAAATGTCTACGTATAATAACTGGTAGCATGAAGTCCACTCCCATTCTCGCTCTTTAAGTTGAATGTGATGAGCCCCCCCCCCCCTATCTCTACGTAGGCAATATCTCTCAGATAGTTCTTGTTCAAAGTGGCAGGTTGTTTACTCAACCCTCTCCTTTCCAAACTTCATTCCTTGTATCGGTTGGTCAGGGACTCTCCATTTTGGTCCCACGAGGATTTGCCATGCATTATAAAAAGCTATATTAAATTGCTCAACATTCCCTCTCCAATTTATCAATCCCTTAGTAACCCACTTTACAATACTCCATACGAGGCTCGTCAATGCAGTCCAGTATTCATTGATGGAACATCAAAAAGAGGAGGATTGATATTTTCCTGACCAAGTTCAGAAATTGCTAACTGTACCAGTCGGTACACTATATATCGCTATCTATCGGTGAGTTCTTTATCCAGATATTATTCTAAATATCGGAATAGATAAAAATACTATTGAAGCAAATAATAAATTAAATATGCTCCTCCTTCAAAATTGGAATGATTGGTTACCTATGTACAGTGATGCTTCAAAGTTAAGTCACGATGGATTAGTAGGGTCTGCAGTGTGGATCCCTAAAGACAGGATTGTTTTAAATTTTAACTCTCCCCCTGACTCATCTTTACTAGGTTGCACTAAAAGTATCGGGAATGGAATATTTCCACTGTTCCTGTCATATTAAAATCTTTTTAATTGAAAACTCCTTGGTTTTAAAAATCGAATACCATTTATTTATTTAAAAAAAGATTCTCGGTCTCGTCACAAGGTTTTGTCAAACTTGTTTAGTCGTTGAGAAAATGGAATTGACTCGAGAAAATTCAAGAGCGATTATGACTTTCGAAATGGTTTAACACAAAACAGTGTGTTGACGGGATGATTTCTGCATTTTGTACCGTAACGAGCTTTCACGTGTTGTAAAATCATAATGAATTTTATTAACTTCATTTAAAAGTAAAATATACAGAACGCAAATATTTAATATTTATATCCATTGATGGGACAGTAATGCATTAATCTATGAATGGATGTAAACAAAGCAACATAAACAATCGATATGTCAAAATATCAAAATCAATTTTTTTTATTAACTGGCTTTCGGCTCTGGGTTCTAGCCTTTCTGAGCCTATTTCCTTTCAGAATCTTCATTTTATATTATTTTTCTTCACAATATGCTGATGCGTCACATTGTGGCCTTTGGGAGATTTTGACGACAGCTCAACCTAGCGGACAGTTGATGACGACAGCCACTCAAGTTCATAAGGCGCCTAAGCGATCAAAATAACATGAGGTTTATATCGATATTACAGCACATATTTCGTCGTTTTCTCTGACAGTTCGCAAGCGCGGACACTTAATTCACAAAATCGCATCACTTTTACGAATCAAAATCCACTTCAAACCATTATTCAAGCGACAAAACAGGTGTGACAATCCGTCTACGGCCAAGTTCCCGCCAAAACTCCAAAATCACATTGCTCTTTCTATGGCATGGAGTTTAGAGAACAGGAGAACGATCGCTGTAGAAAATAGTGTCCCAGAAATATGGACAAAATAAATGAATCGCTGCGATCGCTAAGTTGTCTCAATAAAAGCGGGCTATTGTGCGCTAATTCGAAATGATTGTAATATCATTCAAAGAAAAAAAGAAAATAACGAAATTATGATTGTTTATTAATAAATAAATTATTAATTATGTTTTTTATAATTTTAATTATTACAAATATTATAAATTATTACGAATGGAAATTATTACTAATTATTTATTATGGGGTATTAGTAGTGTATTCTCATCTGAATAAATATATAAAAGGAAATGATAAATATACATAAATATATTCTTCAGGGGTGCTGGTACCCTCCTGGGGTAGTCCGACATTTAATTCGCTACCATGTTGATGGGGGGAGGGGGGAATTGGGCCTTCGGCCACCTGCACTCACCAGACGAACCAAAGCTTCCACTTCACGCCGGTATTCTGTGAGGTCGTGGTACCACCCCGGTATGAGCCAGCCCATACGTGCAACAGCAACGCTGCCGCGTGGCTCTACCACTGTTAAAACTCCATAGTTATTTCCTTCTTTGGTTTTGGACCCGTACGGTTAAAGTTTTGCCAGTGTCAAGTAGTACGAAATTATTTTTTATAATTTGTTTAAAAAACTTCTTTACAATGTGCTGTAATGTCGGGAGGTTCGGGGAATAAATAATGCGTCTACTGGTCTTGAATGTAGGTTTATTACTGACCGAATGTTTATTAGGCTATCGTATATATATAGCTACATGAGCATACACTACACACACACTACACGCCCATCGGCAAAAAAAAAAATTGAATTACAAAATTTTTTTTCAATGAATTACAACTTGGTGCAAAAATCAAAAAAATTGTACATTATTTTAAAATATTAAAATTCGTATACCTACTATATTATATTTATAACATAATAAAATAAAAGTAAAATATCGTAAACACCGTAATTTAAAAAAATATAACTTTCCATCTCTGTATTTAATTTTTTTAAACAATCATCAAATTCCTTACGTAATTGTATTTAATCTTTAAGTTTTTGTTGTGAAATAATTTTAGTTCGCCTATCATTACTGCATAACTTTTAAAATTTTCATATTATATAACTATTAATTCACTAGACTGAAAATACAGTTTTTAAAACAAAATTATAGTTATCGAAAATATTATAAGGTGTTTACAATTTTTTTTATATTCTTAAACTATTGTAACAGAGTGTGGTTGTCGATTTTCAAATAAAACTTTAATATCGTTTTAATCTAATATATAATTGACAGAGTTTCTGCTTAATGCAACTATGTAAATTACAATGAATCTAGTCGGCGTCATGCTTTTGTTTTTATACCCGCGTTATGCGGTTTACAATTATTCATAAACGGAAGTCGTTTAAAATCACCTACATTATTTATCACATCCGGAATCTAATTCTATACTGTAATTACAAACTTTTTATCGTACTTAAATATTTTAATATACTATAAATCGAATAATAATGCATTTATTTAATCAAGTAATTTTGATTAAGTTAAATTTATTAAATCAAGTGATGTTCAATGATAAGAGGTTTAAGAGTAAGTAAATTTATAATTATGGCTGAGGGCGGGAAACATTTGCTAACATTCGGCCATCCTGCAACGGCCGTGTCCCACGGCGATCAGACAGCATCTTGGTCTCGGTTCCATGTAATGCCTGAAAAATTCAAAAGAAAGTGAACAATAAAAGTTTGATAAGAGAAGTTAAGCAGATGTCTTATAAATTCTAAAGGAATTTTTTATAAAAACAAAAAAAAATTGCTTTGTTCACGTAATTGAAGTCTGTTACGGAAGAAACTTTAGTGCTTGGTCACAAAGACTGGTCACACAGACTGATCACACGGACTGGTCACATAGACTGGTCACATAGACTGGTCACGTAGACTGGTCACATAGACTGGTCACATAGACTGGTCACATAGACTGGTCACACAGACTGGTCACATAGACTGGTCACACAGACAGAAGTCGGTCACACAGACAGAAGTCGGTCACACAGACAGAAGTCGGTCACACAGACTGAAGTCGGTCACACAGACTGAAGTCGGTCACACAGACAGAAGTCGGTCACACAGGCAGGTGTTGGTCACACAGACAGGTGTTGGTCACACAGACGGATCGGTCACACAAAATTTTAAGTAGACCCGGGTGTCCTGTTAGGTAACTGAGTATTAATAACATCTTAAATGTTCTCTAGTTACATAAAGGATATTAATTAATTATAATTATTCCTTTAATGTCCATCTTACCTAATATACTTTCTCCTACTTGTAATTGGTATTGTAATTGACAATATACTAATATAGATAGAGCAATGTATCTTCACAGGGTTAATAGTCCCATTGCTTATATTTCAGATGGATGTGGCTATTCCAAAATGGAGATTTCAACATATTGATGTTGAAGTATATGTATAATGATATTACAAGACATATTTTAATTGATCCAACCCTCTTAATAAGCCTAAGGATTCATTGTAATAATTTACTAATTTAGATTTATAAGTTTGTAATAATATTAAAAAAAATATTTATACAGTAAATTTGAGTTGGTAACTATCCAATTACTCATTATTAAAATGTTCTAACTCCTTATTAATACGGAACTCCTTATATTAGTAAAGGATCCATTTAATAAATGACTAATCTATATTTATCATAATATATTCGATTTTAACTTAATTCTATAACGTTAAATACAATACTCTTGAGCTTAATTTATTGATTCCTACGTAATAGAGATGAGCAGAACTTCAGACTATTTAATAAAATAACGAAAATAAGGAGTAATAATTCCAAAACTTGTAATATACATTTGTAACTATAAGTATAATATTTTTGTTTTATTCAACTCTCTAGCAGGTCAATAAGATCATCCCTATCCACTTCCCTATCAGTAGATGAACTATCTGCATCAGATATAATAGATTTGTATGGTCTCAATACTTCCCCTCGCACAACCGCACTAAATTTTCTATAACCTTTCATTCCCTTTACACTACATATTGTATAACGGTCTATTGTCTGCTCTGCCTTACATACTCTGTAAGGTCCTGTATAAAGGCTTTTTAACTTTTGGCAAACTTTCGCAGATGTATCGATACTGGTGCCCCCCTTTCCACAAAACTAATTGTCCTACTGAATATTTATTACATGTTTTACGGGATTTGTCAAATCTCTTTTTCATGAGGGTCATATTTTTTGTCTATATTTAATTTCGCACTTTTCCTCCTATCCTGTAGTGCTTGCTGTTGCATAGCGAAATCTTTTGAGTCTCCCTTAGGGTAAGCTGGTAAACGGGAATTTTCGTGCCCGAATAAGAGTTTGAATGGAGGGAAAGAAGTGGTAGAATTGGGTGTATTATTTATGCCCCATAGAACATCCGATAGGTTTTCATCCCATGTATTTTCACTCTCCGACATAGTGTTTAGGCCATCTATGATTGTACGATTTACACGCTCCACTTGTCCATTGGACCTCGGGCTCGCTATAGCGTTTAAGACGTGTTTGAATTGGGTTTCCTCTGCAAATTGTTTAAAATAACGACTAGTGAAAGCCTTACCTCTATCTGTAATAATTCTGTTGGGATAGCCAAACATTGTAATTATTTCTTTTAAGTGTTTAATCGTCTCTACCGAACTACAGTTTCGGAGAGCTTTTGCGAATACGAATTTCGTAAAAGAATCTATAACGACTAATACATACGTATTACCATTTCTTGTTTTCACGAAGGGTCCTAAGTGGTCGGCGTGGAGAGTATGCATAGGCACTGGAACTTTCTCGATTGGATATAGTTCCCCTTGTTTCTTACCATATTCGGACTTGCCATATGCGCACTGTAAACACGACTTAATATATTTTCTTATAAATCGAGTCATCCCGATGAACCAAAACTGAGCTTTTATGGTTTTTTCGCATCTCTCAAAACCAGGGTGCCCTATTTGGTCATGATATTTCTGCAGTAGGCCATATTTTGCTAGTTTTGGTATAACAAAACGTTCTCCATGCAATGTTTTTCTGAATAGGGCGTTATCTTTTATAACATAATTATTATTTATGTCTGGGTTTGTGGTCTGTTCTCGTAACTGAGTAATTATATGCTGAATATTGTCGTCCTGCAATTGTAGCGTTACTAACCAATCAGATTCGTCAATTTGGAAAATATGTTCCGTCAGGGGGTTCCTACTCAAGGCATCCACATGCTTCATTCGTTCTCCCGGTCTGTATACTATTTCCAAGTCATAATCCTGAATGGTGAGCCACCATCGAGCTATTCGAGGAATGAGATCTTTTTTTAACCAATGTAGTGCGTAAAGCGGCACAATCTGTAATTACTTTCACAGGTATCCCTACTAAATAAATGCGAAACCGTTTCAGCGACTCTACTACTGCGAGGGTCTCAAGTTCATAACTGTGATAAAATTGTTCTTCTTTAGATGTTACTCTACTGAAATATGCTATTGGTTTTATTTCACCATCGGGCTGCTGCTGCATGAGTATGCCACCTAATCCTAACTTGCTCGCGTCAGTGTGTAGTTCCGTAACTGCTTTGCTATCATAAATGCCGAGAACTGGCCTCTCAATTAATCGAAGTTTCAGACACTGAAACGCATTTTCCTGTTCTGGACCCCAATGCCAATCCATGCTCTTCTTCGTCAGTTTTGTTAAGGGAAGAGCAATCTCGGCAAATCCACGAATGAATTTTCTAAAGTAGGAGGTAAGTCCAATAAACTGTCTGATCTCATGAACGTTTTTGGGTCGTCGATATTCAGAGACACATTTGATTTTGGCTTGACCAGGTCGGATTGTTCCTGCAGATATCTCATGGCCCAAGTAATTGACACTTTCTTTCAGAAAAGAGCATTTTTTTAGATTTAATTTTAGACCAGCTTTTTGTAAAAGACCTAGAACACCATCCAATAATTGTATACCGGCTTCTACAGTTACAGTAGGTAGCATTATGTCATCAAGATATATGGCGACCTCGTTTCTAACGTCTTTTAAGGCAAGGCTTATTAGTCGAGAAAACACAGCAGGAGCATTGGCCAATCCAAAGGGTACCTTTAGGAATTCGTAATGTCCGGAGGTTGTTACAAAGGCAGTTTTATGTGTCGAATCATCGGCAAGCTTCACTTGATAATAGCCTTGAGCTAAGTCAAGCGTTGTGAAGTAAAACTTACCTGCCAATTTTGAGATTTGATCGTCAATATGTGGCAAGGGAAACCGATCTTTTATAGTGTGAGAGTTTAAAGCCCTATAATCGACGCATAGCCTATAGTCACCGCCTTTCTTTTTCACCAATATAACTGGACTTGCATATTCGGATGTTGATTCGCGTACTATACCGGCTTCAATCAAATCTTGCACCTTACTATTAACGATTTCGTTTTCTTTCTGTGATAGTCTATATGGCTTAAAGTAAACGGGTTTGTCAGTAGTTGTCCGTATATGCATTTCCATAAGATCTGTGCACCCCAAATCTCTCGTATCCCTAGCAAAGATATGACTGTATTTAGTTAATAGTTTTATGAGCTCATCCTGGTCTCTCTTTTCTAGGTCTCCTACGTCAATTTCACCCTTATTTAGAAGGTTACCGGAACCATCAGGAAGACATAAATCGATATTCAGTACGTCCTGCACATTAGTAGGGGGTAGGGTCACTAGTTCAGCCCGCGCTATTAATTTACGAGCAGGGAAGGAAACTGGTATATTACTCATATTTATAAATTTTAAACACCCTTCGATGCAGATAATTCCTCCAGGTATAGCATAACATAATTTTCCTAATTGCATATAAACAGAATTTGTCAGGAAGTACAAATTGTCATTAGATTCTATATTCACCGTCACATCAATTAGGCTGACGCTTTGTGCTGGTAAAGTGACATCATATTTTAGGTACACATCAAATTTACAATTGAAGTCTAGATTTTCCAATTTAACGTACTTTAGGCAATCATCACCTACTAAAGTTTTTACAAACTTCGCAGAGTTAGAGGTAGTTACCAGACTTACCCCCGGTTGATTTATCATCGGTTGCCCAATAATTAAATCAATATCGGATAGTTCGTAATTAGTTATTTCCACGTAGCCACTTAGACATATTTTGTCTATATGCACAGTTATTTGCGACCTCCCCAACGATTTTATGCAAGTTCCCCCAAATCCTCTCATTACCGTGGTCGATGCCGCTATTGGTAATTTCAACAATTTTGCTTTATTTTGTGTTAAAATATTTAATTTACTACCCGTATCTATGTAGGCAACCAGTTTTTCTGCGCCGATGTACGTGTAACGCTTATATACATTGCATAACACATCACTAGTGGTAAACAAGATGTGACTCACCAGGGATGACGAACGTTGCTGCGTTGAACCAGGAGTCGCCACAAACCAACAGGTAGCCGAAGTGTGACCGTTGCGTTGACAGTTTTCACAACGTTGTTTTGAACGGCAGTCCTGAGCTACATGTCCTAACCGCCGGCAGATATAGCACCGTCTCACCCCAGTCTGTTGGTCAGTTGTAGAGCTTCCATCGGTTGTACCCCTTTTCCATATTGACTTCCGCATAGGTGTAGGTTCTATTCTCTTATAATTTTCAAATGATGATAAATACCCGTAGTATAATAACTGTGGCGTTCGACATTTGTACGCTTTTGCGTTTGCTTGCAGCTCCACGGGAAGACCTCGGATGATACAAGAGATTGCATTTTCTCCTACGATATTGCATTTCTTAATAAGTGATAATTTATCGTGGAAATAATTAGTCATGGTTTCGGAATCTTTTTTTTGTTCTTGCCAACATCTCTTCGAGCCTGCTGACGAAATCAATGGATCGTGGAAAGGCCATTTCCAAAGCATGTTTCCATCCTTCCCAGTCGAGGTTATAGTCATCTAAGTCATCATACCAACGTCGTGCTGAACCACGCAGACGAAGTTGCATTAAAAATTGTTTTTCGGTTCCATCCCATCCATATATTTCACCAAGCTGATCGATCTTGTGCAACCAACTGCTGACATTACTAGTATTATCTTCAGGTCGAAATTTAGGGATGATCTCAGCGTCGACATGACTCACTCGGCGTTTTTTTTTCGTAGCGGGCGCGTGGTCTTCTGAAGAAAAAAAATTTTGAGTTTCTTCGTTTTCTTCATTCTTCCGGGAACGTTTTCGGCAATATTTCCGTTTATTTTCACCAAGGCCGTGTATGTAGGGGCCCGACATCTTATATCCCAGAACAATTTTATTTTCGGTTTTTTCACGAATTATCCCACTTCTGAAATGTAACAGAGTGTGGTTGTCGATTTTCAAATAAAACTTTAATATCGTTTTAATCTAATATATAATTGACAGAGTTTCTGCTTAATGCAACTATGTAAATTACAATGAATCTAGTCGGCGTCATGCTTTTGTTTTTATACCCGCGTTATGCGGTTTACAATTATTCATAAACGGAAGTCGTTTAAAATCACCTACATTATTTATCACATCCGGAATCTAATTCTATACTGTAATTACAAACTTTTTATCGTACTTAAATATTTTAATATACTATAAATCGAATAATAATGCATTTATTTAATCAAGTAATTTTGATTAAGTTAAATTTATTAAATCAAGTGATGTTCAATGATAAGAGGTTTAAGAGTAAGTAAATTTATAATTATGGCTGAGGGCGGGAAACATTTGCTAACACTATATTATTCATTTTAAATCTTAACAAATCTATAAGAAGCTAATGCCATTGAAATAGTATCGTTACTTTTAAGCGGATAAACTTCAGCATACTTATTTAAATCACACTGTGAGTGTGTGAGTATATAAACATTACTAGCACTATGCTTACATAAGGACCCTACTAAATCTAAATAAACTCTATGAAAAGTGGAATATCCCATAAATCGGTTATAACCATTGGTTCCTTTATACAACATGTAACATAATTAACGCACTTTGAGAAAGTAGTTTGTTCAGAATCGTTTACTGAATCGATTCCTATCATTTTTAATATAGGTAATTTTTTATCCCAAAAATAATTAAAATTACGTAAATTACAGTCACACTAAATCTGCACAGTCAAAACAAACTGAAATGGACCGTAACTTAAGGCAATAAGACTTTTAAAAGTGCAGTTTTATTTGTATTATTACTAATTCTGTCTTTCAATAAAAATAAAGAAAAATGAACTTCATTTCAAGCACGTTAAAGTCTTTGCGTTCGTGGATTTGTACTGTGACAACAAAATTCTTCCGGAATTAGTATAACTAATTTGATAAATAATCAGTGCATAAAAATGTTTAACTAAAAATTCAGAGTATGTATTATGATTATAACATAATATACTAATTGGGGTGTCTGAGGGTGTGCGTTAATTACGTTACATATTGTATATTTATTTAAGTGTTTATATCGCAAACACTTGTCTCATCGTTTTACATAATTAGTAGGATGTTACTAATTATGTATATTATATAGTCTCTAACTCTTGTCAAAAGAACCTTTTCTTTGTATTATTTATCATTCGCCTATACGCGCGTGACCGTTAGTTAGCAAAAAATTATAGTCGTTTAATATTACATGTTTTGTCACACGGCGGTCCTAGTGCAACTGGCAGGTTCGCCATGTAATGTCGGGAGGTTCGGGGAATAAATAATGCGTCTACTGGTCTTGAATGTAGGTTTATTACTGACTGAATGTTTATTAGGCTATCATATGTATATATAGCTACATGAGCATACACTACACACACACTACAGTGCTTATGCGTTATATTACTAACTTCTGGGAGGTTTTTAGGGCAATTTAATCCAGCAGACAATCGATGGGGAGGATATCTTAAGTTCTTGACGCGCTTAAAAAGACAAAATAACTTGAGGTTGTGTGTATTGCATTTACCCATGTTGGAATTCACAACGTGCACAATGAGCAATGGTGGATTTGGTTTCAAAAACCCGCACAAAATAAAATTTTATTAGCGTGGATTTTTGATTGAAATGAAATAATCTGGAGGTAAAAATAAATGCACAAATTAATACAACTTACCGCGCACTACACTCCTGTATTACACTCAATTCTTAAACTCAATTCTTGGTTGAGTTGCTCCTTTTGTATTTTATGCAGTTCAGTCTGAGCTATTTGGGAATGATTAAAATGCGTCGAATTTTTTTTTGCATTTCGATAACAAGACTTTAATTTCTTCATAACAATGTTCGCACACACAGTTGCAACTGATGTACAGTGCAACTGACATCAGGTATGTCGCCCAGTTTCATTGCTCGTTTCGTATTAGATCCAGAGTCGCGTACAAAACAATGAAATTTCTCTTTTATGATGCCTGCCCCATTCCATCAATATACTCTTAATTTTTTCTAGAACTAGGTCTCCTGTATGTCTTCATAACATTTAGCCTTTTAAAATCTCTATTTATGCCATGCGCTGTCAGACTCAATAAAGACACATTCGAACTTGGTTCGGTCCAAATGTCTGTTGTAAATGAGATCTTTTCAAATTGTGTGAGCAAATCCTTAATTTATTTTGCTAAATTTTCATATAAATGACCACAAATATTTTCAGTAAAAAAACGTTTTTCTTCCCCTTAAGTGATAATTCGGCACAGTGAACTGCATAAGTCGCCGAAATCCTATACCTTCCACAAAATTGAAGGGTAGACCTTGCAACGCAATCATTTCAGAAATCAATTTGTCAATTTCCATAGATTTAGCATTAGAAGTGCACCATTTTGTATTCTTCAGCAATGTTTCTTTTAAAGTAATTTGTTTTTTAGCATCCTGAAGGGGCGTCGAAGTCAAACGCTGTACAGTATTTTTTTTTCAGTTTCTAACTTTATTAATTCTTCATATTCAGTGGCATGGACAGACTTCAAATGGCCTTTTAACGACGTTGTCGTACTTCCCTTTCTTGAATACGTCTTCATACACAGTTTACACTTTGCCGAATCTGAATTAACTTCAATGAAGTAGTTCCAAATACAACTTGATTTAGGTTTCATTGTCCAACACAAAAACAGATTACTTTTATTGATTGATATTTTTATTGAGCCGCAAAAATCAAAACAGATATCTATAACCTATGAACGTGTCGTGTGCGTAACAAATTAACAACTAGTGAAAAAATAATTGACGATAGAGTGCACGTAGTGGGAGTCGGGGGGATTCCCCGCGACGTGTATGGACCTGTTCATAACAGTCGACACAGGCCGCCGCCGCCGCTATGTTAAGCTTCGACCTCCGATTAAAACCTTTGACTTAAAAGTGTCGGAGCCGAAGTGGGAACCGAAGGTGTAATAATAATCGGAAGTTCCGACTTAACGGAACCGGAGTCGAAGCTTCGTAACTTCTCTGATCCTAATGAAAAGATAAAGTCCTAAAAATTTCGTTACAAGCTATCAAAAGTGCACTACTACACATAGACTTGCCCCTGAACATATATATATATATATATATATATATATATATAAAAAATATATAATATATAAAAAATATATATATATTCGTTCGTACGTCAAATATTTGTTTTGCATAAAATGTCAAATTTACAACTCTAAAAAAATAATTGTATTTATTAAAGTAATCAATATTTTACAAGTTCAATTTCTCCTACGAGTTCCTTTTCTTGACGCAGGTTTTTTGAAAACATTGTCGTCGGGTTTTTTCTGAAATTCATCGTCATCTGAAATATATATATTTATAATTATCTTAACACGAAATTTGCATGAAAATTATGTTAACAATTTTTAATGCTAATTCAGCATACCTGAGTCTTCTGAATCATTTGCGACAGTTTTGTTTCTCGGTACAATTTTCCTTCTCGATTTCCTGACTGATTGCGGTGTGTCAGATGGTTTATTTGGTGGTTCATTCTATAAAATTCAACTATCTATACAAATGTCTATATGAAATAAATATAATTTTTGACATATTAGAATCCGGCTTAAAATTAAAAAAAAATACATACTGTTCGGGCCTAGATAACATGGGTATGTTCCGAAACGTTTTCAGTATACTGCCGAATACAAATAACGTCATCAATTGACACTATATTGTACTGGAGTGCCGCCGCCGTATTGCGTCGAATATCCGGCCATAATAAAACAATTTTTAATTGTGTGTACGCTGAATGAAGCATGCCAGAATTTGTTTTTATTTATTCAAATACAAAAAATTATAGAATAATTGTTGGTATCTCCATTAGGAGGATATAATGATTTTTGGAGCACAAAATGACAAAATAATCGCCGACACTTTTCAAATATGGCGCAAATGTATGACGTCATATACTGTCCTATGTTTTGGAACGAATCACCAGTATAGCTTCGTTTCATGACGTCATTTGCATTGGACATTACACTGGGTTCTATTTTGGAGCATACCCATAATAGTATCGGTTTGCAAGAAGAGTGAGAGAAGCACAATAAGAGGAGGTAGCGAACCGCGGCGATTTCATAGGAACATTTTACCGAGCTTCAATTACGGACATTAGATTGGAGATCGTTACATAAGTCACATCGTACAACATCATTTTTCATACTTCATTGTTGTTATAAGTAGTAAAGTTAGGTTCATGCTGTAGCTACATTCGTATTATAGTTTACGTGGTTGAGCCATGTTACAGCTACATTAGTAGTATATAGCACGAATGTTTCGGCTCGACCTGTTCAACGCTGTTGTGCTTCATACGGTGAGTGAAGAGATCTGGAACCTTTTTACTGGAAACGTGGAATTCCATCTTAGTCCTCACGTACGACAACGCATCTGCATTTTAATTCGAAATCGAGGACAGATGTAAATGTGTTTGGGCCACAACCACTTACCATCAGGTGACCTTCATACAAATAATCCGATATTTTAACTGTTGTTAATTTTTATTTTTGGATAATAATATGGTCATAACTCTAAGTTATATTTTCCTTCACTAAAAAAAACGACGGGTTGCACACCGGGAGTGCCGGCAGAAGTGAAAACTTGAATATTAACGTTGTGCATTTTTGATATTTTGGAATGGTTAGGGAATAATTTTGCACGAATTGATTTAATTATCAGTATAAAAGTACTATCATTTATGTGGTAGAATACAATATTTATTTATTGCGCTATCGTACACAAACATGACAGTTTATATTACATTAAAAAGCTCTCCATCCGTCTGCCATTCCTGCAACGAATTGTGCCGAATTTGGAGTGTGCATTCGTTTGTCACCCGTACCCTATATAAAAAGTTATGTATACCTCATACCTCATCAGGGCTGGAAGATGAGCGCCTTCTTCCTCGCCTGGGCGCCTTCCGCGGCGTGGCACGCGGGGGCCTCGTGTCCGCGGCCTCGCTGCCCTCCCCTTTCTCCCCTTCTTCTCCGTCGCGCACCGCAAAACATTCTTCAATTTTGTCTCCTAGTTCTGTTACCAACGACTGTAAAAAGGTTTAGAAGAAATACATTTTAGATATAAATGTATAAAGTGATTACAAACTTCAGCATTATCTATTTTATTACATGATTTATATTTTTATGTAAGGACTTTATTATTATACCTTTATTTCATTTTTAGCCATTTTCGAAGTATTATTCATGAGAGTAGTAAACGACTCCATTACGCTGGAGCAGTGTAGCTTGTCCTTATAGCAATCCAAATTTTCTATGAGTTTCTTTAGCGATCGTTCGTTGTATGTAAATAACGACAAACAAAATGCCAGGTCTCGCCATTGCCTCTCCTCTGTAGACAGTTTAAATCGCTGACATAATTTCTCTACTAGTGCTTCCATCTGTCTATCTTTTTGTATCAGAGAGGTTATGTATCTGAAAATTTAAGTATATGTTTAAGTTTTTACAAAATCCAAAACGATATCCATAACTGTTGGCGATAAGTAGGGCTGTCGTTATAATTACTTCTAATTAACTGTTCGGTCGCTAATATATTATGCCTTGTAAATAATCATAGACACATAATTCATTGAAATATGACAAAACTACAACAATTTAGTTCATACGTTTGACTCATATTATCTTTGATACGTGTATGATCCTGTTTGAAAATTTGCTAATGAAAATATTCATATATAATAAATACTAGCTTGCCAGCTAGACGTTGTTCTGCCCTTTTCGACGACCCTTTGTCATGTTCTATTAAAAATCCTTAAATTAGCAAAAAAAATTATGGATCACTCATGGGCAATAAAAAAAACTATCCTATCTCTCAAGTTGGACCAAACTGCACACGGTGCGCAAATTTGATTAAAATCGGTTAAATACTTTAGGAGTTCATCGCGGACAAAATTAAAATTAAATTAAAATAACAAAATTGTGGAATCAATTTTGTTAACATATAATTGAATACGTGGTCATGTATTCGGAAATATGTTAAATAAAAATTCGTATATTTTACTCTCAATTCTATGAGTGAAATATCGTGAATCCCTTTTTCTAGACGCAGCACCGACCTACCCAATTCTTACCTAAATACGAGGGTGGATTGAAAAGTACTCGGCCTAACCAAGAAAATAAACACATACTAAATCAGTTATATTTTTATTTATCTACATAATCACCATCAAGTTCAATACACTTTTGCCACCTCCCCTTCCAAGCATTTAGACCGTTGAAAAAAAATGATTCTTCCTTAGAGTCAAAATATGCGTCTACAGCTGCTTTGACCTCGTCGCTTGTCGAAAATCTTTGACCTCCCAAATGCTTTTTTAGGTTAGGGAACAGAAAGAAGTCTGATGGTGCCAGATCAGGTGAATACGGCGGATGCGGTAACAGTTCAAAGCCACAATTGTGAATTTCAGCCATTGACTGTACTGACGTGTGAACACGGTCGTTATCTTGATGAAACAGGACTTTTCTTCTGAGCATTCCTCGACGTTTTTCTTTTATTTTCTCTCGTAAACGACGTAGTAAGGTGCAGTAGTAATCAGAGTTTATAGTCTGACCCCTTTCAAGATAATCAATCATAATCACACCTTTCGAGTCCCAGATTACTGAAGCCATCACCTTATTTGCCGACAAAATCGACTTGGCCTTTTTAGGGGGTGGTGAACCAGGTCTTCTCCACTGTTTTGATTGTTGTTTTGTTTCCGGTGTACAGTAATGAACCCATGTTTCGTCCATAGTAACAAAACGATTCAAAAAATCATCTGCATCGGCTCCAAATAACTCCAAACAGTCGCGTGAAATAGTCAATCGCGTCCTTTTTTTGTTCAACTGAAAGCAGTCGCGGAACCCACCTCGCAGACACCTTGTGGAAACCCAACTCGTTGACAATGATGTTTTGAGTTCGTTCATAAGAGATGCCTATAATCTCGGCTATCTCTAATTTTTAATCTGCGGTCTCCCATTAATAAATCAAGTACTTTTTTAATATTTTCGTCAGTAGTTGACGTCGAAGGCCTTCCAGAGCGGGGTTCATCTTTCACACTCTCTCTACCACGCTTAAATTCTGCTATCCATTTTTTGACGGATGAATATGACAGAGCACAATCGCCTAATGTACTGTCCATGTCATCATGGATGGCTTTTGATGATAGCCCCTTCTTATGGAGGTACTTAATGACGGCACGCTGCTCGATTTGCTCCATTCGCGGAAATTATGTCCGATTACTTTGTTAATAAATTTATAAAATCACAACTAATTATTGCACACGTTTCGAACTTCACACAATGAACTAGTCTGAACTGAAATAAATAATGTGGGTAGATTTGATTTTTAGAATTGAATGGATCTGTGTTAGGCCGAGTACTTTTCAATCCACCCTCGTACATCCTCTTACATTGCCATTATTATTAGATACTTTTGTTTCCTTTTTTACTCTATCAATAAAATATTATAGTGGCTGTATAAATAACTATATCGTTTCTATCTTGAATAAATATGAAGATTCTGTTATATATATATATATATATATATATATATATATATATATATATATATATATATATATATATATATATGTCTGATGGCTAGCACAGGCTATAATTATTTATTGACATCATATTTCTATGAAGAAAATATTGCGATATAGTAATAGAGGCTAAAACATAAAAAGTCTCGTTGAAACATAAATAGAATATAATCTAAGCAATAATATGAACAGAACACCTTACAAAATAAGTGCTTCAAGTTCTACTGTTAATTTATATATTAACTAAAATTTTAAAATTCATTTAGTTTTAGAAATGAAAACTTCATTCAAGACATTTATCAGTTGAGAAAATTTATGTCGGACTTAGTACTAAACATATTTTCGAATACTCATTAAATGTAGAAAGAAATTAATAAGAATGATTAATAATTACTAAAAATATGATGATATAACATTATATTTTAATAAACCAATATAGCTTACTTCATAATAACTCTATATTGCTCCTCAGGAACATTAAGCTCGGGGTCGCTCAGACGTGATATAATATCAGGCATCACATTGTATAATGCATTACCCTTCTGTGACAGTTGCTTGAAGAACAAGCGTGTCATGGCGGCCACGCGGGCATCTTTGTCCGCACAGCATAAAGCCATATCTGCTATTTGCCCTTTAACGCGAACCATCTCATGGAGTACGAGAAATGACAGCATTTTAACAGCGCACTGACGGACCTCTAGCTCCTCGTCGCTTAAACTGAAATATACTATAAGTTTTATATGTATAGACAGTTAATGTCGATAAGGCTTCGTAGACTATGAGAAAATAAATATGTAATTTTATTTTCTCCTATATCTCCCTTATAATGAAGTTTAATAATATTGGTAATGTAATATATATTTTCATTAAACAGATTATATTTCATAAAAAAATATAAAGTTATGGAAATTATCTACATAACGTCATCTGACGGAAATGTTTTTGATAGATACACTCGTAGACTGTAATGGTGGCCACACCCGGTCAGTTCAACTGATCATTCCAACTGATCAGTTCAAACTAAAACTGTTGATATTTTTAAAATAGCGGATTTTCGATATATCCATAATTAAACTTATATGTAAACCTTCGATATTAATATATTTATAATGATCGATATATCGAAAATCCACTATTTAAGAAATATTAACAGTTTTTGTTTGAACTGATCAGTTGAACTGACCGTGAGTAGCGTCCATAAGTATATGTTTATTTGATTCCAATTAACATGTAAAATATAAAAATTAGGATAGTGATGCAAATAAGGTAAAAAAGTAGCGTTGGTCTATATCGGTGTGTGATATTGACTGGCCCCTCCGGCTCACACGGCTCGATTTTTTTGAAATTACCCATGGTGAGTATAATATTATGTATCCATAGAAAATAAACAGTATTGTAGTTCCGCCATTCCATGCTAGATGCCGCTCACTTAATAAAATACGCACTATTGAGTTGTTGTACTAAAAATGACATAGTGTTGAGACTTTCAAATAAATGTATGTACCACTGAATACGCTGTTTACTTTGGTTACCATAGTGACAGCAAATATCAGTAACAGTCCTTCGGACTCACCCCCAACCTTGCCCCCACCTTTCCCACCACCCAAGCTCCCCCAACCTTGGGAAGGAACCTCGCCGCGAATCAGCGCAGTCGATAAGTACATCGTCGTGTGGTGTACAGCCCATAATAACCTCTTACGACACCCTCAGAACGAAAACGGAGTGTTGGATTACTTTACGCCACCACACACCGCAATGAATAATGGTTATTTATTCCAAGAATTTTATAACAAACATTTTGAATACTGTCTCAATTAATAAATAGTTAAGTGGTGAGAAAACTTACATGTGATAGATGTGATGCGTCCAAGGCTGCGTTAGATTTGGGAAGCGTAATGTGAGATCCGCAAAGGCGATTGTCAGATTTGTTCTCAGGGATACATTCTTAGACCTCTTTAATACTGTGACCATCAGCTGGAGACCTTCTTCGCATACAGTACTTGATACGAGCATAAACCTGTTGAAAAGTTTTCGTTCAGTTATTTACAGGTAGTATGGCTTCTATCGCCTAAGACTAGAAACTTTTTCTTTCATTAAATTGCAATGCATTTATTTTTTCTACAGAATGGGATGACAAACGAGCGCACAGCGCACCTGATGGTAAGTGGATGCTGTGGCCCATAAACATCTACATTTATCTTCGATTAAAAATCAAAATGCAGATGCGTTGTGACCCCTGAGGACTATGATGGAACGCTTCGTTTCCAGTAAAAAGGATCTCCGGTTCTCTACACTCACCATACGAAACACAGCAGCATTAAGTTGCTACTTTACGCAGGTATTCTGTGAGAGCGTGATCCTTCACCGGTCAAGCCGACCCATTCGTGCTACAACCAAAATATAGCTCTCTCTAACACCTACAGTACGCGACAGGTCGATGTGGCAATTTTCTAGTGATGTATCACATACCCTGGTAGTGTTAATATTGATATTTTATTTCATAAAGTTATTTAAATATTTTTGTAAAATTAGTAAAATTTTTTAAATAAAGTTTAGTACACAATCAATATCAAATGATCTCATATCACAAGCACTTAGTGACTCTCAATGGCGAAGCTAGGGCTCCAAACTAGGGCAAGCCCAAGATATAGTATATTTTGTTGTTTTTAGCAGTTTAATAAAAATACACCAATCTCGAGCTGTCTCCACTCTTTAGTTTCATATTCAGTGCTGTCAAGGACGTGTTTAACAAAGCACACAGAAAGCATACTACCGCTAGATAGATTGTATGACATATGCAATTGCATACCTTCGGTGGTTTTGAAAAGAGCCGTTTGGGTTTGCTTGATATATTTACAAACAATACAATACATGAACAAAAGAACATGAATAAAGTACAAAAAAACTATGTACAAAGTTAAAAAAGGGACGCCTGGCAAAACCTCGATTATTTGTAAGTTATACGCATAAAAGAACAGATTACGACAGGAATTAGATAGTTATAATGAGAAGATAAAGCTTCGCTAATTTTTTACCATAAAATAATGACTATTTATTATAAAATTATTCATTTTCAATTTATAATAAACCGTACAAAATGATATTTTTAAACTCATAAAGTAAAAAAAGTAAAGTTACAGCCTATATACGTCCCACTGCTGGGCTCAGGCCTCCCCTCATTTCTGAGAGGGTTTAGGGCAAGGAAGTGTCCGCCGCGCTGCCCAAATGCGTGTTGACGAACTTCACATGTCTTCGAAATATTTTTTTTTCTTATTCCTCAGACATGCAGGAAACCCTCACGATGTTTTCCTTCACCGCCGAGCACGTGGTAAATCAGCACTTAAAATTGAAATTAACAATTTCATTGGTGCCGGCGGGGATCGAACCCGGGTTACTCGCGTTCTGTTATATTTACAGCGAGCGTTAACCACTGAGCTACCAAAACTTAAACTCATATGGTAATATAAATATTAAATTAGCCGATAGCGTATTTGTGCCATCTAGCGTAATCTTTAGGTACCATCGTGAAAATCAACCAATTTTCTTTCGATAAAATGACTTTACCTTTAGAATTAAGTAAATGGCGCTATTAAAATTTTATATACTGGAAATAACTAAAGGGACTATTCTTTAAAAACCTCAATACAATCTTCTGTATTCTTTTGATTTATTACATTAAAATTTGGGCTTCACGTTAAAAAAAAGATTGTAACACTTATTTCCTATAAAATTAAACCTAGGTGTCTCATATTTTATGCTGCCGTTCAAAATGATATTTTTAATTCATATGGTAATATAGCAAATTGAGTTATTAAACCTTTGTATACGCCTAACTTAATTAAACTTTAATACTAAAGAGTCCTGTACCTATATTTAGAGTATGAAGAAATGTTTATTGAATATTAAATTTCATTTTAAAGATTTTACCTTTTCCTCGCCGATTAGCACTTCAACACACTTATATTCATAACAATGAACACTATTATCCTCCCATTTTCACTGAAAATCTTTGATAAAGCATAATTTTTTAACAAACACAACAAAAACAAACATAAACATTGAAATCTGAAGTGAACTTGCATACGAATGGCCCGCACCCCATTCGCTAGTCGCTAACGCACTCCTAAACAACTTCAGGGCAAAGCCAGGCTTGTGGCTCAATAGTAATTGCTATATAAACATTTCGTAGTTATATTTCATTAGAGAACATTTTGCCACAGGTTAGAAAGGAAGCGATCGTCTTCTCGAAAGTCCGGTAAAAAGCCAAGGAAGAAGGTGCGAGGGAGACAACGAATCGCTCAATTCAACTCTCCTTATATGTATGACAGTAGTATTCCCATTCATAAGGCTACGAGGTCGAACAGAGCGCGCGGGAAATTTGAAATAGTTTAAAACAGTTTACGAGTTATTTTATTACTTGATACTATTGATTGATTCAGCTTGATAAGGCAAGCCGGGCTTCTGGGCTTCTATAGAGGCTTCGCCACTGGTGACTCTTCGTCAGTAGTTTCTCCGGCTTCTATGATAAAATCTTCCTTTCCTATATCCTTTTACCAGTATTCATTCTCTAGTTTCTGAACATGTTTCCGAAATTTGCCCAGTTTTCTACCGTAAATTTCCATGCATTCGTTGTTACCTCTTTCATTTTTGTCAAACAAATCGCTCTATGTCGTGTTCTCTTACGAAGCGTTTAATGGCGGCTCAGGCTAACTCAATAGTATTTAAATCGCAAATATATGGAGACAATATAGCACCAACTATAGCACATTTTTTAACAGCCGTTGTAACATACGCTCGCACCCCAAGGAAAAGCTATTTTTTCGCGTAACGGAACGAGTAGCTTGGGACAAGTCGAAACCATTTTCTTACACCCTTCAATTCTGTTATAGTGTTATGAAGCACTGTACTTAATTATAATAATTGTTTTTCCATTCTATGTCACAATTTTTTAATACTTTTCTGACTAGTTCTGGTGCTTGAGAAGGAATTATTGGTTTTTTATAACACGTGACGAGCAAGCGTATTTTCCAAAGCGTCTTGACCAAAGTCTTTTTAATTACACAACAACAAAGAACAATGTGAGCGAGATCTAACTTGATAAACGCGGTCAATGCGGACTCGTGTAGCGCTAAGAATAATAGCAGGCGATGTGCGGGTATGTGGGGTGTCCCCTCCCCCGTGCCTCAGCTCATATCCTGATACTATGTCGATCCGTTGCGTACTACACAAAATGTAAAGAATATACTACTATATTCTAGTTATAAGTGTGTAGAGAATAGAGATTCATTCTATGTATTTTTATATATATATATATTATCAGTCTGTCAGGTATTCACTCAGTCTGCGAGCTGACAAATTATCTAATAGGCTTCTTAGTTCTGGGCTGTAGTCGCATGGCTTACTATTTGAAACCCTATTATATTTAAAAAAATTGACTACTAGAATTTATTGTCGTGTAATAAAGCTCTAGATTTGTAGAATGTTCATCACTCATACTAATAGACAACTTAAGTTTACCAATGTAACTAAAAAATATTATTTAGTATCCAACATTCTGGGTGGCCCACGCTATGCATTGTATCACTAAA
The DNA here is from genome assembly GCA_907164705.1 of Parnassius apollo. NCBI lineage: Eukaryota > Metazoa > Arthropoda > Insecta > Lepidoptera > Papilionidae > Parnassius > Parnassius apollo. Next base: position 767,474 of record CAJQZP010001435.1, read on the forward strand.
GTAGGGCAACTATTAATACATTTCTCATTATTCTAACTACTTATAAAGCAGTAGTATTTAATGTTCAATCAATTGAAATTACTCTTAACTTGAAGAATTGGACAGTATCTAAATCTCATACCACTTCTAATTTGGTTTCAACTTTATTTAAGATCATTGCCTACTACTAAATAAATAGTTGTAACTGTGCGGTGTACTGTGTCGCGCACTGTATCTGGTGAAACAGAGCATCACAACGGCCTGCAGGCGCGCGGAGGTACACGCCGGGTTGGCCAGCAGCCAGCGCAGCAGCGGCGTGCAGCGCGGTGTACTGTACCTAGTGAAGCAGAGCGCCGCGGCGGCCTGCAGGCGCGCGGAGGTGCGCGCCGGGTTGGCCAGCAACCAGCGCAGTAGCGGCGTGTAGCGTGCGAGCGCGCTACCGGCCCCCACCACGTCGCGCTCGCACACCGAGCGCACGTACTCCGCGTCCGCGTCGTCCGCCACCGCACCCTCCAGACCCGCCTCTTCTTCGGTCATTGTCGTATTTGTCTAAAGGAACGTATAAGCCAATCCATACATTGTACTTAAATCACTACAAATAAACATGTTATTGGTGTCAGACGGTATTGTGAGGCAAGTATAGGCCTTGACTTTACGACTAGCCGCGAGTCGTAGTTCGACAGCTAAACATCCACACTATGTACAAATAACTGCGAAAACTGCGACACGATATTATGTCATAATTTCGAATCTTCCGTTTCACTACTGTCCGTTCGTTGCATTGGCACCTTATACTTCGTCCAAACATTTATTTTATTTTTGACAGCTCGAGTGCCGACTGTTAATAACAATCAACTTTATGATTTTTGACTGCCTCGTAGATCTAGTGGTTGTAAACGTGATTGTTGATCATGAGGTCCCGGGTTTGAATCCCGGGTCGGGCGATAAAAATACTAATTATTGATTTTTTTCTTTCAAGAAACCCGGAGTTAGTTATAATCACGTAAAGTAACATAAAAAATCACATAAAACTAAATTTACGGATTTTATCGTGTTTAATTAACTACTTTGTTATTTTTATTTTTAATTCCCGACGTTTCGGGTGCTTTACAGCACCCGTGGTCACGGGGGGAATTTTTCGTAGATCGGACCGAAAAATTAATATTAAAAAACTGAAGGTAGCCGGGCTAACTATGACATTGGGACGTCAAACATCTCAGTCCCCCCCCCCCCCCGTGACCATGGGTGCTGTAAAGCATCCGAAACGTCGGGAATTAAAAATAAAAATAAGTAGAAGTAGTGAATTAAACGCGATAAAATCCGTAAATTTAGTTTTATTCAATGTATAGTGTGCGCGTAAATTTAAGAAATTATTCCATGGTACAAGTTTTAATTGTAATTTCATGATACACAAGCTCGAGCTCCAAACGTTTTGAGTACATTATCAATAGGAACTTAACAGTGAAAACAAAAAAGTCGGCGTCATGTGAAGTCCGTCGATATGCATTAGATTATCGCGGCGGACTAGCTAATGCATACCCTCTTAGAAATGAAAGTGCTCAGGAGTCGGCTTAAAGTTTCAATTAACATATTTTTTTATAATGATTTCTTATACTCACGCAAACACTGTACATTGATTAAAACTAATTTTACGGGTTTTACCGCGTTCAATTTACTTAATTTTTAATTATTACGGGTGCAGGAAATCACCCGAAACGTCGGGAAACGTCGGGCAGCAGTTACTCGACTCCACCGAGTCAGTAATTCATTCTTGGGGCGATGTATACGCTTTTACAACAAAATCCCAGAAAATATACAAAATTTGTCACACGCAAAGTTCAAAAATTTTATTAAACTAAGTTTGTATAAAAAGGGTTATTATAATATTAAGGTGAAACCTACGGACTGTTCCCAGCCATTCTCCCGCAAGATGGCGCTGAAGTCAACATTTTTAGTTTATTTGGATTTTTGTGTAATTGGAAAATTATTAAGTCGTAGGAGTAGACTTTGCAGTTATCGGATATCACATTTTATTGGAATGGGTCATATCATTGCCTCAAAATCCACCCAATTCGACATAAATTTTGATTATAACATCTGTCATTGAATATAGTGTCGTTTACACACACAGACGTATCCCTACGTTTACGAAGATAGAACACTATAGTTCGGCCGTTCAGAGAATGCGTTCCTGACACCTATCAGTTAGTCACGACTAGTGATGGGCACAACATAACACCGAGTTCGTTACCGTTCCTCCAAAATGAACCGCCGCGTTATTTTTAAGATTATTTTTAAATTGGCGGAATCATTTAAAATTTATATTTTAGTAATTTAAGTGGAAACCAAAAAAAGGTAATATTAATATAATAAAATTGTTTTATTTATTCTTTGTTACAAAGTTACAATCTGTATTTCTATGCAATAAAGTACATTGAATTGAATGTGCGTACAGAATATTAATCAGACTCCGATTCGCTTGAGAAGGTGGTGTCTTCATCATCATCTTCGCCTACATGATAATTATATTATTATCAATAACAGAATCAATCCTGATATCTCGGTCAAAATGTTCCACAATCAGGTTTTTAGTCTTCTCAACAACCTTTGCCCAGTCATCTCTTGTGACTTCCCCGCAGGCTTCTTTTAATAGGTCATCATCTTTTTCGTGCTGAATGTCGGGGAAGTATTGTGGCGGGCGACGTAACCTTTTATTTGAGCCCAGATTAGCTCAATCGCGTTATATTGGCAATGATACGGTGGAATTCTTAGAACGCGATGACCGTACTCCAGAGCCAGTTCCATCGATTTCGTATCGCACATTTGCCGCTTAGTGGCCGTGTAGTGGCGGTTGAGAATATCCACTACCCCATATCTTCCCGTGGGTGTCGTAAGAGGCGACAGAGGGAGACAGGCAGGAGATGGGCAGCAGCATCTTCCTGATAACATTGATATAATAAAAAATTGCGGTTGCCAACCCGCTCGCCAAGCGTGGCAACTATGGCAAATATCCCCCCATGAGTAACGACGCAAACAAACGGCCCTCAGTCCCCGGCAGTCCCGCTATTCCTGGCTACGGTGGCGACCATGGTCACGGCGTGGCAGGGGGTGCTAAGAATCTCCGATGGAGGTTCGGTTGCCACCTACGACCTGGCAACATATAACGCACGCACCCTGAGGACTGACGATACTGGAGTGGAGAAGATACTGGAGTTGGTAGAAGAGGTAGACAAGTTGCGCTGGCATATTATTGGATTATCCGAGGTCCGAAGAGAGGGGGAGGACACGGTAATCCTCGAGTCCGGCAACTTGTTCTATCACCGGGAGGGCGACCATCTGTCCCAAGGAGGTGTCGGATTTATCGTCCACAAGTCTCTCGTCAACAACGTTGTAAAGATTGGGAGTGTGTCGACGAGGGTCGCGTACCTGATACTCAGAATCACCAAACGGTATTCGCTGAAGGTATTACAGGTTTACGCACCAACCTCGGCACATCCCGATGAGGAGGTGGAGGAAATGTATGAGGATATTTCTAGAGCCATGCATTCCTCCAAAACCCACTACACGGTGTTGATGGGAGACTTCAACGCAAAACTAGGCACAAGAGAAAGCGGTGAGCTGAAGTTAGGGAAATTTGGAGCAGGGCAACGGAACCGTAGGGGCCAGCAGCTGGCCGACTTCATGGAGAAAGAGGGACTCTTTATGATGAACTCTTTCTTCCAGAAGCGGCCCCACAGGAAGTGGACCTGGTCGAGCCCCGACGGTTCGACAAAAAATGAGATTGACTTCATTATGACGACCAAACGCCAACTGTTCAGTGACGTCTCAGTGATCGCAAGGGTGAAAACTGGCAGCGATCACCGAATGGTTAGAGGCACACTCGTCTCGTCTAATGAAGTCAACGCTCCGTCCCCCTCGTGCTCTAATGCAGAATCCCGAAACCTTTCAGCTCGAGTTACGTAACCGATTTCAGTGCCTAGAAGATTGCAATGCAGTGGACGATATTAATGACAAGCTCGTGGAAACTGTCCATGCGGTCGGAGCTAAGTTCTGCAAGACCGGCCGCAGAACACAAAAGCTCTCCGATCACACTCTTAATCTCATGGCTGCTAGACGGGAGATAAGGCTGCAATCGTCAACAGATTTGACAGCATACAGGCAACTGAACAGACAGATCTCCAAATGCATGCGGCGAGACTTACGCAAATTTAATACTGCTCGTATTGAAGAAGCGATTGAGCGGAACCAGGGCTCCAAACTCTTTGCCAGAGATCTGTCTGCCAGTAAGAGCCAACTGTCAAAGCTGAAGACTGAGTGTGGCAGCATCGTTTCCGGGACACCTGAGATTCTGAGTGAGATTGAGAGGTTCTATGGGCAGCTGTACACATCATTGTTAGAGCCACACGCAAGTGTGAGTAACGATCCAAGAGCGGGTCTTATCAGACACTATTCCGATGATATCCCAGACGTCAGTCTGAGCGAGATTAGAATGGCTCTCCAACACCTTAAAAACGGCAAGTCCCCGGGCGAAGATGGAATTACAGCGGAGCTTCTGAAAGCGGGTGGAAAACCGGTACTTGAAGTCCTTCAGAGGCTCTTTAATTCCGTCCTCCATGGTGGCACTACTCCGGAGGCGTGGAGCAGAAGTGCGGTGGTCTTGTTCTTCAAGGAAGGTGACAACGCCCTCTTGAAGAACTACAGACCGATATCCCTTCTGAGCCGCGTCTACGTGCTGTTTTCGAGAGTCATTACGAATCGTCTCGCACGCAGACTCGACGACTTCCAGCCTCCCGAACAAGCCGGTTTCCGAAAAGGCTTTAGTACCATAGACCACATACATACCCTTCGGCAGATTGTACAGAAGTCCGGAGAGTACAATCTGCTACTTTGCCTGGTGTATGTGGACTATGAGAAAGCCTTTGATTCCGTCGAAGTTTGGGCGGTGCTACAGTCTCTTCAGCGGTGCCAAGTTGATTGTCGGTATATAGAAGTGCTGAAGTGTTTGTACAGTAGGGCTACGATGGCTATCCGAGTACAGAACCAGAGTACGAAACCTATCCAACTGCAGAGAGGTGTAAGACAGGGTGACGTTATTTCCCCGAAACTCTTCACCGCTGCATTGGAAGACGTTTTCGTATTACGTAGTACATTGACGATACGGTATTAACATCAATGGCGAGTACATCACTCACCTTCGATTTGCCGACTATATAGTCCTTATGGCAGAATCGCTGGAGGACTTAAGCACTATGCTCAATGACCTCAATTATGCCTCCCAACGGATAGGTCTTAAGATGAACATGGACAAAACAAAGATAATGTTTAATGTCCATGTCACACCTATGCCGGTAGTTGTTGGGAGAACTAAGCTCGAAGTTGTTGACGAGTACGTTTACCTGGGACAAATAGTCCGGCTAGGTAAGTCCAACTTCGATTCTTCAATCGACGGATTCAACTCGGCTGGGCAGCGTTCGGGAAATTACGACACATCTTCTCGTCAGGTATACCTGAAAACCTGAAAACTAAGTTGTACAACCAGTGCGTGTTGCCAGTGATGACATATGGAACTGAGACGTGGTCCCTCACTGCTGGCCGTATGAGGACGCTCAAAGTCGCTCAGCGAGCTATGGAGAGTGCTATTGCTCGGAGTTTCTTTGCGTGATAAACTTAAAAATGAGGATATCCGCAATAGAACCAGAGTGACCGACATAGCCCAACGGATTAGTAAGCCGAAGTGGCAATGGGCCGGCCATATAGCTCGAAGAACCGACAACCGTTGGGGAAAAAAGGTTCTCGAGTGGCAGCCTCGTACCGGTAGAAGTGTAGGGCGACCCCCCACTAGATGGAGTGACGACCTGGTAAGACATGCAGGAAGTCGATGGATGCAGGTGGCTCAGGACCGTGCTTTGTGGCATACCTTGGGAGAGGCCTATGTTCAGCAGTGGACTTGTAAAGGGCTGTAATGATGATGAATGATGATGATGATTTGCCGCTTTATTTTCTTTAACTAATTTAATTAGCTCTGGTTTTAGCATCTGCATATTTGCGTCAATGCCTTTTGCTTGTAACCAAGCCACCATTTCTTCTTTTTTATTAGCTTGGGTAGGTGGTTTCTGTATTTGAACCGAGTGATAGGAGGCTTTATCCATGAACATTACAGAAGGCTCTGGTAGGCTGGGCAAAAGCACGTTCTGGAACCACTCTTTAAATGTAGTGGCATTCATTTTGCATTTCATTCATTTCCTCGTGGTAGTCATTTGTGGTTTTTGATTGAAATGCCAGTAACGCGTTCTCCACAAAGCCGTATTTTGCAGAACCTGCGTGGCATATTATCAGACGGGCCCAGTTACCCATTGGTACTTTCGACGTCGACGCTTGTGTATTATCCGTCCAAAAACGGGAAACCGTGTGATTGGCGTTTAGCCACGTCTCGTCAATGAACACGATATTATCCCAGTTATCAATATTTTTTGCTTCTCTCAAAAAATTTATCCGTTTTAAAATTATGTCGTATCGTTCTAATAAAATCTTTCTTTTGTCTGTTTTTTTATACGAAAAACCAATATCTTTTAAGATTTTGGTTAAAGCAGTTTTACCCCCGCTAAACAGTCCAGCTTATCTTAACGATGCCAAAAGCTTCTTCCTGTTGAGATATTCATTTCTGGAATAGTAACCATATATATGATTTCTGATTGCATCGGCGTCAAAGGTGTCAATATCTGTCACGGGTTTAGTTCTACGTTTCTTCTTCGGAGTACGTAAAATATTATCTTCCGTGCCAGTAGAGCCGAACTTTTCTCTATTAATATTTGTTATCGTTCGTTTGCTAACTCCAAGCGCCTGAGAGACGCGCTCTTGTACTTGTTCGACAGATAACAGGGGTCCGCCATTTTGCCGCTCCCGCTCAAAGTAATCTTGCAACTTGATGATTAACTCACGGGCTCCACTTTTCAATGTTTGTCCACGTTTAGGCATTATTATGCACCAAAAGTAAAAAGAACGCAATACAAAACACAATCGAAGTCCGATTTAGCGCCGATGCCAGTTTGGAAAGCAGAAACAGTCCATTAAACGAAAGCCAGGTAATCAAATAAAAACAGATTGAAAACACTTGAAGAACGTGGTCTATGCGCACGAAACGACAACAGACGACTGTTTTAGCGTCACAAAATGGCGGCCCATAACGCCATTTGGGGTTACCATTTTCAACCTAAATATAAAAATGCTACTTTCAATATAAGATAACTTTTATTAAATATAAAAATAAAACTACGACCAAACCGAACGCGCGAACGGTTTGGTCGTAGTTTTATTTTTATATTTAATAAAAGTTATCTTATAGTCCATTATTTTCAAATTCGTAAAAAGAAAAACAAAACGTATTATTTTACAGAGTATAACCGTATAAGAACAGATTACGATACCTGTTATTGTTAGCACAGCACTACAAATATAAAGCGCTGACATAACCTTGTAATAGCGCAGTATAGATTTAGAAAAATATTGTTTATCAAGTTATTTGACACTCAGTTTGGCACAAAATTATAACATTCATTGATTATTGATATAATAATGTTGTTTTAATGCACATCAATTGTTAAAACGGTAAACAACCAGCAAAAATATTTTTATCGTAACTGCAACGCCATTACAAAGTTACGTCGTCAGTTCAATCGCGACGTGTCAGGAACGCATTCTCTGAACGGCCGAACTATAGATGGCGTGTTTGTAAAAAAACAAGTTTTTAATTTTTCTGTATGTGTAGATTGGGTAGGCAGAACCACAAAACGCTATGTACGATTGTTATAAAAATAAAATTTATATTTGTTGTGCGTAAACTATTTAATTGATTTATAACTTTGGAAAATAAATTATGTCAACATTGATTACAATATAACGCAGTTTTATTTTATTAGATTACACTATTGAATTTTTTATCAAAACAGAAGTACCTATTTGAAGCAACATAATTATACTGATACATGCCTATTCACTCAAAACTAATAACACTGGTGATTTGTAACACTACCAATTATTACAATAATTAGACATTTCATAACCAACACGTAAGAAACTATAATTCATAAACAAGAGCTAACAACAAATCTATAACACGATTTATTTTGTGATAATAAGCAGGAAGTTTGAAAATAATATTTCCTAATTTCGAAACACTCAACAAAAGCTTTTAGTAAAACAAAAATATAAATCCTATACCTACGAGCAATTCTTGTTTGTATGTATGTATGTATATATATATATATATATATATATATATATATATATATATATATATATATATATATATATATATATAATCGGAATCTCGGAAGCGGCTCCAACGATTTTCATAAAATTTAGTGTCCAGGGGTTTTTGGGGGCAATAAATCGATCTAGCTGGGATTCATTTTTAGAAAATGTCGTTTTGTCCGTGTTTTCAGGCAGTGAAAAACTGCTACAATATAAGAAGGTAAATTTTAACACAATTATAATGATCGTAATAGCTTAAGTGGATAACGCACTGTCGCGAAATCGTAATGCCCTGGTTCGCGTCTTGTTGACTCTTTTCCCTTTTTTTTAAAGTTCCCTTTTGTGAGAAAATCTATTATTGCGAGCCCTTTTTTTAGTATTTTTTTAAAAATACGAAAATTTTATTGCACCCATGATTTTTCATTTCAATAACCAGTTCAGTTTTTTCTATTATGTCGGTAAGATCAAAAAATATTCTTCATATTTTATCAGTATACCAAATAAAGCTTCCAAAACACACGATTTCAAAAAAAAAAATACCGAGCAATGCTCGGTCATCCAGGTACTATACAATACTCGTATATATACAAATCTTCCTTCAACTCTATATGAATTGGGTTACGTTCGGAACACAAGATCTAGGAGAACACTAAAATGTACAAAAATTTACTTATCTTTTTATTTGGATGATATCTTTATATTCCTGGTAGAATTGGCCGACGAATAAGAAAAATATAACTCAGATTAGAGTAAGCTATTTATTTATAAACAATAAAGCACGGAACAGAAAAAAGGATTTTATGCAACTGAATTATATTTGTTTCTAAACATACCATAACCGTGAACTTGAGCTCTACAAAATATAACAAACTAATAATGTGTGTCTGTCTGAAACTGTTTGCAAAATGCGTAAAGGTTGTTTAATGTAACCCGGAAAAACCATATTAAGCAAATGTTTAATTTAGTTTTAGTTTAGTTTAATTTTGTGACTACTTTGGTAGTTTACCGATTTATAATAATTGTATTTATTGTTGACTAAAAACATATTCAAACACATTCATATATGAAACACTGACACGTATGACGTAGGTAATCAGTATTGTGACGATATTTCAGAAAAATCACTGGCCAGCCTGCTGTTAATAATACTACCTAAAACATAATTGCGTTTTTAGAATAATTAATTACTATACCTACGATAAATTACAATATAGTCTTAAATATATACAAGAGAAATATTGCAATTCGAATCAATGAAAACATACATACAAAATATGTATAATTCACAAGAAATTCCGCGCGCAAATCATAGCGCGTGACAACCGAAGTCAGAATATATTTTATAACAAGTCAAACAAGTGAACGAAGTTTGACAACGCTTTTGTTTCGTCAATTCAAGGTCAGGAATACGTTAGTACTCTTATCAGTTTGTTGTCAGGAAGGACGGCAACGTCGCTTTACCTACGACTTTTGGTATTTATGTTGCCCAACAATAATAAGTAATAAAATTGTTTACAAAAAACATAGGTGTCTAAGGTCATTAGATTTATGTTATTTTATACTATTTTTTTTAACGGTTGGAAAGGAAATTAACCTATTATTGAACTTAAGATATTGATTTATCAGAACTATTTAAGATCACTTGGATGCCATCTAGCGTGCCAATGTTTAAACGTCGCCTTTCGTTTGCTTGTCAAAAATCACGCACACTACTAAAGAAGTGTCAAATTTTTCCGGGATTTCACTATTGTTTTTCTCAGTATATAATGTAAGTTATTGCCTATAAAGGTCAAACGCGTACACATTTCATTGTAGAGAAGTGATAAAATGATCAGTTTTAAAGAAAGAGTGTCTGTGTTTAGTGTATATTTTGGTTAAAAAATGTATGGGCGGACGGTCGACGCATCCACCTTAAGGAATTTATGGATGATAATAACCCCTGGGAAGGGTGATCGCTACCAAGCTATTTCTTATTTGTCTTGTGTTGTTAATTGTAAACATGATTGTAAGCTATTATTTGAAAAAAAAAAAAATAGTCCCGCTGAGTTTCTTGCTGGTTCTTCCCAGGACAGAGGTTGTTTTTTGTGGTAAATGAAAAAATTTACTTTCAATAAGTATTGTTTATAATCTACATTGAATAAAAAAGTTTCTGTTTCTGTAACTAATCAACAAGATAACTCACAAGCTTATTCACTCACACATAACATTCACAACAAAAAGTAAAACAAATATATAACAAATAAAGTGAAAGAAGCGACTTCAATCAATATTTTTAAAAGAAGATTATTTGAATATATTTATAATGATGAAATTATGCATTAAAATTATACTTGGACCACCGACTTATAGTTGATAGGAACACAATGAACTCGCTTCTTGGTTAACGATCGACCGATGTAATTTTTTTTACTACCCACACGCACTAGAATTATAATATAGATGTTATTGTTCTCATGTAAGTGACAATTGTCTTAATGAGAAATAAAGTTCTTTAAACCTAATAAAATAAAAAAAAACAGTAGTAGAAGCTTATGATACGCATCGGAATTACTTACAGAAGTACCCTGTTTGGAAGCGACACTGGCTGAGCGTTGTCCGCGCGAGGAAGCGCTGGCGTTGCTCACGTTCATGAGCGTCTGACGTCGAAGGTTGTCCACGCGTCCGCGTCGGGCAGGCGTTGCGAACGCTCCCGCTTTTTTCTTACGTTTCTCTTCTGCTTTCCTTTCTTCCCGTACCTATAAAACATAAAATATATTGTAGAATAACAATTAATAGATAATTTTAATGACTGAAATTTTACTTCTCCATATTATTGGGAGATTTTGCAGTTTTACATAAATAAATAATTAAGGGATTAGATATAACCCCCGTCTCAGAGCGATTGTAGCTGATTGCCAATCATGTCACCGTTATCAAGTGTACACGTCTCTTACAGAAAAAATTATATATTCGCAAAAAATATGGCTATATCGTAAGTTATAGCAAATTAAAAAAATCGTTAGTGCAAGTTCACCACGGTCAGTAGTTAGTGATTGTAAATACAATTTTTATCCTGAAATCCGCATCATATCGAACCCTATTGAAAAAAGAACTAAAAAAAGACGAGACACAGAAATAGTATGTATTAGAAAAAATAGAGCATTTAAATTCTAGTTAATTATTCTGAATTTGATTTACTAGACTAAAATTCAATTCTATTTTATAGGAATTTGATTTCTGTGCAGTCTTTACTGGGCTAGATAAAAACCTGGTGGCCATAAGTATGATGCATGTTGACTAACGAGAATTTTCTTGAATTATACTGTACATTAGTCTATTTTTACGACATGCAAGCAATAATTGACTTTAAGAGAGAAAAATCACTTTTAATTTTTACCTGATTGCGTCTTCTTAGCTCACTATACACGCTAATGTCGAGGTAAATAAGCTGTTGCAGAGCTATTTGTCCCAAAACGAACACAAATCGGGTGAGCAGTTCAGTTGGTATGCTGGCTTCTTCCTCGTTATCTTTTTCCTTTACCATAAATTCCCCTACTCTGTTATACATGTCAGCCAACATTTTCGTACAGAGCACGTCGGGCGTATCGCAAATTGCATAAATAAGATCAATAGTATTCGCTGCAAAGGACGTGAAGTTCTTGTGTTTATTAAATGTTTCCATCAGGCTGTCATAAACAGAGGTGAATAAGGCGTGATCAGCCGGGTATCTTTGATTTTTCTTCGATAGAGAAAGTAGCAACTGTGCGCTTAGGTTTCTGGAATTATAATCGCCTGTGAGTCCGTGATTTTGGATGACTTCGAGGTTGGCAAGCGCTACTGAAGGCTTGGCTTTTGCTATCATTACGAGGAAGGAAAGCGCCGCATAACTGTCCAAGTCGGTAGTGCCATCAATCTTTTTTAAGAACATTTCCCAGAACACCTTAAAGAAACAATTAAAATACATTGTTATTCTGTAATTTATATTAAATATTGACATTTCTAATAAAGCTTCAGCTGGTAAGTTTAATATATATATATATATATATGATAAGTTTAATATATGATCATGTAATTAAAACTATTTAACAATTTTTTTTCTTATGACGTAAAAGCAGATATAGGTAACAAATATAAATTGTTGTCTGCCATATTAAAATAATGGAATAATAAATGCACTGTGATCTAGATAGTTTGTCAATGGGGCACGAACGTTTTGTTTTATCGCCATGATATCGGTACAGTGTCGTTTAAATAAACGTGGCGGTGTAAAATAATCCGTCAGTTCACTTCAAGCCTATTAATGCCGGTGTTCCACAAGGCTGCGTGCTATCGCCAACGCTGTTTCTTCTGCATATCAATGATATGTTGCAAACCCGTAACATTCATTGCTATGCAGATGACAGCACTAGTGATGCTCTTTACACCGGCCGAGCCAATATTTCTCGGGAAAACGTCTCCGAATGCCGGGACAAACTTGTGTCTGAAGTCGAGTCTTTGCTGAACAGAGTCTCGGATTGGGGGCGACTAAATCTAGTCCAGTTTAACTTACAGAAGACACAAGTTTGCGCGTTAACCGCTAAAAAGAACCCCTTTGTTGTATCTCCTCAGTTTCAGGCACTCCCCTTGTTGCCTCAGCCAGTATCGGAATCCTCGGCGTCGACATATCGAGTAACGTGCAGTATCGTGGTCACTTGGAAGAGAAGGCCAAATTGGCCTCTAAAAAGCTTGGCGTGCTCAGCAGTATTTCATGCCGGCACACCGCCTGCGACTTTACAAGGCGCAGGTTCGGCCGCACACGGAATACTGTTCCCATCTCTGAGCTGGGGGTCCCCAGTACTAACTCCTTCCACTTGACCGCATCCAGCACAGAGCGGCTCGAATAATCGACGACCGAGTGCTTTCCGATCGGCTCGATTCACTAGCGCTGCGAAGAGATGTTGCACCTCTTTGCATTTTCTTTCGCATATAGCATGGAGAGTGCTCTGAGGAATTGTTCGGATTAATCCCAGCCGCCAAATTTCGTGAACGCACTACGCGGCAAACTTCCCGATACCATCCACACCATCTGGATGCTTGGCGGTCCACCACTGTACGTTTCAAAGGGAGTTTTCTTCCGCGTACAACCTCTCTGTGGAATAGTTTACCACCGGCGATTTTTCCGGACCGATACGACCTGGGGACCTTCAAGAAAAGAGCTTACTCCTTTCTAAAGGGCTGGCAACGCACCTGCAATTCCCCTGGTGTTGCGGTTGATCATGGGCGGCGGTAGTCACTTAACATCAGGTGAGCCGCATGCTCGTTTGCCCCCTTTTCTATAAAAAAAGTAACGATTTCTTCCGACAAACGATAATTTCTATAAAGTTTGTGTTTATTAAATACTCTAAATTCACGAAAGTTGCTAGCATGACAACGACTCATATAAATCCAAAGAATATGCTTCTTGCAATAAACTATATTATTGTTTAAAATATTTTTATTATCTTACAATACATGCAACTAGTCTACACGCATACGTCTAGTAGCACGCACACAAACACCGTGCCGAAGTCTGCTGAACTTAATCGATGTTAGACGATGTTAGGTTTTCGGGTCATTTTTTTCGATTCGGAATTTCTGGGTTCGGTCGCCGCGCTCAAAGCCCGCGATAAAAGCTATGCAATAGCTTAAAAAATTCATTATCATCGACGCTTTCCAAAATGCGAATGAATTCTGAGGAATCGTTCATGTTGCACTGCACTACTTTTCCCGCTATTCGTTTATGACGTTATCAGGGTGTCGTCAATCCTTGACCACGGCGCCCAATGAACTGATAATCGATGACGTACTAAGGATGCGCCAGAGTTGCGATATTATATTTATTATGCGAAGTTGATTTGATGAAATTTTCTTTTATTTATGTAGTTGATGATAGTTTTATGCTTCTTACCTTTTGTTTAATCCAAATATCAATAATATTTTAAAATAATGACACGTTAGCGTTTAATTTTGAATAGTTTTCAATAAATCTATGCCTAACGCATTACAACACTAGCGGTCAAACGTAGACGACTTTGGCGTGCTAGACATAGTATTTGCTTAGATAAAAATCGATTTTTTTTAGTTCAATATTTCTTAGTACTTGTGGCTCTAGGATACTTGTTTTTTACACTCGCATGTTGCTGGGTTATTCTTCAAATTACATTTTGAATTTCTTTTTGAATTCCTTTTTGAAATATTATTTCGGGCGGTTACGTTTTTATCCCCATGAACCCTTACGCCATGAAACAATTTTGGACTCATTAGATTCAGTACACCTTAAACTGGGTCTGTACGTTTTTCTTTTTTAGTAATTCAGTATATATTTTTTTATAGGATAGGGTGACAAACGAGCATATAGTCCACCTGATGGTAAGTGGTTACTGTGGCCCATAGACATCTACATCTATCCTCGATTACGAATCAAAATGCAGATGCGTTGTCACCCGTGAGGACTAAGATGGAATGCCTCGTTTCCAGTAAAAAGGGTCTCCGGTTCTCTACACTCACCATACGAAATACAGCAGCATTAAGCTACTATTTCACGCTGGTATTCTGTGAGAGCGTGGTCCTTCCCCGGTCGAGCCGACCCATTCGTGCTACAACTATACTACTAATATAACTGCAGCATGGCTCTACCACGTATAAATTTAATTTAAAAAAATAAAAACGTTTGAGGAAGTTTCTAAATCAAAAATACAGATATTTCGATGCTAATAACTTATACTTATACGCCACGTTTCTTTAAAATAAAAACGTTCGAACTTAGTTTTTCATTTAATCACAATATTTTCAAAACGATGAAAATTAGTCTGTGTTACTGAGGGGGGCGTTATCGCTTTATATATGGAAATTCACAAACATTTTTAAGTTTAAAATTTGGCTACTCTTTGAAAAATAACCCTGTATACGTTGAAAAATATTACACAGAAAGATTTAAAATTAATTAATTATAATATAGGAAGTCCAAACAAAGCAAAATCTTACACGTTAACGCGATAAATTGGAGAAAAATTTTCATTGCAAAATTATAATTTTGTCTTATCGATCAAGATGTATCCACATTAAACAATCATAAATAATTGTAATATATGGTATGTAAAATTTAAACTGATTAAGCTACTGGAATTTCGCTTAAATATAGCAAAATTCACTTCACATACGCCCAGTTGAAGCCTCATTGCAAGCCATGTATGTGAGCGAGATCATGTTTTTTTTTTAAACTTTGTGCATGAAATCAATCTTTTTTTCTCAAGATTAGGGCGCGTAAATTAAAATTTCTCTTTTGTATCTTTCAAGTTTTTACTAGCTTTTCAGTATTTTAGTAGGGCAAGCGCCAAGCCGGGCTTGTGTGTAGGTACCGCAACTGGAATACCGGTGACGATATTATATCCTTGTCGATATTGGGCAATGAAAAAAGAAACGCTATGCGAAAGTGTATAAAATATTTTTATTCAACTTAAGTGAGCCGTTTATCTGAACGACTCGTTTATGCATTATATAAGCTCGTAGGTCATGTGGCCTTCTCAATTAGCGACAGTAGAAGCGACAGTAGCCTAATGGCAGGGCGCGGACCGTGAACTCAAAAAGGTTGTGGGTTCGAAATTCGAATCTGCCATTCGACTACTGGCGTGAACCACTCGTAACACAAGCAATTTAAGCTTACCACGAGTGGTTTTATAGCATTGTTAATATTCTTTTAAAAATTACTCAACTAAATCATAAATGTGAAACATAAAATATTACCTGTATAATAGAAGGTGTTATATCTCCTTTGTTAACCCATTTCTCCACCAGATGTTCGAGCGCTAGTGCACTCCCGCGGTCCACGTGGGTCATGAGGTTGACCAGGTTCTTAGCGATCGTGAAAGCTCTGCCACGTTCCGCTTTGTTGTCACAATCCAAATACATTTCTCTGTAAGCCCGTTCTACTGCTTCACGTTTATCCTATTAAAGTTGAAAAGTAAAGTTACAAACTATAGACGACCCACTGCTGGTCACAGGTTCTCTCATTCCCACGACACTCCAGAGCGTGTCGGTGGACATTAGATGCCCACGTAATATTTTAATCCTCATATATGCAGTTTTCTTCATTGCCAAGTTTTCAATTACTACCGAGCACATGGTAAATCAGCACTTAAAATTTCAATTAAGAATTTCATTAGTATCGACGAGGATCAAAGCGGATTGCTCGCATGCTGTAAGTTTAAGACAAGAACTTAGCTATTTCTGAGCTACCAGGACTCATTACATTCCATAAAATAAAATAAAAATTTAATAGAAAGAGTACATAAGTCCACAGCCTTTTTTACTTTTGTTTTAAAATAAAACAGTCCTAACATATTCAGCCTAACCGTAAAGAGGAACTTTCCTGTAATCACTATGCTTGGAATAGGAGGTGCTGATTTACTCAGGTTATCTTGCTGATCAATGGTTGCATTTACATCAATTACGGAAGAGGAATGGGACAGGAAAGCAGAGTAAGTATATGAGTCAAAAAGGCTAGGAAAAAGGTTAATGTAGAGACCCTTTTTACTGGAAACGAGGCATTCCATCTTAGTCCTCACGGGTGACAACGCATCTGCATTTTGATTCGTAATCGAAGATAGATGTAGATGTAGGGCCACAGCAACCACTTACCATAGGTGGACTGTGTGCTCGTTTGTCACCCTATCCTAAAAAAAATACTTTAATAATAGAAGGAATAAGAGGGGTTGGTGAGAACTTGAGATGCAGGGCATGGGTCAACTATAAAACAAGTAGTAGGGATGTGTATTTTCTGATAAAACATATCTACCCTAAGTATAAGAATTGCTGTAATCGCCACCGTTCACAGAAGGTCCGGTGATCGCAATGTGGTGATACCAGATGCTACGCTTCTTAATGCCCCTTGCAGGCAAGTTATACAATGTCTAACAATAATATGACCAGGCCTATTGTCGAATATCTGATATTTATAAGTAAAATTTTTTTAAGACTTTTATAACAGTCATTCGTCAATATATAGCATTCAAATTTATGCGAGTGGTCAACTTCAAACTAATTTATCATTCGACTACTCAGTGGATTTGAAGTCTAGTCAACATCTAGGTTACATTTCAAGAGCAAGCTTAAACAGGTGTTTCTACAGATATAAAAATTTTTAAGATACTTTAGGATCGTACTTTAATAATCTACAGTATTTGATGATTTAGATGAAAACTACTTGTGTAATCAAATTTGACAGTACATTTTTAAATTTACTTACTACATAACTATCAATTATTAATGGTATGTGCTTGAAGTAAAATAATTTCAAACATAACAAGGGTTATTTTTTATTTCATTATTGTATTAAAAATGCTTAATCAATCATTACCATAAAAAACAATCTCGAACAGACATCATTACCACAAAAACAACGGCTCTTCAGCAATCTTAAGAACGGCATAGCCACATGCGACAATGACCACGATTGTGTTTCACAACAATTGTGGTCATTGGGATCGATTGATAGTTCTTCAGATGAACATGGACAAGACAAAGGTCATGTTGTGTAGGTAATATACATATCACACCTATGCCAGTAGTTGCTGGGAACATTACTTACGAAGTGGTTAATCGGTTATCTCGGACAAATTATTCAACTAGGTAAGTCAAATTGATCGAGAGAAGAATCGAGGAATCCAACTCAGCTGGGTAGCATTTGGGAGATTTTGCCACAAATTATCGTAACGTATGCGTATAAATTTTAAAAACAGGAGTCCTCTGTGTGGCAGACTTCGAAATGAGGATATCCGCAGTTGAACAAGAGTAATCGACACCAATATAGGAAAAATAATTCTCGAGTGGCAGGCTTGCACCTTTAAGTGAATTGGAGGACGGAACCCATCAGATTGAGTGACAACCTGGTAAGAGATGCAGGAAGTCGATGAATGAAGGTGCCTTGGGATCTTGCTTTGAGGCATTCTTTAGGGGGGCCAACGTTTAGCAGTGGACTTTTAACGAGTTGTAACGATGATGATGATGATAACAAAAAATAAGCTTTTAAAAGTTTTCGTTACAGTACACTACGCATTTAATTTGGTTAGAAATATTAAAAAAGTTGATAATAACTGAAATATCCTCAAAGCTAACTTACAAAATTTACCCAAATACTAGTGAATATACAAGTTAAAAAGGAATACTTTTGGTTATAAGTGAACTGAGTAATAAGTGATGAACAAAAAAGTAACTAATAATTTCAAGACCATATCTTTTTATTGCATGGGTGCTGGAATCTTATAACATATTTAGGGTCGTAGGTATTGGATGTAAAAAGCAACTTGATACCTTTAGGTGTTCCTAAAAAAAATTGGTTTATTAATTGCAAGTTACAATGCTGATCCTCTTATATGAAATCTGTTCTTAATTTTAATGTACATATCATTTACTAGTAATAATTTGATGTGTATAAGAGCCCCAAGAATTAAAAAAAATAAGGTGGTTTATGATAACTATCATCACTAGCCCATTAGCAAGCAAATAAATGCTGAATCAACATTCAGCCTTTTTTGTACCAAAACTAAACAGGATTGGATAAAAAGTAATTGACAAATGACACTTAAGGTAGTTTTCTTCAATTCTGCGTAAAAGTATTAACTATCTTAATATTTATAATTATCTGCAGACAAGTTATACAATGTCTAACAATAATATAACCAGGCCTATTGTCGATTGCCCAAATATCTATCTTAATATATATAAATTACGTGTCACGTTGTTTGTCCGAGGTGGACTCCTGAACTACTTAACCGATTTAAATCAAATTTGCACACCATGTGCAATTTGGTCCAACTTGAGAGATAGGATAGTTTATTTGCCTATGAGTGACCCACTTTTCTTTGCGAAAGGATTTTTAATAGGACATGACAAAGGGTCGTCGAAAAGGGCAAAACAACGTCTGCCTGGCAAGCTAGTATGTATATAAACATGTAACATAATAATTAACGCACTTTGAGAAAGTAGTTTGTTCAGAATCGTTTACGGAATCGATTCCTATCATTTTTAATATAGGTAATTTTTTATCCCAAAAATAATTAAAACTACGCAAATTACAGTAATACACACTAAATCTGTACAGTCAAAATAAACTGAAATCGACCGTAACTTAAGGCTATAAGACTATTAAGAGTGCAGTTTTATTTGTAAAGAAAAATGAACTTTATTTCAAGCACGTTAAAGTCTTTGCGTTCGTGGATTTGCACTGTGACCACAACATTCTTCCGGAATTAGTATAACTAATTTGATAAATAATCAGTGCATAAAAATGTTGAACTAAAAATTCAGTGTATGTATTATGATTATAACATAATATACTAATTGAGGTGTCTGAGGGTGTGCGTTAATTACGTTACATATATATATATATATATATATATATATATATATATATATATAATATTAACTATAAAACGTGTTCAAACAATATACTTCTTTAAAAACCAAGTTAAGAAACATTGTCTTTCCTTCTAAATTCTGCCCCCTCCTTTCATCTCTTCCTGATGCTTTGATCACTAGTCTGTCAATTAAGTACATTTTGGCATGTTTATTAATTTAATTATATATCTTAGATTATAATATTATTTATAGTGCACTCTACCCATTATAACTTATCACTTATTTTTAAGACTGCCTTTTGTTTTTCTCTTTGTTTGTTTCTTGTTATGTTGTTTTCTTAGTGTACAATAAAGGATATTGTATTGTATAACATAAACAAATTAAAAATTACAGTTATATTAAGAAAACAGTTCAATTGTTTCACTTTTATTCTTACATGGTAGAGCCATGCTGCGTTATATTAGTAGTATAGTTGTAGCACGAATGGGTCGGCTCGACCGGGGAAGGACCACGTTCTCACAGAATACCAGCTTAATGCTGCTGTGTTTCGTATGGTGAGTGTAGAGAACCGGATACCCTTTTTACTGGAAACGAGGCTTTCCATCTTATTCCTCACGGGTGACAATGCATTTGCATTTTGATTCGTAATCGAGGATAGATGTAGATGTCTATGGGCCACAGCAACCACTTACCATCAGGTGGACTGTTTGCTCGTTTGTAACCTTTCCTATAAAAAAAAATTCAGTTTATAATTTATTTGAAATAAATTTTATCCAACGATTGAAAAATCGTCTTTAAGTATTACTAAGAATAAATGAACATTTATTACACAATCATCTCTTAAAGTAATAGCTATTAAAAATGTATATAATTGTTCTCTTAAAATCAATTTGATCGACACTTACTTGGTCAGGTGACCAAACGAGAAGCAGCATATTGGCAACGCCCACTTTAGCCGATTCTATATTGAAATGATGAGCTGTCGTAAAGAAGTCGATTGCTTCGCTCACATCGCCGGCCTGTTTCGACATCAGTAAAGAGTTTACTAGAGGCACAGCTTCAGATATCATTCTGCTAAAATGTACAGATTCTTGGAGAAATGCTACTATGCTCTCTTTTTCTTCTACTCTTTTATATAGCGCAAGCTCGTTCTCACACTCCTGTGGCACTGTTATAGATTGTCTCCTATCAGGTATTATAAAAATGTTTCTCATTAAAGCAACAAAGTAGTCAATCTGGAAATGAAAATTATCAGTGTTGAAATTTACTACAACATTTTGCAAATGTGACCCACATTTTATTTCAGAATTGTGTATAGTACCTAACATTGTGAGCAACAAATAAACAAGTATGGAAACCCATTTAAGTAGCATTTTCTTATTAAATTTATTAATGCTAAGTGAACCTCTTACAATGTACGCATCGGCTTTTAATACCAAATAAATGGTTTAAAAAATTAAATTATTTTAAAGTAATATAAATTATATAACAACCTGTTCACTTTTAGGCATGTCGCACCTCAATAACTTTGCATCTGGGTATTGTCTTTCTGTGTGCTTTACAATCAAATAAGCCTTATAATAATCTTTCTCCTTTAAGCTCCTTCGAATTGCGTCGTATAAATTTTCTAATGTCGCCTGCGATAAATCGGGTTCGTCCTGTGTAAGCGTGTCCATCTTCTCCTTAATTATATTTACTACATCTTTCTCAATTTTCTCCCATTTTTTAATAAGCTCTGGATCCGGCCCTGGATTGAGTTTCTTTTGGAGATCGTCTAGTATCTTTTGCTCTGATGCCAATTGCTCCTCTAAAATATCCAATTTTAATTGCGCCGAAAATGGGTTGCATTCTAAGAATACCTGCGAAATATGTTACACTTACTAATTTTATAAGAGTTTGTTGGGTTTAGTACGATTTCGTTGTAGATAATTATTTAATTTGTTTTTTTCTCAAAACAGATTTATCTCTTTTGATGCTATTTGTGTACAGGAATTCAATAAAACCAAATGTAAAAGCGGATTTTATCGAGTTTAATTTTAATAAAATTAGTTTTATTATAATTTAAAAAATCGTAAATTATAATGAAACTAGCAATCTACGCCGGCTTCACACTGGTGATTTCTAAATCTAGACAACAGCGCCACCTACCGGATGCAAATATAAATCTAAACCATCTAGGGACCCATTCAAACCAACACAAAAAATTCATCAAAATAGATCGAGCCGTTTTTGAGTTTTACTGAGACTGACGGACAGCAATTGGTTTTTATATAATATATAGAGATTAAACGCGGATATCGCATAAGTTTACATAATGATTTCTTATATTTACGCGAACACTATACATTGATTAAAACTACTTTTACGGATTTTATCGCGTTTTATTTATATTAATTTTAATACCCGACGTTTCGGGTGCTTTCCAGTCCCCCGTGACCATGGGTGCTGGAAAGCACCCGAAACGTCGGGTATTAAAATTAATATAAATAAAACGCGATAAAACCGTAAAAGTAGTTTTAATCATCGCATAAGTTTGTTCTCAGGGGTTAATTAAGGGTATTGCGTTGGAAAAATTCTGTTACTTTTTGACACTCGGTGAGTATGATAAAAAATATTGACTGCATACTGTATTTTATCACATATATTTCTATTCGGGAGTAAACATAGAATACTATAATACACAATAGAATGGCTGTCAAACTTATTTTGTACGAGATTCGGCGTCGCCGGGAGCAAACATACAAGCAATTACATCGTATTATCACTACTACAAACCCGATTCGCGTCTTGACAGACTGAGTAAATTTACACATTTTAGACTTTTGATTAATGTTCAAAATCATCATTAAAAAATTAGTTGAGATTTTAATACATATTTATATGTAAATAGTGTGCAATTTGGTATTTTCTAAATAAAACGCGAAATTTGGAAACGATTGTTACGTCAAAACACATCTCGTGTTGACATGGAGCCCACTCCCCCGTTCTATTATGTATGTATTATAGTATTCTATGGGCGTAAATTAGTTTAAACTAAAAAACAAGATGACTGTACCTTGATTAGCTGTATGGCTGCTTTCCTTACTAACGCCGCTTTGTCTTTTAAACGGCCAATGGCCCTTTCCAATACTGAATGTTGTCTACTGACAGGCACGCTGTTCTCCCTTTGTAATCGCGACCAGAATTGTAGTACCTAGCATGTATTAAAAAAACATCATTGAGATAGTAAGACAGATTTTAGTCAGATGTTTCAGATTCAAAATACTGAACCAAACCATCCAAAACCATCAACTGCATAGGAAATATCATAGAATACTATATAACACAATAGAATAGCTGTCAACTTTATTTTGTACGAGACTTGGCGTCGCCAAACCCGACGTCGCGACAACGCGACTGTCGCTGTGTTGACAGAGTGAGTAAATTTACACATTTTAGACTTTTGATTAATGTTCAAGATCATCATTAAAAAAGGCGTTTCAATTTTAATATATATTTATTTGTAAAGTTTTCAATTTGGCATTTTCTAAATAATTTGCATGCGAAATTTGGAAACGATTGTAAAGACAAAACACATCTCGTGTTGACATTTATACATGTGAATTGACGTGTTAGTGAGATTTTAGTGGCTAAGCGAGCTCTGACAACTCCCCTGTTCTATTATGTATGTATTATAGTATTCTATGGGAAATATTATAGTATTAATAAGATATATTATGGCGCTCGATATTTTTGCTCGCTCTAAGCTATAAGCTTACAGTCCACCAAATGCTAAGTGGCGACTGCAGCACCACTACCGCAACCAACTTCAAATAATGAATGCTACAGAAATGTGGTCACCTCTAAGATGGAATACTTCAGCACCAAGTCCTGGCACAACCAGAACATAGTTATGTGTATGCATAACTTGTTGGGTTGGGTTGGGTAGTATCCCAAACGTTTTTAAATAATTTTACACAATAACCTAAAAAATAACCTACAGCCAACTCATTTGACCTTCTACTGACCACCGATCAGAACAGGTATGATGTTCAGATACTTCACCTTTGGGAACTCCTTACCTCTAACTGGTAAAATCTGTGTTGTCATATTGGCTACCTAAATACGATTTTCGAGGTGTGTGGTTTTCCACATTTGGGATGATTTTTTTTTATAAAATATGGAAAATTGACAAACAAGCACCACTTCATGATAAGTGGATACTGTGGCCCACAGACATGCTTATTTATCCTCAATCAAGAATGAAAATGCAGATGCATTGTCACTCTTAAAGACTAAAATGGAATGCCTCGTTTTCAGTAAAAAGTCTCCGGTTCTCTACTCTCACCATGCGAAAAACGCACAAAGCAGCATTAAGCTGCTATTTTACGCTAGTTATCTGTGAAAACGTGGCCTTACTTCAGTCGAGCCGACTCATTCGTGCAACAAACAGTCATAGCCGCAGCGAGCTCTACCACGTATTGCGGCATTTCTTTACATCTTACCCTTGGCGGTAGGTCAGCTTCTCGTCTGAAGATCCGTCAGCCTATTACCAAAATTATACATCAAGCGATGGAGTATTCCATCCCCTTTGCTGACCTACCTAGTGGTAAAGCTTCACCCATAACTCAACGCCGAATGCGCCTAAGCTAAAAAGTGGAAACATATGGTATATTTATCCTGAATTGATGCTTGTGACAGAAAAGCTCCGGATATAAGACATAAAGAGAGAGCCTTTAACCAAGCCGCCAAGTCTTGTAAAAAGCAGTACAGGTTAATGGTTTCGTGCCAAAGAGCTTGTTTATAACTGGAATCAATGGGTATGCAGACCACAGCACAGTTCAGTGCTTAGAGCCAGTCAAGCCAATCCGAAATAGAAGTTATGATTTAGCGTGCGAATCTCTCGCTGTAGACAGCCCTCGAATAGGGGGGTATCACTTTTGTGGCATTCAATTGCTTTCAAAACACAAACAACAAGTGTATACCGCTAAAAGGAACTTTCTGGGATGTATTTTTGGAATACACCAACCGCCTTTAGTTGTTATTCCTTTAGTTACATTTCTACTATGAGCAGTTCATTGAGTCCAGCAAAATACTACTGTGGCATAAGAGCTAGTACTGCTAAATGCTACCTAACAATGTTGATATCAGCGGAGCGACGTACTAAGATGCTTATTTGAGAGTCGATTTATCTTCAATAAAAAAATTAACTTAACAGTCTTTATAAACCAATGGGCACAGGAATCTATATATTTCTTGAGTTTTTTTTATGGAACAGTGAAAAACAGTGCTGTAACGAACTCATTTGTCTACTTTCAATTTTAAATTTAGGATTGCTTGCAAGGTTTTTTTTACCGCGAAGTGATAAATCAAAAAATGAATTTGATGTTCACTGCTCGAAAGCAATTTGGATATATGTCCGGCTTTGACATAACCGATATAATTATACCGGCTTAAATCGAAAGCCAATAGATTATTCGTCATATTTTCTTAGTGCATATCTACGTTACTTAGTTTAATTTTAAATATGTACATAATATTGAAGAACTGGTGCCATATATTTCGTACTATTCCGATGATATCCCGGACGTCAGTCTGAGCGAGATTAGAATGGCTCTCCAACACCTTAAAAACGGCAAGGCCTCAGGCGAGGACGAAATTAAAGAAGAGCTTCTGAAAGCAGGTGGAAAACCAGTACTTAAAGTCCTTCAGAAGCTCTTCAATTCCGTCCTCCATGGTGGCACTACAAGCATGGAGCAGAAGTGCATAGGTCTTATTCTTCAAGAATGGCAACAACACTTTCTTGAATAACTACAGACCGATTTCCCTTCTGAGCCGCGTCTACGTGTTTTTATATTTGTGTTAATATACCTATATTCATAATTTATTTATTATTTTATTTTCTATATGTATATTATTATGTATGCATGTTTATTTATTTACAATATATGTCTATTCATTTTAATATTTTTAGCACCTACCAACTATTACATACATACTATTACATGTCTAATTCTCCCAGGGTTAACCGGTAGAGTATGCCATAAGGCATTAAGTCCGCCCATTGTAACCCTTAGATTAAATGTAAAACAATAAAGATTAAATAAATTAATTTCCCTTCGAATGTTTATACTCCTTTTGATATACCTTACTTATATCAAAAAGATTGGCTGGAAGCTTGGGTTGGGATTTAATTTTATTTATTATAGGATCCCAAGCAGATGGTAACACCCAGCCATCTTTTCTATTGAAATTAGGATGTTTTTTGATTTCAATAGCCTCGCGAATCATCCTTGGAAGGAATCGGTGTTCTTTAGCGAGGATTTGTGGTCCACCAAATCTAATTTAGTGACGGGGGCGATCCTGTACGTGTTCACAGACTGCAGACTTCCCGGAGCGTCGATTCTTCACATCAGCTATATGTTCGTCAAAAAACATCCTAATTTCAATAGAGAAGATGGCTGGGTGCTACCATCTGCTTGGGATCCTATAATAAATAAAATTAAATCCCAACCTAAGGATACAACTGCAAAACTTCATGATACCATAAGTTCATACAATGTAAATCGGAACAAAAGTAAAATTTTAATCTATGGTAACCGCGGTTAACTATGACATCTGGACGTTGAACATCTCAGTCCTTCCCGTGATCATGGGTGCTGTAAAGCTCTCGAAACGTCGGGTATTTAAAAAGTTAAATATACGCGATAAATTCCGTAAAAACTAGTATTATTTTAATGTGTAGTGTTCGCGTAAATATAAGAAATCATTAGATTTATATCAATTTTAGCTATGACGAAGTTGAGGTTTGGCCGTTCTTCACTGTTTGTTTATTCCATAGGCACACAACACCTTCGTACCTTGTTGAACAAAACGCGTAAGCAACGCCGTTTCGGCTACGTGTACGACTATTTTCTCGCGAGCATTGAGCTATAATGCTTCCTATCTCACTTTCTCCCGCGTTAAATCTTATGAATTTATGTGTCTGTCTCTTTTTACTGTCGCTTTTCCGTTTCATAAACTTTCAAATCGCAACAATGCTAAAGAAGTTTTCACTTCAAAATTCTATGCGAATGAAATCATGCGGAAAAGGCTAGTATAAACACTCTTGCTTAGTGTACATCATTTCTCAGAATACAACAGCAGGTATTAAACACGACAAAGAAAACAACCACTCACACAGCAGCCGGAAACTGACAAAATTCTAAACATACAAGGACAGAACCGGCACCGGCGTTTCTTTTTATTGCGCTTACATATGTCGTGGCTTACGGTGATGCTACTGACGGAGCTGCGACGCTGGTATCGTCACACGTTAAAAATACATAGGGAAAACAGTTTTATGTATAATATTAAATTGTAGTTTATTACCTTATGACGCACATATGCTGATAAGTCATGCATATGTTCATATAGGTCATCAAGAAAATCGTCACGTTGCGCACGTTGCTCGTCAGATAGTCCCTCTCCACGTAGCTCCACACTCAGCACCTCGCACATCATACCCAACACGCTTATTCGCAGTGTGTAACTCTGTGCATAACAAAAAACATGTGATGTCAAATGATGACTTTTTTTTTTAAATATGAAATATAAACATAATTTCAAAACATATAATATGTAAGTCAATAATAAACAGTTTTAAATTATAGTAACACATAGTTATTTAGCTCATCATCATAGCTAAAATAATAAAAATAAAAATTTTATTATCCTTAAAATTTTAAGCAGAAAGTCAAATTACAGTTGAACAAATTGTTAAATTGTTATTAATTTTAATATAGCAGATATTTATGTGTCGGAAATAGGAGATAAGAGATAACAGAAGTGACGGTAAATGGTAGGATAGTGTCTACCTCATCACTCTCCAAGTATGGTTGCAGGGTAGCAATGGCGTTGGTCATTTCCTTGGGCAACTCCTTGGTTAATTCCAATAAAAATGCCCCACAGTTTCTTGCAGCACCTTGTTCAGTGCCAGCACCGGCGGCTTCGTCGTCTGTTGAAGCCAATGCTTCAGCTATTTCTCGAACCTGTTAAAATAAAGAAGATATTGTAAGTAGGATGATTGTAATTCTTCAATAATGTAAGTGACAAGCAACGACATGGAAATGTTACACTCTCTGATCAATGGTAGAAAAGAAAGTAGTAAAAAATAAAATATATTTTATACAATAATAATTTAAAAAAAAACTAAAACTATCATACCGTCCTACTCCCATCATATGGTGCAAAGAACACTGGCAGTGTTTTCACCCTGAATAGCTATACTTAGCCCGTGAGCGAAAAAAGAACAACTGCGTCACCTGCGACTGACATTGGGCGACAGCGGCGAAGAAAAGTTGCGAATACAGATCCTCTAGGAACCTAACTGCATGTGGACTTCACAGACCATTTAAGAGGACTTTTTTTAAGGGTGTCAAAAAGCACACAGTCCACCTGATGGTAAGTAGATACTGAGGTCTATAGATATCTAAAATCAAAATACAGATGCATGCACCTCTGAGAACTATGATGGAATGCCTTATTTCCAGTAAAAAGAGTCTCAGGTTCTCTACACTTGCCATAAGAAAAATCAGCTTTAAGCTGCTGTTTTATGTTCATATTGTGAGAGCACAGTCTTCCCCCAATTGAGCCGACCTATACTTACTGAAACCATAATAGGTGCAGCTGAAGTGTGGTTGTATGTAAAAATCCCTAGCTCTAAGCGAGGTACCTCTGAGATGAAATGTCACCAGACTCTCTATGCACTTAGTGTCCCTAGAATTTTGGCTCTCTCCTAAGGGACCAGTCATATCGTCAGTTCCCTTGTTGCTATCTTTAGACAAGATTCTAAAATGGAGGAGGCATTTATAGATTACAAGAGCCCTTCGATTAACATTGTTCAGAGAACTGTGACGGGATAACCTACCTATACTTTTCTTAAATGAAAGTCTGAAACCTTACATGGAAGCCAAACTTGTCAAATCCGCTACCACAAGGACATTAATAAAGTTGATAGATTGCCATTCTTACTCATTTGTTTGCAGGATGTTGAACCAGTATTTTATTTTAAAAAGAGTTTTTCATACGGCTAGTAGGGCAAAATGCAATGTTTATAAAATAAGCCATGGCCAATAAATCTAAGTTAAAATAAACTTAAGAACCTGGAGGAAAACCATGTTTCTAGTTTCCAATCAGTCTGATAACATACATGAAACCAACTAGGCAATAAGGCCTTATAGAAGGATGAAAAATATAGAGGTGTGTGCAGCTCAGCAGTTTTTTCCGCTTGGCTGAGGCAACATGCGCCCGAGGCAGCCCAAGGCACGTGCACATTACCAAGGCATTGGGCTGCGAGGCTGCCGCGCGAGCCTGTGCGCTAGGTGGATACACGGCTATAGATATCTTTTCATGTATCTGGTTTTTGATATTTCAACTCTGACAATGTTGAAACAGTAACACTACACCACATGGTTACTATTCCATTAATATGATATGATAAGCAGATAACTGTTTGAATAATACTGTTCTTGCTGACTGCTACTTTACAACTGCTAGTAGTGGCCAAAAAGGGACATCAGTGGTAAGTATTATCAATGTGAGATATGTACTCTCGGTCTTAATCCAATATAAGACTCTGGATGTATTATAACCACACACAGTCAAACACATTACAAATTACAGTGAATATACCTGGGATTCACACCATGATTTCATTAGTACCAAGAGTTCAGTAAACACACACAAATAAATCACAAACATGTAAAAGGTATAATCATCGTTTTTTTTAAATTACCATTTGCGGTCCAAAGGTACCAAGTCCAAATTCTTTAGTTAGCTGCACCACACCTCCACAGATGGGTAACACAGCATGTTCTGCCATTTGCAAAACCTAATAGAAATTATACATATTTAAAATATTTATATCGTATGGTATCTACTATCTAATAACCACATTATTCTTCTAGAATTTTTTTAATTTAATGTAAGAATGCATTAATATACATGCATATTATGTGCAATATTTTTTACTAAGTTACACAAACCTCATTTTACTTTTTACACAAATATGTTGATGCAAGCCAAAATAACTAATTTGTAGTGTCTCAAGTGAATTTTAATTGACTCTTAAAATACACTTAAGACAATAATGCTTGTATATTAATTTATATATTAATATATTAATTGTATATAAAGCCATGGTAGCTCAGATCGTTAGCGCTCACTGTAAATTTCACAGTATGCGAGCAAACCGTGTTCGATCCCCGCCGGCACCAATGAAATTGTTATTTTAATTTTAAGTGCTGATTTACCACATGCTCGGCGGTGAAGGAAAACATCGTAAGGACACCTGCGTGTCAGAGAAATAAGAAAAAAAATATTTTGAAGACATGTGAAGTTCGCGAACACGCATTGGGGCAGCGCGCCGGACAATTCCTTGTCCTAAAACCCTCTCAGGAATGAGCAGAGGCCTGGGCCCAGCAGTGGGACGTATATAGGCTGTAACTTTACTTTTTACTTTTTTTACAATAATGCTTAGTGGATTATGTATAAAGTGTAATGGATACACAGCTACTTTTAGTGTATAAAGGAGTATGTGCCATATTTTCCATATTATGGGAAAGGCTCATATGCAGTAATTGACGGTTTATTATCTAATAAAATTATATTTAAAAAATGATGATGATGAAGATGTGTCAATGTGTCCCTCAATCTAAAAAAAAATCTCAAAAAAAATTATTGCTACGCTTCATGACTTTTAAAATAATAGTAAAAATATTTACATTTTAATATTACAATAGTATGTTTCACACATTAAAATTACAAGAACTCAACTACTCTCTGATATAAATATTAAAATTTTATAAATTTTTTCCATACCTGAACTAATTTAATGAGGCATGATGTACCATGGTTATATTTTTTTACTAACACACCTAGAACTTGGAACACTGTTTCCCTTACAGACTTTGTTTTAATAATTTGCTCTTCCAATGCTTTATAACAAGGCTCAGCTACCATACTGGAAAATAATGAAATATATGAAAGAATTTCATGTATTTATAAGCAATTGTTCTAAATGCTCTATATTTAACTAACTTAACAAAATTATCTTCCGCAAGTGGTGGATCCCATAGGCGAGACAATGGCTGCTGTAGCAACATATGCAGTGCAAGCAAAGCTCCTTGTTTATCCATTTCAGTCCACCCACAAAATTCTTCATCAGCATTTTTCTTCCCTTTTTTACCTAATGTCAGGTTTGTAGAATTCTAAAACAAGTTAAAAATTAGTAACTGTAATCTAAGAATAATGGAAATTTATTTTTTTATATAATAATTTATTTTACTTCAACAGATCTAATGTCATATTATATTTTAATGGATCTACTTACATCTGCTGCTAATTTGACATCTTTGGTTTTCATTATTTGTGTAAATAAATACATAACCATTTTAACTACATTGAGGTATTTACTACGTATATCAGGATCAATATCTTGCTCTTGGAAGATAGCTTCAAGTTGATTACAAAGACTTTTTACAGACCTCAAAATATGTTCAAATCCTGAAAAATTTTATATGTAAGACACACACTTTTCAAATTAAACTGGTGTTATAGACATTTAAGTATCTTTCTAAAAGATTCATTACATGTTTGAAGATACGAAAAGTTCCTATGATAAAAATCTTTACCTTTATTTATTTCATTCCATTCAAGTTTAGTACCATGAATTATTATAGAGAAATACGTATCAAAGTGTTCCAAAATATATTCTACTCCCTCTGAATTATAGGCGCGGGCGGCATCTGTAAGAAAAACAAAATTACGAATGGTTATAAACATAAAATTGAATATCACGAAGATAGGTCAGTCCATAGGCATATGAGCAGCGCCATGGAGATACCAATAGTTGAGCGGCCTGTGTAATTAGGTATTAAGCTATTGTGTAACTATTAAAATTTTAAGGTCAATAAGGATAACAATATTTTACTCATTAACACAAACCTTGAAGCTTAGACAACAAAAATCTTGGTTGTATCACGTCTTCTACATGATACTGTCCTGCGTGAGCTTCTAACAGTTCATCTTTTTGCAAAGGTATAGAAAAATCAAAGTTCATTTTAATAAATTAAATATTGAGTATTTTTACAATAATAAACACAGAACACTTTTACTCCTAGCGAAGAATACTAAAACAAAAACATCAACACGACAAAATTTGAAATTTGAAAATTCAACAGTTGTTAATGTTGTTAATTGTTTGCAGTAAAATAAAATCAAATAAAAAAAAAATAAAAAAAAAAAAAAAATTTAAAAATCTATATATCCTTTTATAATAATATTAAATTGTTTTTTTTATACATTAAAAAAGTTTAAAATCATTAAAAAAAAAAAACTAAAAAACTTGCCAGATGCCAGATTAGACAAGAATAGGGATTCGCAAAAGTATCGATAACTGAGTAGTATCGATACTTTTAGTTTGATACCAAGTGTTTTTGTACTCGATACTTTTATTAGATTATTTATTTTTACTAAGTATCGATATTTTCTTATGTACTCGATACTTTTGTCTCTTAAATAAACTGTCAGATAAAAGTCAGTACATGGAGGTTAGAGAACAGGAGAACGATCGCTGTATAGTAAATAGGATCCCAGAAACATGGACAAAATAAGTGAGGCGCTGCGATCGCTAAGTTGTTGTGCGATAGTTTGAAATGATTATAATATCATTCAAAGAAAAAAAAGAAAATAACGAAATTATTATTCATTATTAATTATTATTTATTAATAAATAAACTATAAATTATGTTTTTTATAATTTTAATTATTATAAATATTATAAATTATTACAAATACAAATTATTAATTATTATTAATTTTAATAATATTTCACCATTTTATAATGTTTCTTTTTGTCAATAAATAAAAAATTACTTCACAGATACTAGGTACTTACCGACGGCAGGGCGGCTATAAACTCTATAAATTTTCAAGGACAGGCGGGCAATATAAAATATTGATAAATTAAGAAATTTATCAATATTTGTTATTATTTAACGACCATATTAACTGATTCATTCGTCGTTGAAACGAAAAAGTTTATAAAAATGAGTTTTTTTTAACTGCTGACACCGGTGCTCTGCTCGATTTGCTTCTTTTTCTCCTGGCGGAGGACAAAATGACGTGTGGAAATATTTTAGGAAAGTAGATAAAAATTCAGCAAAATGTAAAATTAGTTTCAAATTTATGAAGTATCGCGGTAAAATAAAAAAACACAGGTAAGTAAAATTAAACAAATTAATAAGGTTACTATCAATTGGGTGTGTTCTTACGAAAATGTGGAAGACCTGTGGAAAAACAGAATTTACTTATTTTAAAGGATAAATACAAAGGCAAAAATATTGTTTTAATTTTTATTCAAAGTTTCTTATAGCTCATTTCATATTCATTTTTATTTGTTTTGTTTAATCGGAAAAATTATAATCTGGAAAAAATCACAATGTTACAAATTTGAACGGAGTAGTAGTAGTAGAATAGTAAGTTTATAGCACTGATATTCTATAAAAAAAGTTTTGAATTAAATAAATAAATAAATAAAAGTCTATCGAAATTCAAATCAAAAATTTAATTCAAAATTTTTGTTTTTATTTTTTGTAAAATATCAGTGCCTTATGCTTCTACTCCATTCCCATATTACACCTTTTTTTTCCAGAACGGTAAAAAGGTCATCTAGTATACGCGTTTTTAGAATTAAACATTATAAACATTTCATAAAAATTATTGAAACAACCGTTTGGCAATGAGTAGAATAAAGTTATAAGAACCATTCTGGCAGGTTCTACCATTAGGTTACGCAATTTGTCTTTTAACGATTGCATTCGAAAATGGCAGGGACAATATGTCAATGGCCTTACATTATTTTTACTGACTTTAAAAAGGAGGAGGTATTCAATTCGACTATATGCTTTTTTTTGTGTTACCCCATAACTTTTCACCTTTAAATTAAAATTATTGTACATATATATGTATGTATATATCTATGTATAAATATTATAAGTATGTATATAAATATATATATTTATTATCATTAAATATTGTATATATTATAAATATATTTTTACAAATATTATTTTTAATAAAAAAATTCTGTTTATTTCATATTGCACGTTGCACCTATCCGTCAAAATATAAAATTATAATGTCCTTTTATGTTCGTTTGTCAGGCAGAAATCTCTTAAAACGATATGACCACTGTTTGTAGTCATAAGTTTTCCGTTATTTTAATAACTTTGTTAAAATGCAATAAAGAGTTTCTATCTTTTCTCTGGGTGAACCGATTTTGATGGTTCTTTTTTATTTCAAAGATGGTGCTTCTCTTGTGGTCCCATATAAATTTAATCAAAACATGACCAGTAGTTTTATATTTATATATTTTTATAGTTATTTTAATAATACATACTTAATTGACTTCGAATACATTGATTCGGTCGTATTGAAGTCGGTTGTACAAATTTTTTAATTTTACCACTTGTTCATTTGTAAATTTCACCCAGAATCCCTCCGTTTAATTTTTACATAGCTACATAGTTCGATGAAGTTAATTCTATTCTTGACAGCATAATCAACTTTTCAACAAACGGACTTAAAAAAACTTTGTAAAATTTATTATATCTGGTTTAATTTTGTTTGGGCTTTTTGGGCTCCTTAGTTTGCAGTTTTTCAAGATCGACGAATGAATTGAATTAAAAGAATGAATGAATTAAACCCTGAATCGACGTAGTCATAGAGCAACACGGCAACCGCTTCGGGCACAGAAAATGCTCGAAGGGCCAAGATTCAAACTTCTCTTAACTCTTAAAGTTACCAATCGTTAAAAATACAAAAGAAACACTGCTCAACATAGATCGCCGCAATTGCCTCTTTTGTTTTCCGTCTCCGGTCTGGGTGGTAATATTTTTAATCGAACGTATAAGACGCAACTTTAAAAAAATCGGAACCTCTTGTGGCCTGTGTGGTATTCCTGTTACGTATGATAAATAATATAAAATCAGATATAAAATCAGATATAAAATACATGCAGTTTTACCGGCCGGCACCGAGCGCGATTCTTGCTGTCCCGGTGCTTGAGAAGGCACCGGTGGTGATTACCACGCTGTGCCGGCGCCTGTAAGTGATAACACAATAATGGGAAAACCGTCCAATTTATAATTCTTGCATTCCCGACAGCCGGACTGATGTCGGCGCCGTCGGCGCAGTGAAGGGGCCGTGCCGGCAAATGGAAAACCATCCATTCTAACTTCTTTGATATTTCTTCCCCCCTACCACTTCCCTACGATACAGGATTAATTATTTGTGTATGTGTGTGTGTGTGTGTGTGTGTGTGTGTGTGTGTGTGTGTGTATGTGCGCGTTTGTGGAAGGGGGGAGAGTTAACGTTGTAAGGCAAAAAAATTGCCAGTTTCTGTTGAACCAACGTGAAAGAAATTTGGTTTGGAGAACAATATTACATGATTTAGGAAACTTTAAACTAAAAAAAGCGGGGTAACCAGCTATATTTCTTTTATTTAAAAATGGTACTAGTCTGCAATAAACTAAGCAAAACAAGACAAGAGATTATGACCAAGAGGAGTTAAAGGCGGTCCGCAATCAGAAACTGCCCCGAAGTGATAATAGATAATTACATTATAAAAACAAAAAAAAATGATTGCTTAAACGTAATAGAACTGAAAACATATGTATAACTTGTAATATATTTCAGTAATTTCCTTTATTTTAATACCCCTATCGATAGGTTGAGTAAAAAAATTAAGGACTTACAATTTAGCGTCAAAAATCCGTCATATTGATTTAAAAAAACTATTTAGAACACACTGGTGTTTGAGACGAATCACAGGAAAGAATCTTTTTCTAAATAAGCGCCACATTATCGATATTAAGTATAGTACGCAGCACTACGTCAAGCCGCCATTTTTGTGCCAGACTCAGTTTAGGTATACACGTTTTTTTTCGTAGGAATGTCATGTCCTTTCTTTCTTCTCTAGTCAAAGAATCTAAGAGATATTGTAGGTTCAATTTGACACTTATGTTCGTAACGGTTATGCTTGACGCAAGAGGAAAACAATCCTTCTTTGTTTCAGCCAAGTTTGGTATGGAAATACAGAAAATAAGTTCTTCTTAACAAGTTTTAGCCTCAGGTAAGAATACTGAGATAAGATTGGATAGATTGGTTTTAATATATATCCTTAATGCTTCTTCTTTGGTATAGGAATTTCGTTGAATGGCTTTTTGTCTTTTTTTTCTGTATTTCTCACAATACTTACTTCATTTGAACCTTCATCATTTCCATCCATAGATCGTAGACCTACACAAGCGTTTTGCACGTGCCCCATTCCATAATACTGGACTAATTCCATGTTTTACGTATTTTTGTAGTTTCCGAACACTAGTCATATGGTTTTGTTTGTCTACCACGATCTCCAAATGTATTCAAGTTGGAATTTTTAAATGTTAAGGTACTGCACTAGTTCAATGGTATTTTTAACTCGCCATTCAACCAATTTGCGTTTTGACTTTCGAAACGATCTTGTTTGTTTTGAGCTTTGGCAAATTTTTGGTTACAACTCAATATCAATTTTTTTTTGTATACTTTGCATAACCGTATTCGCTTAAATTATTGATATATGGAAATTGTCCAATAAACATTTTTCAATATCTGAAGTACTTTTTTTAGTAACTATCTTGCATACGTCTTAACTGTTGTCTTAACTGTTACTAAAATAACTTATGCAAGACTAATAAGAAAACTGATTAAAATAGTTTTCACTGGAATGCTGTAACTAATACTGGTTATAATTACCACAACAGTTAAGACGTATGCAACATAGTTTTTATCATATATGTAGTAAAATAATGATTTCTTATATTTACGCGAACACTACACATTGAAATAATACTAGTTTTTACGGAATTTATCGCGTATATTTATTGAACATCTCAGTCCCGCCCGTGACCATGAGTGCTGTAAAGCGTTCGAAACGTCGGGTATTTAAAAAGTTAAATATACGCGATAAATTCCGTAAAAACTAGTATTATTTCAATGTGTAGTAAAATGATCAACACAAAAAAAAAACCTCATGTAAAAATATTTTACTAAAGTATTTTATGCTTACTTGTTAAATAAAAACTATTTTATTATAAACAAACAATAACATAAACCAGTGTAAATAATAAGAATTATCATTTTTTTTCTTCGATCGACATTTTTGCTTCTAGCTCGAAATGGCGTGGTAATAGTACCTTCAAGGAGGGGATTTCAGTTTCGGAAGGGAGGGACAAAAGGGGCATACCTTTTCTGTATGGCTGATCTCAGGTTGTTCGCTTCTAGTCGCTCCCATCTTATGGAATTGATGAACATCACTTCTGAATTCAGCAATTTAGGGTAGGGTTGCCAACTCTGAGGACATACACTTACCTATGCCTATGAACATTAGGACCCTTTCCGAGACAGAAGCATACCGATACTTGGGTATGTTACACAACATAGGTATCGATAAGGCGGACATGAAATAGTCAGTATACGATGTGTTCTATGCACGCTTGACAAAAGTTCTTAGCAGCCTTTATTCGGGCGTTAATAAGACACGCACATATAACGGTTGCGTCATGCCTGTTCTCATGTATACCTTTGGCATACAGTTACTCAGGTGGACTCAGACCGAACTAAACGCTTTGGATAGAAAAGTCCGCACTGTTATGACGTACCACAGGATTCATCACCCGAGATCATCAGTAATGAGGCTGTACTTGTCGCGGAAACATGGTGGGTGCGGCTTTTTAAGCGCTGTCACCATGCATAATCGCGAAGTGTGCGGCCTCCGTAAATATTTCCTGGCGAGATCGGATGATCCATTTTATAGGGACGTCATTTCGTGTGATAAAGGGCTAACCATTCTGCCCTTAGCCAACGATCAACGGCAAGACCCAGCAGTACAGTGCATTTCCGACCAGGAGACCGTATGGAGAGAGAAGGAGGTTCAGGGGGTTCTACAAGGCTCTTCATGAGCCTTTCTTAGATACAGTAGCTCCCTTCACTGGCTACGCTTTGGTGACCTCTTCGGGGAAACCGTTAGTTTTGTCTATGCAATACAGGAACAGGTTATTAAGACCAACAACTATCGGAGATACATCCTAAAGGATAGCACCGTTGACATCTGTCGAGCTTGTCGCCATCCCGATGTATCACTTAGGCATGTCATCTCTGGTTGTTCAGCGCTTTCTAATTTTGAGTACTTGCACAGGCACAACCTAGTAGCCAGGATTCTACACCAGGAACTCGCTCTGAAATACAGCCTCGTGGATCGGAAACTGCCTTATTATAAGTACTTGCCGGAAGGCCGCCAGGCTCTACTGGGACCGGGCTATCATCACAGACAGGACTATTCTTGCGAATAAGCCTGATATTGTGTTGATGGACCGGGCACAGTCAAGGAGATTTTTAGTCAACATTAGCATTCCATATGACAAGAACCTAGTTAAAGCCGAATCAGATAAGCGAATAAAATATCTGGACCTGGCTCATGAGGCGACTGACATGTGGGGTGCCTGCCGATATTTTTTATATATTTATTCAGCCCAACGAGATGAGAATACTTTATAAATACAAAAAATAATAATTTATTAATTTATCATATAATTTCTGCTTAGGGGACGACACAATACTTATATGACATTTTAGTCAATAATAATAACGGCAACGCTGAGTGACCCCGCTCGAAATTGCGAGTGAAATAGTAAGTTCCCAATGGCACGGTGAGACGTGAGAGATGACGTCGGGAAAACGCAATTTAGTCTTCGTTGTCTTAGCCATTTTTGTAACATAGGAAAAAAATAAACACAAAATTTTTTCTTGGAATTTTCTCCAGTTTTAAACAAATATATAAAAAAACCGTTGGCCTCATTAATAAAATGACGTATCTTTGGAAGCGTAATGCTCTTACCCTGTTTAACTGTTAAAGCTTTTTACCGACTGCGTCACATAAAATCTAACTTGGTAATTTTTTTCGGACATAATGTCCTAACAAAAAAAATATCTAAATATCATCGTGTAGAGGTGGCGTAAGAGAATTCTCTACCCCCATATTATCCCATGGGGGTAGTATGAGGTGACAGAAGGTTACATATTACAGGAATAAATATTACAGGAGATGCGCACAAGCAATTTTCTAATAAAACTTAAAATAATTGAAAATTGCCTGCCAAGTATGGCAAAATTCCTACTATTAGGCAATTTATGGGGGAGGCTTATGTTCATATATGGACTTTATAACCTTTAGATGATGTATGGATGGATGGACTTATCCTGTGAGCACATTTTTTATGTTGCTGTTGATGGCCATTTATAAGAAGCATATTTAATAAATAAGTAATGAGTATGGATTTTTTATACTTTGTAATCGTAAGACTTGATCGCATACTTTGATATTTCATACTCTAAGTCACACACTAACAGATAACTAAAGATTCAATCAAATAGTGAATAATATTAATGATGTAATGTTTTCTCTCAGATTTACAAGTATATAAAGGGGAGGTTTATCCGCTTGAGCGACTTGAGTAACTATCGTTATGAACTGTCCGCTGGGCCAAGCTCTATTTGAAATCCCCCAAAACATAGCATATTTCGAAAAATTTAGTGAATAAATTAAATATTAGTTCAATACGTTTAGCCAAAAACTAATAAGAAGTGTTTTCAGTCATAGAAAAATAAATATGTAGCAAGAAAGAGTATAGCAAAAACAATAAAGATAAACACATGTACTCTAATACCACAAACTAATAAGAAGTATATACTCTTTGATATACACGTCGTCTTTTGTGGTAAATTGTAAATACGACGTCAAGTGACGTTTAACGTTAACGTCATCGACTTTCTGAAATTCGGCTCTCTGAATCTGTTTGGCTCAGCTGTGACCTGCAAGGGGTAGTTTCTTAATAAAACAGTTGCATTTGTGTTAGGTCTTTCGGTTACTGAATATTAAAATCTTATAATATGTCTACGAAAGGTAACAAGACATTCACAAAAGAAGAAGAGCTTCTTCTTCAAGATTTCAGTAGAAATGTATCCACTAAATCATCCGCTTTATTTTATGGAAATGCCTTTATTGTTTCCGCAATCCCTATATGTAAGTATTATACATTCCTTTTTACAGCTTTTACAGCCCTTATTATGTTAAGGAATGTAAGGTTTCATACAAAAAATAGGTTGTCTTGAAAGTGAAAGTCAGAAGCGATTATCTTTTTGTCTGGCATTAAATAACATAATTAGCCTTAACTATTATTTTATGAAATATTCATTTAATATTAATCTATTATGTTCTTTTCTTACCGCAGGGCTATTTTGGAGGGTACATGCCCTGGAAGTGAGTTCTACCCTTGCATGGTTCGCTTTAGTGACTGTAGCCAGTACTTGGCTGTTAGCGTTAGCGTATCGCAACACCAAATTCCAGCTGAAGCACCGTGTTGCTGTTCGACGTGAAGATGCCGTTGCGAGGGAGATGTCAAGGAAATTAGCGGATGATAAAAAAATGAGCCGAAAAGAGAAGGATGAAAGGTAATTAAATTGTTTAATTAAGAAAAAATATTAGTAACTTAACTGTAAAGGATTTTTTAAATTAATTCTAATTATGATTTTACTTTGCAATCTGCTATCTTTCTAGATTCAAAATCTATACTAAGGTTTGCAATATGTATACTATTGTTTAAGTGCATATTTGCAAATTCTATAAGTTTCCTATAGAGATTTGGTATGTAATGAAAGGTATGTTTGTAGTACATATATAGAAATATAAAACAGAAGTGAAAAATGAACAAATAGTCCATGTGCGTGGCTGCTGCAGTCCATGGATATAAATAATGCGGTCACATTTGAGGACTAGAATGAAGTGTTGGTGGCATTAGGCCTATGAATATACTGGCCCTCTATACCCATCAGACAACTGCAGAAAAGTGCAGTACGCTATTATTTGGCAGAATTATTATTATATTGGGTAGAAAAACGGTCTTTGTAGCGCCCATGGGGAGGGCTGCGGTGTTCAAGGCTCAATGTCATTGTTAACCACAGCTACTTCCAGATTAAAATTATTAATTTTTGTTCCGATCTACACAGTATGAAATTATAGTATCTTGAAGTCTAGCGGTTGTATGCTTGGGTTGGGATTGAATGTTATTTATAAGATTCCAAACAGATGGTAGCACCTAGCCATCTCTATTGAAATTAGGATGGTTTTGATGTCAATAGCCTCAGGAATCATCATTTGAAAAAATCAGTGTTCTTTAGCGAGGATTTGTAGTCTATCAAATCTATAGTGACTATGGTCGTAGTAAATAGAAATTATGGAGATAAGATGGTCTAAAAATGTAGTTACTTTCACTTAAATGATTTCTTTTTTTTAATTTGTTATCAAAAAAAAAATTTATAATTTTGCTATGAGGCATAGCGAAAAACCACGCAGGTTTGTGTTGTGTGCCATTCTGTCTATATTATTATAATACTATTTATTACAAAAATGGGGATAACAACCAATATTTGTTAAGGGAAAACATTTTAATTTATACTTTATGTTAACTTTAGTTAGTTTACTTTTAAATTTATTATCCAGACCACTTATTAGGTGAGGTATTATGTATGCGCTGATGCACTCACCATATTTATTTTCGGTTGGTATTGTTATTAATTTTTTTTTTGAGTTACTTTGCGGGTCTGAATTTTGTTTGAAACTGTATGCTGTATAAAAGAATTGTTCCTTTAACAATTGATATTGGACTTTATCATGGATATTGAGTACCTTACAGAATTTAAATGTAAAATTTTCATTTGTTTTTGCGTGAAGTTTAATTTTTATAGGTACAATCGCATTTAAAATCGTAAGTTGTAGTTTATAAATGTACTGTAGGTGTGATTTGTCTGTTCGTCCATAGCTGCTTAGCCCATAAGTTATGACTGAATCAGCAAGAGCTTTAAAAGCATCATTTTGACTCGAAAGTTTAATCGCTTTCTAATTATAAACATGTTTGCCAAAAATGCTCTAAGCTTATCACATACATGATTTATATGTATGTGCCAATTAAACTTATGATCTATTATTAAGCCTAAATATTTATGTGAAGTAACTATCTTATAATCATTATTGAAGTGTTTGTTTGTAATGTCAAAATAAAAGCTTTTAACTAAATTCATATGAAAGTATATAAAGTACATATAACAAAAAACAATTTATATAGTGTTTGTTTGTCTGTTTGTTCTGGATAATCTCCGAAATGGCTTAACCAATTTTGACAGGACTTTCACTGGCAGTTAGCTAATTTTATAAGAATTAGGCTACATTTATTTTAGAAAAAGACTTTTGTGCAAAAAAATTAAAACCCAAGAAATCTAATTGTATTAATTCCACACGGATGAAGTAGAAAACAGTTAGTGGTGAATTATAAAACTGATTCATTGTAAAAAAAAATTATTTTCAGAATACTTTGGAAGAAAAATGAAGTTGCTGACTATGAAGCTACTACTTTCTCCATTTTTTACAACAATGCACTGTTCCTGACAATTGTGATCTTAAGCAGCTTTTATCTACTGCGTTCATTCACACCTACTGTGTATCCTTTTAAGTTAAATTATTAATATATTTCCATTTACTAACAGGTTCTTCTTTTTCATCAGCAAGTATAAGTAGAAGTAGTCCACTGCTGGATGCAAGGGCTTCTCCTGTTGTAGAGAAGTTTTGCCTTTTTAGTTTAGTTTACGACAGGCTGTTTTCCGCAACTCCATGTCTAACCGCGTATTTTGCTTGTGGGCAGGAATAATGTGATTATTTGAGCCATGAAATCTCCCTGAAGAAGTTCAACAGTCCTTTGATGTTGCAAGCAACTACGGGGAGTGATCCCGGTGTGCCGAGATGTTTAGCCCTGTATGAAGTGACCTCCGGACATGTCTTTAACACGTGAGCCGCCGTTTCTTCCTCTGCCATGCATGCCCTGCACAGGCGGGGCCTCCCTAGCTTGTCCATGAACTACTGCAATACCAGGGAAATTGCGGGTGAATTGCTGATTGTTTATATATTGTATGTACCTTACACTTACACCCACTGGAAGATATGTGGTGATGTTCTTTTATGTCACCAATTGGCAAGTGGTTGACAATATTTTATTTCTTACAATTTGATAGTATATTACTATATATGAGACTTGCAATGAATAGTATACTCAACCACAGACCGAATGCCGAATACTCTGAGGTCTTCGACTGAATCATCATCATTTCATCATTACAACCTTTCACAAGTCCCCTGCTGAACATAGGCCTCCCCCAAGGAATGCCACAAAGCACGGTCCAAAGCCACATGCATCCATCGACTTCCTGCATGTCTTACCAGGTTGTCACTCCATCTAGTGGTGGGTTGCCCTACACTACTCCTAACGGTACGAGGCCGCCACTCGAAAATCTTTTATCCTCATCGGTTGTCAGTTCTTTGAGCTATATGACCGGCCCATTGGCACTTCAGCTTTCTAATCCGATTGGATATGTCCGTCGCTCTGGTTCTACTGCGGATATCCTCATTTCTAAGTTTATCACATAAAGAAACCCCGAGTAATAGCCCTGTCCATATTTCGCTGAGTGGCTTGAGTCTCATAAGGCCAGCCATGAACAACCATGTCTCAGATCCGCATGTCATCACTTGCAACACGCTCTGGTTGTACAATCTAGTTTTCAGCATTTGAGGTATACCTGATGAGAAGATGTGTCGTAATTTCCCGAACGCTGCCCAGACGAGTTGAATCTGTAGATTGACCTCTCGGTCGAA
Organism: Parnassius apollo; assembly: GCA_907164705.1. Classification (NCBI taxonomy): domain Eukaryota; kingdom Metazoa; phylum Arthropoda; class Insecta; order Lepidoptera; family Papilionidae; genus Parnassius; species Parnassius apollo. Next base: position 810,870 of record CAJQZP010001435.1, read on the forward strand.
GTTGGACTTTCCTAATCGGACTATTTGTCCTAGATAAACATACTCATCAACAACTGTGAGCTTAGTGCACAAAGTTGTTGACTAGTACCGAATGCCGAATACCGAATGTTAGTCAAAATATATATATATATATATATATATATATATATATATATATATATATAATATTTGACTAACTAAACCAAACAAACTGAAACATATTTAAATTAGTTAACATCATTTCATTCTTAAAATGAGGTATTTTTGTTTAAAGTTATATTTTTTTATTTGTTTCAAAATCTTATCATAAATTGTGTGGAGTGCTTAAAATTTTATGGGAAAATAAGTGTCTTAGACCCAATTTTATTTTTGTCTCCAAAATTTTTGCAGTAGCTAATACTTTAGTAAACCATGTTTGAATGAAGCTTTTGTTTTTTTATTATGTTTTTTTTTTCAAAAGAATAAATAAAAATGGCATCCGAAATATTATGGCCTATTTTTAGAAAATTGTTGCTGAAGAAACAGTGATAACATTGGAAAAGAGGCAACTTAAACATTTTACAGCAAAACCACATTAAAAATCAAAAGCAGGTTTGTGTGAAGTGATGTTTGAAATAGACTTATTTAGGATAATAACATATTTATTAATCATAAATATCGGATTTACCAGTATAATCCAAGTAGAAAGCAGACATCATATATAGTGTAATTCTAAGTCTTTCACATAGAGAAACTCTGACTACAGCCCTTTCCTTTACTCTCTGAGCGACCTTGAGTCTCATATGGCTCAGATCCATCTTAGGTCATCACTGGCAACAAACATTTGTACAATCTCTGAACCAGATGTAAAATAAGCAAACACAAGATTGAAAGCAGCTTCTGAGGTGCAAGACATCTGAATGATCTGAATGTCCACACTCATGTTTGCAAATCTGTGTGATTTCAGCAAATCTTTACTGGGAAAGGCCCATATCCAATAGTAAACTTTTAACAGACTGATGAGGACATAATATTGTATAATTTTTTCTATTAAGCTTTAAAATGCAAGTATGAGTAGTATTGTGACCGTTCTTAAACACTTCATCATCATTCACATTATCATTATTATTACAGCCCTTCACAAGTCCACTGTTGAACGTAGGCCTCCCCCAAGGAATGCCACAAAGCACGGTCCAGCATGCATCCATCGACTTCCTGCATGTCTTACCAGGTCGTCACTCCGTTTAGTGGGCGGTCGCCCTAAACTACTCCTACCGGTATGAAGCTGCCACTCAAGAACCTTTTTCCCCATAAGTTGTCGGTTCTTTGGGCTATATGGCCGGCCCATTGCCACTTCAGCTTACTAATCTGTTAGGCTATTTCTTTATTATAGATGACCTTTAAAAATTATTTACTGAGATTTTTTTATAACGTAGTTGTCATTCTGTAACTCATGAAATAGTGTAGACTATTGTGAATGGGTGAGATTTAAAATGAAATTTAGTAATAAAATTTCCTTAATAATATTGTACAGAAACTATATTGTATCTCTGACAGCAGCTTCTGGCTTCTTAGCACTACTGTCTACAGGAACAAAGTGAAGAAAGAACATTATGTGAACTGAGTGATGTGCTAACAATAAGAAGATGCACACAAATATCATTGCACAACATGACAGTGTAATATATACTCAGTTAAAATTATTTAAGGACTGTGCTCTTTATGAATAAATTTTGCAAATAGGATTGTTTTTAAATTATTATAAAGAAATAAAAATATTTTGAACAGTCTTTAGTTTTATTTACAATATTTTAGAAATGTAGACTTACATATTTAAATCTTATATCTATTTTAGTAACACTTAATGACAGATGATTTTCAAACTAGTCAGGGTGGGTATTTAATAAAGTAAAAATCACAAACTGCCTTCGCTATTATAGTCGTGTTTATATACTATAAAATTGCCATTGCCTATTTAATTCATTAATAATCAAAATATGCTTTCTACTTTATTTACATTTCATAAGAACACAACACTTTCAAGTTCCATATTGTTTTATTTAATGTTATATTAGATAAAATTATTATTATAAAATCCATCACATACTGCAAAATTGTAAACTGTGTATATTGCATTTAAATTTTCTTATTTATGGATTGCAATTTCTAGTAGTAGCTTCTTTGTTGTTGTTGAAGACCTTTGACGAGTATTTCCGATACTCTGTATCAAACTTTGTAGGAAGTTGATCATATTTTGTTAATTTATTACGTTCATACCACTTTTCTTTCGTTAGTTAAAATGATGACTAGTGGCAGCACTGTCAAATCTCATTGTTCACATATGGAACGTAGGTTTGTCAGGGGCTCAGTACATCATGCCGACGTGCAACGGTTCGGTGCGTTGGAAAAAGACGTTGGGATTGCTGCTGAAGGTAGGCTCTCCGCTCGTGTACACGTTGCCCTCCTCCGGTCGCATCATCACGCCTGTATACACAATAATAATTATTAATAGTATTCTTTTTGACGATTTTGTCAAAGGTGGCAAATTTTGTATAGAAAAAGAAGTATACTGTCAACTGGGCAAAAATGTTAGTTCTGTAAACATGCAAACAGAAACACTAGTCCTGTCCTATGAATATCTGATGCTAACTTTTGGGACAGGGTTGGAAGACAACACTGATGCAGTGACCAAAACGTCGTAGACACTACATCCAAATCAATAAAACAAATTGTGGTTTTGTACAATTATAATGTAAGTCTATGCTTGACTCGGATACGAACCTAGGGTTTTTAAATAAGTTCCGGTAGAACACTAATGTATCACAATCGAAAAAAAGTGCTTATACCAGTCACCTTGGTTGTAATAAATACACAGGGTTATTTTTCAGAGTAGCCAAATTTTAAACTTAAGTTCAAATATATAAATAATGATATACCGATATTGCAGTTTCTGAAAATACGAGAAAATAAAAATTCTACTTTTATTTGAAATTATCCCCAATTGAATGTGTTTTATGGGCAACAACGTTTTTGCCTACCGATCGATCCTTAAAAATGTGTGTGTGGGCAGTAAAAACATTTAAAAGTAATGCATTACCACACACTTTGAATTCAAAAGATAAAAAGGACAGAGAATGGTTTAAATTTATTAATTTTTCTTCACCATTTGCCTTTTATTACTTAAGTTGATGTTTTCGATAAAGTATAAAAATTCCTTATCTTTATATTTTATTATTTGTGTATTATAATCATTAAATCTATTCACAAGTCCACTGCTAAACAGAGGGCGAGGAGAGATCCTCAAGGAATGCCACAAAGCACGGCCCTGAACTACCTGTATTCATCGACTTCATGTGTATTATATGAAGCATTATAATTATTATGTTCTGCCCAATTGACTTTTGTGGTAATCAAAAGTTGCATATATTATTGTGAAGACCAAAATCGGTAACGACGACATAACATCAACATCAATTTTTTTTTAAATTATTTCTTATGTTATACAAATATCGTAAACTATTTTATGGTACATAATGTATGAAATAAAAAGGAATTTACTTACAACACAATAACGTTGTTTTGTTGTTTTTAATATTATAATATAATGTATATTTTAAAGTGATAATCTGGATGATTTTTTTACCGCCTGGAAAAAATAGGGTGTAACAGGTGATCGGAATAGAAGCCTATGGCACTGATATTTTACATTTTTTTTTCTTTTACATTAACATATGAAATTGATCTATCAATAAATACTACTAATTTGAAATAAACTTTCGGTGTGTGCTAAAAAACGAAAAGCAATAATTTTGAACTAAATATATCAATCAATTAAAAACTACCGAAATTAAAATAATACCCACCCACTTAGTAGTATGTATTGATAGATCAATTTCATAATAAGTTAATGCAAAAGAAAAAAAAATGCAAAATAACAGTGCCCATAGGCTTCTGTTCCGTTCACCTGTTACACCCTATTTTTTCCAGACAGTAAAAAAAATCATCCAGTATATTATTATCACTTTAAAATATACATTATATTATAATATTAAAAACAACAAAAAACATTATTGTGTGTACCATAAAATAATTTACGATATTTGTATAACATAAGAAATAATAAAAAAATATTTGATGTTGATGTTATGTTGTCGTTACCGATTTTGATCTTTACAATAATATATAAAAGTAAAGTAAAGTTACAGCCTATATACGTCCCACTGCTGGGCTCAGGCCTCCCCTCATTTCTGAGAGGGTTTAGGGCAAGGAAGTGTCCGCTGCACTGCCCCAATGCGTGTTGACGAACTTCACAAGTCTTCGAAATATTTTTTTCTTATTCCTCAGACATGCAGGTTTCCTCACGATGTTTTCCTTCACCGCCGAGCACGTGGTAAATCAGCACTTAAAATTGCAATTAACAATTTCATTGGTGCCGGCGGGGATCGAACCCGGGTTACTCGCGTTCTGTTATATTTACAGCGAGCGTTAACCATCTGAGCTACCATGGCTCTCACAATAATATTTAGGCAGAACATAATTAGTTGTGTGTAGCTGTTACCGTAACAGCCTATTAAAGTCCACTGCTGAACATAGGCCTCCCCCATACATTGTCTCGCAATGGGGATATTTGCCACAGTTGCCACGCTTAGCAACCGCAGTTTATTTTTAGTCGTCATTAGTAAGACGCTGCTGCCCAGCTCCTGATTTGTTTCCCTCTGCCGCCTCTTACACCTACGGAATGATATGGGGTAATGGATATTTTTACACCGCCACTACACTGTTCCAAATAATATTAGTAAATTATTGTGTGGATTAATTATTTCACGGTTTTTGTTAAACTAAAAAAATGCAGAATAATCTACTTTATAACGTTGCTAGCGATCTGCCCCGGCTTCACACGGGTGATTTTTGAATCTCGACAACAGCGCCACCTATCGAATCCAAATGTTAACATAAACCATCTAAGGACCCATTCAAATACACAAAAAATTTCATCAAAATCTGTTAGATGGTTTCAAAGTCTATTAAAACACAAAAATTGTCCGTTATACATGGACAATTTTTGTGTTTTAATATAAGTAGACAGAAGATATCAGCTATGTAAAATACAATAAATGAAGAATAATATTATACGTACGAGTTAGAAAGTTATAATGAGATGTAATTATTTAAAGAGTATTTTACATGTAAATAATAAAATAAAATCTATTACCAAATAAGTTTATAAAAAATCTGGTGCAAGGAGTTCTAATTACCTGACGGTAGTAGATAGTTATAAGACGGGTAATTATATTGGTAGTGCATTAATGGGTGCAAGGGGTAGTGCGGCGGAGGGCACAGGCGTGCGTGCAGATATGAACTCGCGAACATTGCGCCATATGGATCTGCAATCATAATGCGGTGATCTGTTATCAATTAGTGGTGCGTGGAAGCGCTAGTTCTTACTTATTAGCGCGTTTTAGATACTTAACTAACCGGCTGGCTGAGCAGGAAGCTCTTTGCGATCGAGGATCGGTAGCGGAGCTGGTGTAGGTGCTGCCGCTGATACCATGCCGTACTTCACTGGCTTGAAGTGGAAGAACGAGGGCGAATAACCGGAGCCACCGCCGCCTAATGAGCTCAGCCCCTCGTCGCGATCAGCGTCCCATCGGCCCTCGCGTCCCAGAGCTGCTAATCTTCGACCTTTTGGAGCAAACATTAGGGCGAAAACTACTACACATGTGGCCAACAAGCCAGCGGCTATGCACACGTCGCGATGCTGTTCCGGTGCGCCAAGCGCGGCCGCCACCCAGCATACCCAGACGGCAGCTGTTGCCCCACTCGCCCCAGCAATGTGGGTCGCTTCCCGGTAGTTGTCACGTATACCGCGTGACCTCAATGCTACTCCACAAACTACTGCAATAAGAAATGCAGAATAGCACAGTGAAAGCAGCAGGTCAGACAGAGCAGTGTCACACCGCGCTCCGCCAGCAATGACTCGCGGGGGTGAACTGCCTAGCCACTGAGCTCCGATCACAACTTGTATCATAACCGCAAAGAACAGGAGAAGTCCCTGATATGCCGCTGGTAAATACACTCCGCCGTTTAAACTTAACAAAAAAACACACTTAACTAATAGTGAAGCAAAGACTATTACGTAAGCGACGCCAGTTCCGAAACGAACTGCTCCACATGTGAAAGTATTTGGCGTTGCGGTGTAAATAGCTGCGGTTACGGCACTGATAAATAGTCCGAATAGTAATGTTTGTCCTAGCAATAAATGTCGATGACTTGGAGCCTTACGGCTAGTGCCCCACACAACGAAAATTTCAAAACCACTAAGTGTCAACATGCTAACACACGCGATTGCCAAGATCGGTACCGCCCATGCCTCTGATCTTAGTGCGCCTCTCGAGGGCGTTACAGTAGTAGGTAAAATAGTGGTGTTGCTTGGCTGCGGAGATGTAGAGATGTTGACAGTACGTATGGAGGTCGATGGACGCGTGGAGGAAGAGGTGCGTTCAGGAATCACAAAATATTCGGTACTCATTTCGAGACGGTGTGCTTCAGTACGCGCAGGGCGTCGCGGTGGAGGTTCCGTTTCGGGCATAGCTTCGTCATCTTTAACTTTTTGATTGTGCTCATCATATTCTTGATCATAAGATTCCTCGTAATCATTTTCGACGTAATGGTGTGCTGATGGTACATGACGTGGAGCGTAAGCGGCGGGCACTCGCGGAGCAAGGCGGTCTCCGAAGCGTGCCGCTCTGGCTCCAGCTAGTGTCGCCAGCGCCGCCGTGAACAGCAGTGCCCGCACCGCTGCTATCGCCATCGGGCCACCCTGGCCTCAGCTACCGGATCCTCGCCACAGACACATTCGCGCTGAATGCGTAGACCCTGCAAAACAAAACTTAGTGTAAGTCACGCGCCTAAATGTCCGTCGTCGAATTGCGTCGTCTCGGTTCTGAGATAACCAAACAAAGAATCTCCCAGTCAAACCGGTTTGTCGTCTGGCACCTATAGGGATCCTAACTTTGCTGATTCGGAATTTGATATTGTTTTATTTTAGTATAAATTGTATCCAGTAGGCAACGGGCACTAAATTTTAGTACTTTTGTAGAGTATACCAATGAATACGTGCTTTTATTCGCATGTACATGTGAGAACACTGTGGTAGGTAATTGTAATTGTGGTTGGTAAAAAAATATACATTAAGACGACACATCAAAAATAAACAACAAATAATAATGCGCAACTAGATTATTAATATTGACGTTACGAATACATGACCAGGACAAATGTATTCGTAATTTGTCAGGACCGTGCTTTGTGGCATTCCTTGGGGGAGGCCTATGTTCAGCAGTGGACTTGTGAACGGCTGTAATGATGATGATGATGATGAATACATTTGAGTGATTCCCAAGCATATAGATTAAGTAATTTTGTTGTAATTTCAACTATAGTGATTTTAAGAGGTGTTTTCGCAAATAATTATGATCGAGTCAAAATTATACAATCGTGTCTTTGAGCAAGCAAATTCAAGTTAATGGCATGAATTTACCTATATCAAAAATTCAGTTTCGTTAGTCGTGTCATCGACGCATACTATCCGATGAAAGGATGTGCATTTTCTCAAGATGTCGCCTTAAACAACACAATTATAATAAAATTAAGTACTTATGCAAATAAATATTTCATAACATTAAAATGACAAACAAGAGTGATCAAAATAAAAAAACAAGTTAACAGTCTCTAAAAATATTATGATAATTCTAATATTATTGATAATAGATATAATAAATAGGTAAGTTAAAATGATATTGCTAATAAAAATCGCATCGTATAGTAAAGTAAGTTAGTATAGAATCTATTTAAGAAAAACTAGTTACGTTTATGGATTAATGTACTAAAATATATAATATTCATCGCGTGAGCTACAGTACTATGGGAATATTACTTTTTTATACGCCTTTTATAGTTTTATGGCCGGCAAAAACTGAACATGCGGTTCTTAAGAAATATGCGAAAACCACCACTGTTTCTGCCTATGATTCTTATAGTTTTATACCTTCATTTTGTATTTAATACCACTAAGGGTGACATATAGGTACAGTAATGCAAGAAGCAAAACATGTTATACGCTATTATGACATACCGTATAGCCTTCCTTGTAAAGAAATAGTAGTTCCCAGTCAGTCCTGGAATGTGCCAATAGTTTATTAGATCCAAGAAAAACGTTCTTTAAACGATGTACATATTTTGAACATTGTTATAAACAAATTGAAATCATAAAACGATGATTGCAGCATCCATATGCGGGTCCACACGCCGCGGAGTTGATATCAAATCCCACATGGAATAAGTATTTTTGAGCCTTACAATATCATCCTGTTAAAAGATCAAAATAATAGAAAACTCCAGTTTTCTATTATAGCATAGCAACTATAGCATATATCCTTCTATAAGGCAATCTATGAAGAGGCATATATTCAGCAGTGTATATATGTTATCGCCAATCTATATAATCTGGTATTGTAAAGAATACTGAGGTATTCTATACAATACCTAAAACATTCAGGCAATTTATAAAATATTATTAATTGCGTGGTTTGTCGAACACAAGTTTTAAGCTATTTTTATATGCAATGCGATTAAGGAACGAAATACAGCCGCATTATGGTGCTATTTTACACTGGTATTCTGTGAGTGGGTTGACCCTCTCCTGTCGGTCCGATCCATTTTATTCATTTAACTTTTTATATATTATGGAATAAGTATGACATACGAGCACACAGTCCACCTGGTGGTAAGTGATTGATGTGGCCCATAGACATCTACATTTATCCTCGATTAAGAACAAAATGCAGATGCGTAGGTAGTCACTAGTCACCCGTGAGGTCTAAGATGGAATGCCTCGTTTCCAGTAAAAAAGGGTCTCCGAATTTCTACACTCAACATACGAAACACAGCAGTATTAAGCTGATATTTTACGCTGGTATTCTGTGAGAGCATGGTCCTTCTCCGGTCGAGCCGACCCATTCGTGCTACAAGCGTACGAGCATTTACATAACATCACCTTAACAACCGTTTTAATAGTATCTACTCCATTTCTGTCTAAGTAGCCGTCAGGTTCGGTACAACTTGTGCATGCAGGAGTGTACAAGCTTGATTGTGAATGTGGTCTCTCCTACATAGGACAAACTAAAAGATCCATTAAAACCCGCGTCAAAGAACATATAGCTGATGTGAAGAATCGACGCTCCGGGAAGTCTGCAGTCTGTGAACATGTACAGGATCGCCCCCGTCACTACATCAGATTTGATAGACCACAAATCCTCGCTAAAGAACACCGATTCCTTCCAAGGATGATTCGCGAGGCTATTGAAATCAAAAAACATCCTAATTTCAATAGAGAAGATGGCTGGGTGCTACCATCTGCTTGGGATCCTATAATAAATAAAATTAAATCCCAACCCAAGCATACAACTACAAGACTCCATGATGCCATAAGTTCATACTGTGTAGATCGGAACAAAAGTTAAATTTTAATCTATGGTAACCGCGGTTAACTATGACAGCTGGACGTTGAACATCTCAGTCCGTCCCGTGACCATGGGTGCTGTAAAGCTCTCGAAACGTCGGGTAATTAAAAAGTTAAATATACGCGATAAATTCCGTAAAAACTAGTATTATTTCAATCGGTACAACTTTCTGTGAAATAGCAGTGCATAGCTGTGTTCCGGTCTGAAGAGTATAAACATAAAGAGTTAGTATAATTGTAGGCTAAAAGGCTTTCCATCTTAGTCCTCTGTAGTGCCACATGCTTTTAACCTTCTTTGTTTAAAGTTGGTTGTTTTTTTTTTAAATACGGCAGCTGACAGTCATTACCTAATTACTTGGTGGAAGATTTTTCAAATTAAATTGGTTTTTCGTTATTACGCCTACTTCACTTCATCAGAGCGTTGGATCCTCCTCCGGCAAACAGCAGGCTGCAATGTGTAATCATTTTAACATTTACCATTCGATGAAATTGGAGCAGAGCTACATACTCGCATTGATTACATAAGCTTAATATAAATACATGTTAATATTAAAAGTAAGAGTAAAGTTTTTGCATTCTGCAGGCTGCCGCCGTGTTTGGCACTATAGGTCAGCCGATTGGGATAGGATGCGGTCTTTCTTTGCATCCTACCCTGGACCCGCGGGTTTGCTTCTCGGCGGACGATCCCAACGTTGTTGCGGTTTCTGTCGCTGATGTGGTACTTCAGGGTATGGAACTTTTTATTCCTTCCTCTGTGGTGCCCATTGGAGGCAAACTCAGCCATGGTTTGGTCGCTCCTGTAAAATAGCATCATGTTATAAGCAGGAGTGCTACCAAGCCTGGGCTCACGCATCAACATCCTGGGATGTAAACACCAGCGCTCTAAAAAAGAAGTATAATTCCGCCTCTAGGTACTTCAAAAAAGTGCTCTGAAATTGCCAAGGCAATGTCAGAGCACATAGGCAGAATTGGTGAGAAACTAGTTCGCCGTCCTTCTGGAACCCGTGCATTCTGGTATCTCACCAAGGCTGTCCAGGGAAATTTCTGTCAGCTATCTCTTCCATCTCTGCACAGGGAGGACGACTCTCTGGCCCATACCGCAAAGGAGAAAGCCGATCTGCTAGGCTCTTTCTTTGCGTCCAACTCGACTCTCGATGACGAGGGGAGTACGCCGCCGACCATCCCGCGGTGTGAGTGCTCCATGCCGGAAGTGCAGTTCACACAACGCTCGGTTCGCAAAGTACTCCTCTCCCTGGACATCCACAAGTCGAGTGGACCTGACGGAATCCCCCCAAATGTGCTGAGGATGTGTGCTCCAGAGTTGGCACCGGTTTTTACGCGTCTTTTCCGGTACTCCTACTTTACTTTTTACTTTACGGATTATAGGGATACTGAAGTAGCAATGGGCCGGCCATATAGCTCGAAGAACCGACAACCGTTGGGGAAAAAAGGTTTTCGAGTGGCAGGCTCGTACCGGTAGGCGAAATGTAGGGCGACCCTCGACTAGATGGAGTGACGACCTGGTGAGACATGCAGGAAGTCGATGGATGCAGGTGGCTCATGACCGTGCTTTGTGGCATTCCTTGGGAGAGGCCTATGTTCAGCAGTGGACTTTTGAAGGGCTGTAATGATGATGATGATTAAAAGTAAGTAACAACCTGTATACATAATACGGGGTTTCCGTTCTCAGCGTAGAGGGAGATCAACATTTAAAATTGCAATTAACAAATTTATTGGTGCATGGGCTGATTAAGTACCTCTAGTTCAACTGTTAAGTATTTCATCTAAGTATTTCAAATAAATATGTGTCCTTTTAAGAGTTGAATTATTACAACAAATTACTTGAGATCACACCACCTGACTAATTTTATATATAAATTATATATATTTTACTAGGTTAAATTACCCATGCTGTTTGGATTAAGTCCGCATAAGTTATTTATATAATATAGGAATGTCCGCGGCTTTGAGGTGGCCATCCTAGTTTAAACCATCAGATAATAATATACTTTCCAAAATAACTTACGATAAAAATTACCATATAAATATAAATACAATTTCAAGACAATTCATTTTGTAATTTAATTTAATCAGCCGGTGTAAGTTCAACGATTTTGTACTATTCGTTATCAGCGTTAAAGCAAACCAAAAGCATTAAGTACTTGGAACACTAGGAATAAAAACATACTAGCTACCAAACTTAATTCCGAAGAATATTTACTTATGACAGCCCTAGATGTACCCGACGCGACAGTCCACGAGTCCACGGCGCGACGTCTGACCGGATAGGAGCAATGAACGTATTAATTCGCATCCCCCGAAGGCATAGATGTACCGGCAAACACATTTGATCATACTGAATGTAGGAAAAAACCTTGCCATACAGGTACTTCATGTGGATATTTGTAGACTACGACGAAGTGGAAGACGCTTGCCGCTAGATATTCACTAAGTTCAGTAGTATAGAGGTTTATCGAGTCAAGTTTTCATAAAGTATTTCCAAGCACAATAATAAAATAAGATAGTCGGTGTAGAAATATTACTTTTTTCTATATTATTGGATAGCATACGTACATAAATGAATACTTTAGAGTGGCAATCATTTTTTCAATATTAGAAATGCTATAATAAATTACTAATAATGTTCCGTGAATATTTCTCTCATTAACCACCACAGGTAAGCTTAAAGGCTTGTGTTAAAAGTGGTTTACGACAGCAGTCGAATGGTTGATATGATTCGTACTCACGACTAGAGATCACGGTCCGCACCCTACTACTGCGATAATGTCGCTAAAATCTTTAGAAAGAATTTTTAAAATATTTAAGTTCCATAACCACTGTTAACAATAACGCTGTTTTCAAAATTTGAATCTTTAATGTAACCTGCATTGTTATCCTAAGCCTAAATATTAAACTGTTAAAAAATCTGAAAAATATTTATTTATATCAAGTATATCATCATTTAAACATTAAAAAGTATTAGAACAAACTAATCTGCACAGGTAAACTTACTTTATGAGAGTACTGCACACTTTTGGTCAATTTAAAAGTACAATATGGCAATTCGATCAGTTCGTGGCGTTTTATGTCCAGGAATATATTATATACTAGACCTAGAATTTTTACGTGGTAGAGCCACGCTGCAGCTATATTACAGTTGTAGCATGAATGGGTCGGCTCGACCGGGGCAGGACCACGCTCTCACGGAATACCAGCGTAAAATAGCAGCGTAATGCTGTTGTGTTTCGTATGGTGAGTGTAGAGAACCGGAGAACCTTTTTACTAGAATTGAGGCATTCCATCTAAGGCTTCAGGGGTGACAACGCATTTGCATTTTGATCCTTAATTCAGAATAAATGTGATGACCGGGGCATCCACTTACCATGAGGTGGACTGTGTGCTCGTTTGTCACCTAATGCTATAAAAAAACTAGACAGCATGAATATAATTTAACCAATGGTCCTAAAGTTTCTTCCCAAATATAGCTATCGCACCACTTAAATGCAAATGTTTAAATTTAAGTTGGGCGGCCATAGCTTGAGCATCTATCGCGTATAAAGTGCAAGGCTGCACTATACCTTATGCGTTTGTTTATCTGCGATCGCGTCTCTTTGCTGCCATTTTGCTAAGGCTACGTAGTACTATTATTTATTCTGTGCTAAGGCTAACATAACGATTAGTCGCAAAAAATCACTGAATAAAAGTCGAAGCCGACAACTATTTTTATTGAAGGCTTCAACAAACCAAGAAAACCGTGTGAAAATAAAAAGTAAGAGACTGAACCCCTAAACACATAAATACTATTTTGCTCCTACTACAGCACTTACAACGTTTCCATATTAATGATTTCTCAAATTTACGCGAACACTACACATTGAATAAAACTAAATTTACGGATTCTATCGCGTTTATTTAACTGATTTTACTTATTTTTAATTTCCGACGTTTCCTCAGCACCCGTCGACTGAGATGTTTAACGTCCCAATGTCATTGTTAGCCCGGCTACCTTCAGTTTTTGAATATTAATTTTTAGTCCGATTTACGCAAAACGAACTTACAGTATCTTGAAGTCTTGCAGTGGTATGCTTGGGTTTGGGTTTAATTTTGTTAATTATAGGATCCCAAGCAGATGGCAGCACCCAACCATCTTCTCTATTGAAATTAGGATGTTTTTTTAATTTCAATAGCCTCGCGTATCATCCTTGGTAGGAATCGGTGTTCTTTTGCGAGGGTTTGTGGTTTATCAAATCTGATGTAATGGTGGGGACGATCTTGAACATGTTCACAGACTGCAGACTTCCCGGAGCGTCGGTGCTTCACATCAGCTATATGTTCTTTCACGCGGGTTTTTATGGATCTTTTTGTTTGACCTATGTAAGAGAGACCACATTCACAATCTAACTTGTACACTCCTGCATCTTGTAGAGGGATATTACACTTGACGGATGGTAAAAATTGACTAATCTTCTTCGGCGGCTTGTAGTATGTTTTAATGGAAGCTCGCTTCAAGATGTAGCCAACCTTATCTGTGACTCCTCTGACATATGGTAGTACAGCAGGCACACGCTCGACTGTGGCCGGCTTCATTCGGTCACTGTGACGTAGGCGCGGGATCCGAAGCTTATTGTCTTGCAACACTTGCTTGACATGCTGCAGCTCGGCGGCAAGATGTTTTCTGTCACAGATCCCTCGTGCTCTCTGAAACAAAGATTTACCCACGGTAGCTAACTGTGAAGGATGATGGTGAGATTCACCATTTAAATATCGGTTGGTATGGGTCTTTTTCTATACACAGTGTGACCAATAGTGTTATCAGGATTTCGAATGACTAAAACATCTAGGAAAGCTAAAGAATGTACAAGTTAGATTGTGAATGTGGTCTCGCTTACATAGGTCAAACAAAAAGATCCATAAAAACCCGCGTGAAAGAACATATAGCTGACGTGAAGCACCGCTCCGGGAAGTCTGCAGTCTGTGAACATGTTCAAGATCGTCCCCACCATTACATTCGTTTTGATAAACCACAAATACTCGCAAAAGAACACCGATACCTACCAAGGATGATACGTGAGGCTATTGAAATTAAAAAACATCCTAATTTCAATAGAGAAGATGGTTGGGTGCTGCTATCTGCTTGGGATCCTATAATTAACAAAATTAAACCCAAACCCAAGCATACCACTGCAAGACTTCAAGATACTGTAAGTTCGTTTTGCTTAAATCGGACCAAAAATTAATATTCAAAAACTGAAGGTAGCCGGGCTAACAATGACATTGGGACGTCAAACATCTCAGTTCCCCCGTGACCATGGTTGCTGTAAAGCATCCGAAACGTCGGGAATTAAAAATAAGTAAAATCAGTTAAATAAACGCGATAGAATCCGTAAATTTAGTTTTATTCAATGTTTCCATATTATCTATAGATAGGTACATATCTGTAATAAATCTCCAGAAAAGTTGTGTCTGTAATTTTAATATTTTCTGGAAAAAACAAGTCCAGGTGACTAAATAAACGGCACTGTAGTCAAATAAGTAACTTTTGTCTGTCAGTCTGTGTATTCACAGCAACTTATAGACTACTTTTTATCCGATTACGGAACTTCAAAAAAGGAGAATTAAATATTTTTCTCAACAGCTAAACACAAATTATCCCTTTCTTGATAATATTGTTATATCGTAAAATAACCCACCACCCCTCAACTTATCGTCCCTCAGTACAGTGTTGGTTTTCTTAGTTTTAATCTGGTAATAACGCCATCTACTTATTACTAAATAAACTAATAATAAGTAACTTATAAAATTAAAGAGAATTTTGTATACTTATTCTTGCAACATCTAAAATTATCAGACTTAAAATATTCTGATCAATGGCCACTGTCGTCAATGATTTATCGTAATTGTTATAATTTGTTGATAGCTCTCATATTTTCAGACATACCTATTAAGATTTTTGTGACGATCCCGAAAGCAAATATTAGACTCAGCTTTATTTTTATTTTAACTATGAATTAGAACTGCATTGATAGAATCTTGAAAGTCACACGTTTGACATGATTTGTTTATGACATGATTCGATTTCCCCTATAGATTGTCAAATAAGTTGGATATTTGCCGTAGTCGCATCTTTTTATTATTTTAAGCTGTAATCGGGAAGACCCCCCGATGATAAAAAGCCGAAGTTTCTTTACGCCAACTCAGTTGCTTCTTATTTTTATTACGGTTATTTCCCATTTTAATTTTAAGTCGTCCTGTTGCGTAATGTGTATTCTGATCGTAAGTGACACAGCTTCCCCATTCAAAAGCCGAAGCGAGACTTATTTCAGGTATACAAAAAGTACTCTGTG
This sequence comes from Parnassius apollo, assembly GCA_907164705.1. NCBI lineage: Eukaryota > Metazoa > Arthropoda > Insecta > Lepidoptera > Papilionidae > Parnassius > Parnassius apollo. Next base: position 826,692 of record CAJQZP010001435.1, read on the forward strand.
GAGACTAACGGGGCAGCAGGAAACAAGCTTCAAGACGCCGATAGTTTAGGTAATTTCTTTTTACAGTGAAAGTAATGGTAATTTAAAAAAAAACATAAGCCCTGCCTTATAGTTAGTTCAGTTAGTATGCAAAGTTTCATGATCTAATTTAAAGTATTTTATGAATAACAGCGGTTTATTGTTCAGTTTGGAGGTAACTTTGGATTTTATTTCTATCGGAATTATAAGGAATCGTATTTTCGTCTAACATAGTACTTAACATTAATCCTCAATTTTACCATATATTTATTTCAAAATGAATGCTGCTATATTTTCGGCATAACGGAGGATCTTGCTAAGCCATTTGAGGTAGTATTTTTAATATTTCCCCTTAACCGGATGACCACATTACCCTCACGTACAATATTAGAAACACACTAAAAGCCGAAAACTTTATAATTAAATCACAACTTTTCAATGAGGATGACAGTGTATGACCATTCTGCGTAACAAACAAGTTCACCTTAGTACCTCAACTAGCGACATCTGGTGGGCGTAAGATTATTAGCCCTCAATAATAAGTTTGTACATACGATAGTAGTAAGTAAGAGATGATATTATAGTAAAAATGTTCAAAAAAACTAAATTAGTATTGAACAGAGGTAAAATGTTGAAAGCCTACTTTTTGATGGCGTGGTTCTTTTACTTTTGTTACGAGTCAGCATAAAAATACACTGGATGACCTTTTTTACCGTCTGGAAAAATAGAAAAAGGCACTGTGGCATTGAAATTTTACAAAAAAATAAAAACAAAAAAATTTAATTAAATAAACTGATTAATTAAAATCTATCAAAATTCAACGGCAATAAAACTAGTAGGCATCTTTGACCTTGTCACTTCGCAGGGCTAGGGTGGATATGATTTGAATTTCAATAGATTTTAATTAATTAATTAATTTAATTCGAAATTTTTGTTTTTATTTTTTTGTAAAATATCAGTGCCATAGGTTTCTACTCGTTTCACATGTTACACCCTATTTTTTCAGACGGTAAAAAAGGTCATAAAGTATATTGTGAAGAAAACCTCTAACTAACGTATATAATATATGTATTGCATGGTACCATATTATTTCTTGAACCATTATTTATTCTGTGATATTATGAAAGGTATTAAATAAAAAAGGTGTATTAAGATAACATTCCAAATATATATATATATATATATATATATATATATATATATATATATATATATATATATATATGTTTAATATGAAATATCTTTCTTAAATTAGATAAACGAAGTCGAGTTTATTTTTATTTTTCATGACTAAGTATTTTAAATTAAAAAATATAAAAATTAAACAGAAATTGTATTAAGAACAAGCAAAATAAACACGTAGGGGTTTATTTGTTTTGTAATCAGCTTTTGTTTCAATGTGACTTGATATTGGGCCCGGAATCAATTTGTCCAAATATGGCGCGCACGACGATACCTCCAACTACGTAGAGTAATGTTATAATAGTTGCGAATTTCCATCTATAAGAGCAAAATAGATAAGATAATAAATTGTATAGAGTTAAGAGCTTATAAATTGGCGTCGTGACTTTGAACTTAAAGTTATAGTTAGAGCGAGCACTGTGAACAGATTTAAAGCCATGTAGCGGCATCAATTTCGTGAACCTCTCGAGGAGAACCGAATCCGCAAGCGTACTGTGTGCAGACGAACTACAACAAGTCATGTTATTTTAATGCAAATCGCATTTTTTTTTAAATCATCTACATCACTCACCTTCGATTTCGATTTTTGATTCAACTCAATGACCCAATAGCGTCACCTAACGGATAGATCTCAAAATGAACAGAGATATGACAAAGGATGACGTGGACGTGACATATCGTCCATGTCACAACTTTAAGCGACAGTAGCCTAATGGCAGGACGCGGACTGCGAACTCAAAAAGGTCGTGGGTTCGAATCCGCCATTCGACTACTGGCGTGAACCACTCGTAACACAAGCAATTTAAGCTTACCACGAGTGGTTAAGGGGAATATTAGTAATGTTTATAGCATTGTTAATATTCTTTAAAAAAAACTATGCCGGTAGTTGTTGATAGCAATAGGCTTCAAGTTTTTGACGAGTATGTTTACCTAGGGCAAATTGTCCTGCTAGGTAAGTCCAACTTCGACTGAGAGGTTAATCGACGAGTTTAACTCGGGTTTCGAATGCTATCCATTCGAAAGATTACTACACATTTTGAGATTTGATTTGATATATCTCAAAACTCTCTGGGGCTGAGACATATTACTTCACTTAACCAAATGTGGAAGCTCAAGGTTGCTCAGGTAGCTTTGAAGAGGGCTATGCTCGGAGTTTTTCTGCGTAACGGACCTTATAATGAGAATATCCGAAGGAGAACCAAAGTAACTGACATAGCCCAACGGATCAGAACTGACAACTGATGGGGAAGAAAGTGGTAGCTTCGTACTGGTAAGCGAAGTGTAGGGCGGCCCCTAACTAGATGCAGTGATGATCTCCTCAATAACAAACGATAATAGATACAGAAAGTCGACAGTCACAGGTAGCTCATGAGATTCAGAACCGTGCTTCGAGACATTCCTTGGAGGATGTCCAGCAGCGGATTTGTGATGGGCTGTTATCATGATTATGATAATGATGATGATAAAAAGCCGATGGTTTGCTTTACCTACGTGCTCAAAAGTATTCTTTGCCTCTTTTTCTAGTTGATCTTCATTCAAAATTGCAGTACTTCTATAATCTGAATATAATATCAGCTGCTCCACGTGATTTCGTCCGCGTGTAATAATTTATTACGATTGGATATCACGGGATTTAATTTTGCGGCGCAGAACCCAAAATATTTTTTTAAATAACAGTAGCCTAAGCTACTCCTTATAATATTAGCTATCTGCCAGTAAAAATCCCGTCAAAATCAATCCAGCCATTTCGGAGATTAGCCGGAACAAACAGACAGACAGATAAAAATTTTAAAATTGTGTTTTTCCTATCATTACCGTATCCTATACCTTTAAACGAGCAATTCTTGTATATATAATCGGAATCTCGGAAACGGCTCCAACGATTTTCATAAAATTTAGTGTCCACGGAGTTTCGGGGGCAAAAATCGATCTAGCTAGGATTTATTTTTAGAAAATGTCTTTTTATCCATGTTTTCAGGCAATGAAAAACTGCTACAATATAAGAAGATAAATTTTGAGACTGTGTTAATGGTCGTAATAGCTTAAGTGGATATCGAGCGGCGGAGGTGGTCTTCGGCTTGACATTTTTCCTTTTTTTTTCAAGTTCCCTTCTTTTGTGAGAAAATCTATTATTTTGAGCCCTTTTTTAGGATTTTTTAAAAATACGAAAATTTTAAATAAACTAATTGCACTCATGATTTTTTATTCAAATAACCAGTTCAGTTTTTTCTATTATGTCAATAAGATCAAAAAATATTATTTATGTTTCATCCATATGTAATTTGTATCTAAATTTAATTTAAAAAAAACCGAGCAAAGCTCGGTCATCCAGGTATTATTATTTTATATGCGTTTGGTAAGAAGCTGTTAGGTTAACATTATAAACGGACACTTCAATTTTAATTATTTGTATAGATGTTTGTAAAACTACTGCAAGCCCATAAAATACTGGTTTCATATGATGATATTCAGGTTTTGTTTATTTTTCTCATCATCTCGAACTGCTATTTGTTCTGATACGAGGGTGACACTGAAAGTTCTTAGAAAATCAAAAACTGAACAAACTAGCAAGTTATTAGTTTTATTATATCTTTTCACAATAATGTCCATTTACATCAATACATCGCTTCATCCGATGGAACCACTGAGAAAAGCACTTTGCCCACTCGTCCTTAGGAGTCTCTTCGACGGCACTGGTTCCTCGGCGTCCATAAAACATTTTCCTCGAAGTTTTTATTTTATTTTCGAAAATAAATAAAAATCGCAAGGTGCGAGGTCGGGACATAGGGCGGGTGACCCAGTAACTCCACGTCTGACGCCGCAAAGTAGTCCATTGTTTGCTTGACGACGAGGCGTTGTCGTGGTGAAGGAGGATCCTACTGCGAGGTCGTTTCTCTCGAATTTTTTCCAAAACAAGTGGCAAACAATTGTTAGTGTGCCACTCCGCAGTAACTGTTTTTCGATTCTCTAAAACAATTATTGTGTAATGACCTGTCCTTCCGAAGAACGAGGCCACCATATTTTTTCCCACGCTTGACCTCTCTTCACTTCCTCGAAAGGAAACACCCAGACAGCAGATTGTCTCTTAGTTTCAGGATCATAACAATAAATCCTCACCAATTTCAGAACACCAATGAACACGACGGAGTTTTTGGGCCTCTGTCAAATTATAAGGTATCCACGGGGCACAAAGCCTAAGCGTTTTGTGCTCTTGACTCATACCGATGCCTAAGTTTGTCTGAATATGCTGATAAATCACTATTTTGTCAGTCTCTATCATACGCCGCATAACACAGATGTTATCTTCAGTCGTCGCCGTAGAAGGCTGTCCCTTAAGCAGATCATCAATGGGATTAGTGCGACCACGTTTAAACTAATTAAACCAGTTGTAAACAGTGGCATGAGATGGGGCTTCCTCGTGAAAGGCCAATCGAAGTCGATCATAACTTTCTTGTTGACTTAAATGACATCGAAAGTCATAAAAAATCATCGTACGAAAGTTTTCTCGCTTTAAATTTATGCTGACGTGAGACAGACAATTTTCAATTTGCCGCCAAATCGTAAACGTAAACGTAAAAATTAATAAAATACATACACAGTAATATTGGCAGAGTTCCATTTTCAAAATTTTAACTTAATATTTTATTATATCGTTATATCGCCAGTTCTAAAAACCCTCGTAATAATAGTATCTCCATATTCAGATCATGTTTTTTAAGTGTTTAAAGATGAGCCGTTGCTGACATTTACTATTTTCTTTCCCTATTTTTAACCTCACAGTGGGCGCGCCTTTTCATGGAATAAGTGGACGCGTGTATAGCATTTTGCCGCTCTTAGAAAAACTATAATATTACATATTAATTGTTTAAATTTACTATAAATGAGAAAAGGTTAGCCTTAAATAAAACATAAGCTTTTAGAAAAATCAAACTTTTTAAATTCAGTCTCAAAAAATCAACTTCAATTTATTCTCAAAAAAATGTAACAAAATATGGAACGACTTCACATAATCTCTTATATAATAAACAAAACCGTAACAAATTAGAAAACTAAAACACTCTTTAGGCATCTTGGTCGTATGCCCCGTCAAAACAACCCTCACACAGGTAGGTAAACAGTGGTCGTTGCACAGTAATTTAGCACATACTTTGCACCCTTTTTTTGTTCGTCGATTTTTTCACGTAAGACATATTGAGCATATTCCTTTCTTTTCTTTTCTTTTCGGTTTCTTGGCTCTCAATTGGTACAAAGTGAGCGATTTGTTTTCTTAGTGAGCCCGGGAATGTCATTAGGTATGCTAGATCTTTTCATTAAATGTGGTCTTAACACGGCAAGGGATATCTCTTTTATGTACATTCTACGCAGTAAGACAGTTTTAGCGTTTGCTGTGTAAATAATGTAATAACTATTTAAGTAAAGTAAAGTAAAGTTACAGCCTATATACGTCCCACTGGCGGGCACAGGCCTCCCCTCATTTCTGAGAGGGTTTTAGGGCATGGAAGTGTCCGCCGCGCTGCCCCAATGCGTATGTGACTATTTATCCCGCCAATATTCAAAATTGAAAAGAATAATCTCATTAGCCACCTCCGAGTCATTCTGCCCACAGAGTATTCTTCTATCTGGTCGACAGTACCCACTCCACGCTTAGTACCGTTATAAAATGTGATTATTTCGGGCTTCGCATCATCAGCGGTTGATTCGTCTTGCTTATTCATTTTGCTGAAATGAAAATCTGAAAAGATATAAAACAATGCCTCAGAATAAAAAAATAACTCTTAATTTCATAAAATTATAAACACAGGTACATAAATAAACAAAACAATGCAGTACTTACCAAAAAATAAATGTCATTTGGCCAAAAATAAATATGTTATAACGTGAAATTTTAACTACGTTAGTGGCCGCGCACTTAGCAATTTGCCGCGTCACAGGAGCAGGACCAGTGCATAACAATTTCGTCCTCCTGTGGTTGACGGTTATGCACTGATTGTTTCGTAACAACGAAGGGGGGTGCGGGAGGGATGTACACGCAGCTACTGAGATGCTTGACCTTCAATAACAAACGGTTTAAATATTATTAACATTTTTTTACAAAGTGCGGCAAAATGCTCATAGCGCGCCCACTCTAGGGTTAAACATCCACCACGACTACACACATTTACTATTGTGCCTGTACTTTGTTGACGTTTTCCATATTCTAAAATTTTGCAACAAAACATAAAAATAAAATTGAAGTGTCCGTCTGTAATATCGAATTTTTTGAGCTTTTTTTATTGTCTGCCTGCCTGTCAGAACCGATGCTAATGTAACTTTACGAACAGATAGAGAGAAATAATAGAAAGTATGTGTTTTATCCCCACGTCTCTGGCAAAATATCCTATCTCATAAGTTTTACCCCAGATTTAGGTAGGTTAAGTAAAGTACTAACTACCGGTGAGACTATGTTTGCAATTGCGTATAATATTCCTAAGTTACCTGCGATTATTCCGAAGTTATCTCCTTGGTAAAAAATCAAACACCATACTTATTACCTACTATTATACCTAGAACGTTTTGTATGACTGATTTACAAAATATAAGTACATAATTTCATTATTTTGTATTTTTTATAATTACCCTTAATTATTTTAATGCGTGTTAATGGTGTTAAATTACTATCTTAGATTAGATTATAAAATATAAACCGTGCATTATGGAAAACACAGACAGCGGAACTACAACAGTAAAATTATAGTTAACGTTTTAATTAACCTAGTGAACACCGTTAATTATATTATAGTTTGAGAGTAGATTTTCCTATTAAAATCCCTCAATTATGATGTTTTGGGTGATGTATTGAAAATATTGATGTTATGAGAAAATAATGTACAACATTTTATCATTTCATTAGACTAAATAGTTTCTTTATTATAGTATGCATATAACTTTTATTATTTGGTATACGTATAATTTTTACGCTTTAAGCCTAAAGTAAAATGCAATAAACACAACACGAATAGACGTTAATAAACTGTGTCGGTCTATATAGTTTCTTTTTTTTTGTTTTAGAGTTTCTATTCCAACGACGGTGATAACTGCTAAAAAAATCTGCCGTAGCTTACTAACTGTGCTACAATCAGATAGAAGGTGGGTTTGGACGTTGTGAAGGACAATTTCAACACTTTTGAACCGTAAAAAAAGTTTATGTTTCACAAAAATGTTGGATGCGGTTGAGATTCGATTGAATGGAAATCCTTATTACCTCCACTAGGAATTATGGTGTTTTGGGCACCATATCTACTAGTCAGGTATCACTACTATCTCATAGATACCCAAACTACCGAGCTACGTGGTTGACTTATTTATTCTTATGAAAATAGATTTGTAATGTCTCGCTTACATATACGAGTATAATCGTAATCGAATATTTCGAACACAAAAAATATTACATGGGGCGTTGCATTATGCATTAAGTAATCGTACTCTATAAACGACCGATAAGCTTTGAACACGCGAATTTGCTTGCATATTCCATCCGGTGTCATTTCTATCGACGCACGCAACTAAAAATGTATAACAGTGTAATAAAGCTGTGGTTGGTGCTTTACTTATAAAAAATATAACACCTAACTAAAATTTGCGAGTTATCATTTCGGATACTTCCGTCATATTATGTACATTGGAAATCTATTGAGCTCACAAAAATTGTAATAATAAGATAATTATTAGAGTAAGTTCTCTAAATATGGACTATCATAGTGATTTATTTAAATAAAATACAAAATATAGTAGCTAAATCAGTACATGAACTATAACATAATGGGTAACTATGATTAAAATGTCTTAAAAAAACTTTTCATAAACTTAATTGTCTGTAAAAAGTTAATCATAGTGATTTATTTAAATAAAATACAAAATATAGTAGCTAAATCAGTACATGAACTATAACATAATGGGTAACTATGATTAAAATGTCTTAAAAAAATTTTTCATAAACTTAATTTTTTGTAAAATGTTACAAATTTAAACATTTCAAATCAGGTAGCTCAATAGTACATGGACCGTACTAGATTTTTAATATGGACCTAGGGTGTCTAATATGGATTACGGAGCACACTATTTTTGGGTAGAGAGTAACATCTTTTTTATTTAACAATTCTAATCATATAGTTACAATCAGGAATGGTTAAAGTTACAGCCTATATACGTCTCACTGCTGGGCACAGGCCTCCCCTCATTTCTGAGAGCGTTTTTAGGGCAAGGAACCGTCCACCGCACTGCCCCAATCCATGTTGGCGAACTTCACATGTCTTCGAAATATTTTTTTGTTATTCCTCAGACATGCAGGTTTCCTCACGATGTTTTCCTTCACCGCCTGGCACGTGGTAAATCAGTGCTTAAAATTGCAATTAACAATTTCATTGGTGCCGGCAGGGATCGAACCCGAGTTACGAGCGTTAAAGAGCGTTAAAAGGCATGAATGGTTATTACAAAATATTTATTTAGTATTAATATCTCTGCAAAATTTACATACAAACATTCAAAAGACGTTCTTCGTGTGTCCATAACCTACGAGAGGGACACACATTGTTCTCCACGAACGTCTTCAGAAAAGAGACCTTGGCAATACAAATATTTTGCATTATCAACCTGGGATCGATCAAGACTTTTATCAGTATCATCATTCGCTAAATAATCACCATCCTCAGAACTAGAAGTTGCATTCAATAACTTTCCAAGGTTTTTTCTCTTTGGCTCCTTTTCAAGTTGTTTTTTTTTGTCCAAATTTCTTCTTTGTCGTATTTTTCTTTTGTCTTTCTTCTAATTTTCTCTAACTACACTCTTTTGTAAAGTTTCTTTGATGTTTTCAAATCAAGTTTATATGGTTATTAAAACACACAAAACGTGGATAAGTATAGTGGCTTTTCTTTCTCTGTTACTGAATTTATCTTTAAACGTGGTACAGGAAACAACTGTTTTGGAGACAAATAAAACGTAGACGTGAAAGGACCAGCGGATAAGAAATCTGATAGCTCTTTAGATGGATTGGAACTGGAGTAGAGAATAATGAACCGCTGGTACTGTTGTACGTATTACGCAAGTTACTGTTGAACCTTTTTCAGTTGATGTTGTAGACTTAATTTTTTTTACATTTTTCGGACAATATTTCTGACATTTTTGAAGGCACCACAGTTATTCCGGTCTCATCATCATTGTATATTTTTATTTGATGTATACTTTAACTTATCCATAGCTCCTTCTAATAGTTTGAGAAAAGCATTTACGTTTTCTTTGTTAAAACCCTTCAGCCGCGCAATGGATGTACCAGTTGGTTAACGAAATGAAAGATTTGGGTAGCGTTGTAAAAACAAACTTATATCTTAAAACAAAAAGTGAACAAGGTTTATGATATGGACCAGTGGGTCATAATTTATAATTCTTTATTGCATGTCACAAAGTATAAAGTTGAAACAACATATTTACAGAACATGTGACAGCCTGTACGGGCGTAGCAGCATAATATGGACCACTAGTCCATTTTTAAAACCATTCGTGGATCCATATTACAAAATGATGCAATATCAAAATAGATACAGCTACGGGATGCTTTATGAATAATTAGTCACACTATAACGTTTCCAGAATGTGGACAGTCAAATATAATGATTGTAATTGTAGCAATAATAATATTAAAAAGCTTGCCGAAAGTTACACCAAACGGCGCTAAAATCTCAAAATGTCTGCTGCTGGCACATTCGCACATGCATCTCTGCTACAATTCACTGACGAGTGACGAGACACCACGAGGCAAGACCCTCGATAGCAGCCAATTGCAGCTAACTTCGATTTGAGAGCAGCGCCACCTTGCAGAATATTACTTTGGTCCGTATTATGCGAGTAGTCCATATTTAGAGAACTTACTCTATTACTATTTCTGTGATTGAGCTGAACTTTATCCGACGATCTCTAAGGTTTATTTTCGATGATCGCACGGAAACAATTTTTCAATAAAATAACAATATAAAGTGAAAGTTTAAAAGTGGAGTTTTGATGAGTAATAATTAAAAACAACAATGCAGTTTTGAGCGGTAAAGTAATTTCAAGACCAAAACCGAATTATATTAATGTCAATGTAATTAGGTAGATACTTATGTAAATAAAATTTAAAAAATCCAAAAGTTCACGCTTTAAACGCTAATCAAAACTAAAAGATTGTGATAAAAGATTATCCCTTTTTACGGTTCGAGGTGAATAATTTCAATTTAAAAATCAGTATTTACGTTGTTTTAAATAAAATATGGGATTATAATAGGTCTTTACCTACGAAATAGCCGTTCTGCAGTACTGGTCATTTCAAATAAAAATAATTTTTGTTTGGCTAACAATTTTAATTTCCAATTATATTTTTTTAAAACATGGAATTCGTTTTTCAAAATTAGTCATTTGTTTATTGATTAGCATTATGTTTTCATCGCATTTGAATCTTTTTCTTCATCACAGATATGTTAAAATTTCGAGTAATTATGGAATACTAGCTGTGCCCCGCGGTTTTTGTCACGCGTCTGAGCTGTGTGACATGACACGGTGACTCGCTTATATAGTTCATCATTATAGCTAAAAAAGCCAAAATAAATGGAGTACTTTTATGTATCGGCATATGTACGTAATATAGCAAAGTTATATTTTATGCACGGGAGACTGAATACAATTTAAATTCGCTCTATGACGTACATAGATAAAAGTACTCCATTAATTTTGCCAATTTTTCATACATTGCTATCTAGAATTGTTTAAACTAATTGCAGCATTTCTACTGCTAGTTTCTCTCGGTTCTCATCGAGCAGTTAGCGTTTAGCGTAATTCGCGCGCCGAGTCGAGTGTTAAATTATTTTAATTTTTACACTATGTGTCTAAATAATATGCTATAATGAGCAAAGATTATTTTTATAAAATTGTCTATATAATGAAGAAAAATTCGTTCTTAACGATTAATATGCCACGCCTAATAATAACGCTCATAAATCACTTTTTAATTTTCAATAATTTTTTGATTTATAAAACACTTATTTATATATAAGGAGGAAGTATTATGGTATCGCGGACTTTTTTTTAGATGGAGTAAAGATCTATAGTATTGTGTTTACGTGTTATTAACCATTTACATCAGTGCACGCGGAATATAGCGCCGGTGTGATTCAATTCATCACAGTTTCTTACCAAAGGGGATCAGCATTACTGCAGATGTGTACTGTAAAGAACTCGACACAATGAATCTCGCACGTATCCAACTGACTTTGATCAATTGCTTGTCCTCGCTGCTCCTGCACGACAACGCGTGACCTCATACTGCACAACAGAAGGTGTTCAAGTTACAAGAGCTGGAGTTGGAAGTTCGTCGTTCGTCATCCGCCGTAGTCACCAGACCTTGCGCCTTCAGACTTCTACTTTCGCCGAAAAATTTGATAGCTCTTTGGCGGGAAAAAATTCAATATCCGAGTGGTAATACAAAATGCTTTTGAAGAAATTGTTGCCTCCCGTCCAGCTGATTTCTTCAAGAAGGGCATCAATAAACTGGCAGTTTATTGAAGCCCTCAGTTGGCAAAGATGCATCGATTGCATGGGTGATTACTTTGATTAATAGAAATTAAAAAAAATTACGGTAACTTATTTCATAGAAAACGGCGATGTCATAGGTAAAGCCTAACATATTAAATGTCATGTGTATGGCGGTCATTACTTTAACAAATCATTAAAAAAAAAAAACAATAATGACTGCAATAGTGAAAACAGAGCGTTCAACTAAACAAAATTATGAGGTAAATAAAAATGTGAAGACAATCCACTGAGTGGTTTGCGAGTTAGTACGAGTATGTTCATACCGATGCGACGAACAGACCAAGTTAGTGATGTTTCAAAACTTTTTCAATCAACTGTTTTTATAATAATAAACTGTAAATGTAATTTCCCTTGCCTAGATTGATTTTTATATGCTAATAAAACAGTATAGCTGTGATTTACGCTGTAAATCACAGCTGCGCTGTAACTCGGGTTTTTGATTTTTAGATTAATACCTAGTCACTTCATCTGAGTCTAGCGCTCTTGGCTTCGCATTCGAGTCGTGCAATAAATTAATTTAAACGTGCGTTAGTGGCAGTTAGATAATGTTTTTGCGAAAGTTCTGCGACGGGACTTTTCTACGTTACGACTAACTGTTGGTAGCTTCCTTAAATATCACAATTACATAAATGGACTACGATTACATAATGTTAGTTGGTTTATTATGGTAGTCATTTTCCATCTCCACTCCCACTACTCTCTACAAAAGTGTCAGACGAAATTTAAGTACGAAAGGTGAGGTTAGAATTAAAAAAATCATAACTTAAAAAGTATTGCGCGAGTGGTGGGGCTTGGCACTTTGGTGATGGGAACTACATTTCAGATTGAATGGGTACTTTTAGGATCGACTGGCTTAACCATAGAGCAACATGGGCCTCCGGCGGACTAGTAGCCATAGCGCTGTTTCGCGATACAATACAGTCTACCATTTTTTGCGGCGGAAACTTGTGAACACAAAACAATTATAGTCTGTCACTAAGACACTCATACGTAACAATTAAAACAATAAAATGATATTTTCACATACACATATAATTTATAACAGTATCCCTCGGTAGCAGGGACCACGTGTATACAGACTCTGATCAGTCACTTGACCAATCGATATTGCACGGTTTGTGTTTTTAAACAAATCAGAGACATCACGGTCATTATTTTTGTAATTTATTTTACTTTAAAAGTGGTAAAATTATTTGTTAACCAACTTCAATATAAATAAAATGCGAATATCGTCAAATTCAATTAAATACACATTATTAAGGATAACTCAAAAACTGCCGGTAAGATCTTCATCAAATTTATATGGGATTGGGACCAGATGAGAAGCATCAGCTTTCAAATAAAAAAGACTCATCAAAATTGATTCACCAGAAAAAAGTTCGCCTGCAAAACAATACTTAATTGAATACTAATTAAACATATCTTATGTATTCCCTTAATTGATAAATTTCCATAAGAAATATCATTTCGAGAACGAAGTTATTATCTTGGGAACGAAACAGTCATCTTGGGAATTGCTGATTATGTCCTCAAACGTTCACTATATGAAATTGATCGTACCCGAAATAAGATTTATTGAATCGAAAACCTTATTTTGGGTACCTACACTGCCCTGCCAATCCAATACACTGTAACTTGAAAACCACATGTGAGATTTTAGACGATATATGTTTTTTGCTTTTTTTATTGATTACTGTTCATTATTGTATTATTTTATACATTCAATAGTAGGTATATATCTCTAACTACATAGCCAAGTAGTGTATTTTTCATAATTTTTGTAAGATAAAAAGATATTGCCATTAACTTGTATTGACAAGACAGAGTTGCCAAGTTTAAGTACAACTATAACAATGCAAAAAACTGTAAAACTAATTACAGTGTTTTGTCTTGTTTAAAAGTAGGTAAATAATTATGCCATAACACTGTATCCAATGATACAGTGTTTTAAAAAGACCAACAAAATGTTTTAATGTAGGTAGATACTTTATTAGGCAGCTATTTGTCAAATTTTGTAAATAAAATCAAATACAGTTATATAACATAAACTTTAATGACGAATCATTAATTACAATGTCTTCTAATATTTTTATAAAATAAAACATTAATAGTCAAAAACATCTAGCGAAACATAACACAGTCTTCTATTTTTACGAACATAATTATACTTATTAATTAGTAACATTTGACGAAACATAACAATATTTTTTTTTATAAAATTAACATAATAGAAAAATTTTGCGAAACAACATATTCTTCTAATATTTTTTAAGAACTTACACAATATAAACACAACCATATTTAGTCTTCTATGAGATCCATCATTTAATGAAAAAAAAAACAAGTATTGATTCTGATTTGTGATATGACTGAGTTACAAATCAGAATCAATATGTATATCGAGATCAGGCGTATCTGTGTCCTCAAGGGCTTCATAAAAAGTTCGCCGCATTTTGCAAGTGTTAGTAATTCCTTTTTTTTTTACTTCATTCACACCTCTTGGCTTTTTTTCTCTTTCTATCATATTTATAAGATCTCTTCACCCATTTTCTTTCTTAAATCTCTTTCAACCTTTTTCTTTAAAATATTTAGTTCTTTAAATTCCCCATTGTAATCATTTTTGGCAAACATGGAGAGTTTACCTCTTCGAAACTCAATAATTTTTAAATTTTGGATGTTCCAGTCTTTTGGAAGTGTAAGTTTTACAGTCATTCGTAAAAAGTACCATATCTTTGTGCTGGAGCACGTCGACATCAAGGTTTTTTCTTGACTCCTTGATATTTGTAACGAAAATTCAATGTCATAAACATCACCTGATGTTTTCAATTTTTTTGTTATAGCAGCGTGAACTGCATCCGCAGCCATAAATGTATGGCCCGGTTCAAAATATTCTAATTTTAATGTTTGAATATCAGTTTTTCTATCGTTTACAACTCTGACTAATGCAGAAAAAAGAATTTTGTTTTTATTTTGAGCATTGCAATTGTCCAAAAAGAAGTTTAAATGGTGTAGGTCCCTGCAATATTTTCTTATGAAATGAACATATGTGGTTGCTATGTTGTAAGCTTTCCTGCCGCTTTCGCCTTCATGCCACAGGATGCATACAGCATTTTTATTTTTACCAGGCGGCACAAATGACTCGTTAAATAGAACAAGTTTTCTTGAAAAATAATAATCTTTCGTTCTAAGAAGTGGCATGCATATAGCTTTTTGCATGTCGACGGTGAACATAGCTTCCTTTCCTTCCGAATTATTACTTCGATCTTCTGCTAAACTTAAATATCTTCGTGAATTGCGTTTATTTTCTAAGTGTTGGCCTATCATTTTACACTCTTCACAGTACAAGAATAGTATCTCATAAGCTATTTTATGATTTTTACATTTAGTGCACATATCTTGAGGTAATCCTGCTGTTGAGAGATTCAATTTTTTTATCATAGTATGAAAATGAGTCCAACCACAAATCGTCGTATTATTTTCTTGGCAATATCGTTTAAAATCCTTATATATAGTGGAAAAGTTTATACCTATAGGCAAATACTTTCGGTTCGGCGCATGGCTAATGTTGTAATGTGATGGAACAGGGTTGTATTTCATAATAAATTCTTCTAATCGTTTTTCATACTCCGGTGGAAACTTGTTAGATGGTGCATATCGACGTCCTCGAAGATCGGGTGTAGCGCTTATCTTCGGATTTTTATTACTCTCTAGATAGTTATTTTTCAAGACTGATTGCACAGCTTCATCGTTTGTATATCCCAAGGTCCTAAGAAAAAAAAACTTGCATACATTGACATCATTTAGGGACCATTTTAGTGTGTTATGCCTTCGAGAATCACCTTTTGTTTTAGTGCATGCGGTAGATAGCTTATCAACAATTCTTGATATAAAGTCGCGGCGCTGTTGCCGGTCCAAGTTCCAAAATTGTGTCCAAATAGACTGCCTTTCAGTCTCGGAAATCTTTTGAATGCACTGTTTTGTTTACATGAACAAGGTGGCAACAATGGATGTCTTAATCTTTGTGTCTCAAATATAGCTGCTGGGTCTCTATTGCGCTTAGGTTTCTTTGGTGTTTGACAGTTATCTTCGACGGCAGGTTTATCAATGGCGGTGGATTCTTCAAGGAAGCTACGTTTTTTTTTCTTGTCAGTAGTTCTGTTTCAATATGTGCAATAGGACTTACAGGAACTAAGGAAGTAGACGGCTTTGGCGAAACTGAAGGTGGTGAAGAATGTGCTAAACAAGGTGCTGGTTGCATTTCAGTCGATAATTCAGTAGATATTATGTTTTGTGTCACAGTCAAAAGATTCAAAATATCGAAATCATCTTCATCTAAATTATTTATCGATCCAGTAGCAATGTGTTCTTGGTTCTTTATTGACTGGATTTTTGTTTTAGACGTAAGATCACAATATAAATTAGATTGAACGCTATTAACATGAATATGCGAAATTGGTGAAAATCTTCTGTGGAAATATTTGAGACGTCTAAATTCTTATCACAAATTAATGCCGGTACCAGTTGGGCGTAAACTCTTTCTCCTAATTCTTCTGAAATGCATTCATTAAGTTGAGACTCACTTAATGGAATGATAGGACTTATAAAGTTTCTTGATCCTAAATCATCTTGAAGGTAATTTTCATACTCATTGTGATTATTGCGGTTTCTATTTTCTTTTTCTATACAGTCATTTATCACATTGGACACAACAGTAACTGAGTCTGTGTTATTATAATGTTTAATATTTTGTTTTGACAATCTAACTAGCATTTTACTTCGACTCGTATTCATCGTTAAATTAATACAAAATCACGGTAATTAAATAAAATACGACAGGCGATCACAGGGTAGGTACAAAATAATTCACATAATCACCGGTTTCACTGCGCGTCACACGTAAACTGAACCGTCTTTAAACTTGCAGAGAAGGCGGGGGCCTCTATAACGATGCGAAAGAGCGAGATAGCATTCATGTTTATAGATCATATTACGCTGGCGGGACAATATCAACGTGCGAGTATACGCGTCAGTTTAAAACACTGTATCTCCAGCAGTGCGCGTAGTTTGTTACGGCAAAATACTGTAAGCTTTGTTACAGTTTTCCAGCATGGTTAAACCTTAATTTGAACGTTATACAGTGTTTTTTAGCTTGCCCTATCCTGCAAAATATACGTTTAAATGACAAAAATATTGGTCAGGGGTACTAAACAGACCTACAGAAACTGATTGGGCGTTGTTGAGCAAAAACACTGTAAGTCGACTTACAGTCTTTTGGATTTGCACGGCAGTGCGGTCGACGACGCGCTTTATATTGACTGTAGCTATCTTACGTACGATTAGGAGTACTTGCTCGCACAGTTAAAAAGTAAAATATTTGAAATTTTTTTGGGGGATTGTACCTTAAAATATTTATACTTTTTTAGGAGTTATACGTGTTGGTTACTACCACAGAAATCGTAATTATAAGACAATAGATATCGCATACACGTGTAACCTTATCGCCGCTTATATGGGTTAACGAACATGATTCACCATTTTGTGAGTAAGTTGTGCGGGGAACGTCGTACGTGAATTTTTGTTATTCTAAATTTATAATGGTGCACTGCAGCATAATCAGTTGTAAAATCTCATCAAGGACGTGTAATTAAACTAATAAAGGCATAACATTTCATCAGTAAGTTGATTATTTACTAATTATCATTGTTTAAATTTATTTACATCTGGATGAATACTATGATTAATAATATAATACTATATAATAACTATGACATTTACCTTTGCAAACTCATTTATTACTTTTCGTATTGTACAATTACCATTGCTGCTTTGGTTCTACCGTAATACACAACACACGCGACGTTGACAAATTGGTCAAGCAATGTAATGTGAACATTAGATATCATTGTGCATTGTGTATGTTTATAATACGGTAAGATGTGGTGACATTGGTTTCGGAAGTAATCGAGCACTAAATATTTCTATGGTCTTATTATTACGACTTCTGTGATTACTACAGATCAGAACTTTGGGTCGCCTTTTCGTAATGACTTCTCGCAGGATTATTTTGATATAATTAGAGAAGTATTTACTTCCATGGTATATTTGTGTGATGTAAGCTTAAATCAAAAAGTTGTAGTTCTTACGAGGGTCTATACATTCAATAAAATAGGAATATTAATATATATTTTTTGCTAATGAATCTAATTTTCCATGGAGCAAAGCCGCACAGCATGCGAGCAACCCAAGCTTGATGCCCGCCGGAAGGCACGAATTGTTAATAGTTACTTCAAACATTTAATTTATCACGTATTTGGTGGTGAAGGAAAACATCGTAAGGAAATCTAAATTTTTAAGTGAATTGGCAGACTCTTCCCAGTTCAAAAAACTCCTCTAAAATGTGAAGAAGCCTGTGCCCACCTGTAGGACATATAAAGGCACTGAATATTTTAATTGAAAGAGAACATCTCACATTTTGCACGTATAATGTTTTAACAGACCGGCGCCATTTAAACAAACGTTTAACTTAAATATTCTGCGCGCATCGAAACTTTACATTACAACGCTCTTACGGCCATTATATTTTAAGAAATATTAGAAAAAAATTTACACTGTGACTTCTTAGACTTCTGCGTATTTCGTCCATGAGTCATAATATAAAGTTCAGCAGCAAAGAACGCAATAAAAAGAAAACAAAAACACGACCAGCCTTTTGCATCTCATGTGTCCGGTACGCTTCTCTATAGACTTCACATGTCTTCGTTTTTTTAATTTTCAAACAAGCAGGTTTTCTCAAGATGTTTTCCTTTACTGCCGGGGACGCGGTGTACCAGCACTTAAAATTGCAATTAATAATTTCATTGGTGTTGCCGGGATCGGGCCGAGCTGCTCAAATAGGTTGATTTACCGTGTTCTGGGCGGTGAATAAAACATATATTGAGAAAACCTGCATGTCTGAGGAATAAAAAAATAGTATTTCGATACCATCCATACCAAATGGATAATTCGCGGTCCACCACTGTGCGTTTTACACAATGGCGGATTATCCTTAAGGATAACTAGATGTGCTCAGTGGCGCACGATTAAAAAAAGTCGCGCGCGGAAGTTTTTGGACTGTTATTTGATTACTACTATATCACACTTACTCTCTTATCATATTTTTTATTCACGCTTATTAAGAGTATTCGTATTTTGCAACTACTAGGTTAAACTCATGGACCAATTTAGAGGAACAAAAAAGTCTGTACAAAACAAAATATGAAGGATATTTGTGACAATTAACTTTATTCATTTGATTTTGCTTATTATCAGTTAATTTTATATTGCAACTGTAGAAAAAAGAAACGATCAAATGACAAAAAAAAAAGAAAAAAAAAGGAAATTTTTACAGGAAAGAAACTTGTTTGTAACTCTTTGAACTGCGTCAAGTCTGCTTGGCATTCTCCTAATCAAGTTATCAATAAAATCTTGAAATGTTGCGTTTTATTCTTCCTGTAATATGTTTTAAGATCTTAATCGCACAATATTTATTTGATATTTCTTTTTAAAATTATATGTACTCTTTTACTGAAAAATAAACCCATAATTCACTAACGTATTTACTGGTGAACACATAGCCTGAATTTAATTGAAATTGATTTCATTGCATTCAAATGCATTCAAATGAAACATCGTTTTCACTTAGTGGACGTACCTAAAATTGTAGATTTTGAGGAAACTTTGCGATCTTTTCTGTCGAGCCAAAATGTGTCAATCGTGTTTTGGCCAACATAATTTCCTAAGAAAATCTATAAATTTCATAATGAATTTAAAAAAAAAATGTGGATTCGTACTTTTTAATGACAAAAAATTGCTTTAATTGCCTATAAAGCGTGAAAAATCTGCTTTTGGCGCCCACATCACCTTAAACGTCTCGAAGGTATTCGACAACTGCGGCCGCTGTATGGGGCCGTGCATTATCAGGTCAGGTATAAAAATAATCTCCTACTAAAGCGACAAATGGCACTACAATTTCTTCCAAAATGTCAGTTTTATATTATCGTGCCGCTTTAGTGACCCTATCTCAATGACGCGGAGTTTGGTACGTGCCCTCATACAAATACCTCCCGATACCAAACTGACCCTTCACCATACGTCTCTTTTCCAATGATATTGCTCTGAGCGTACCTTCCTCCCGGACGTCTCCACGCTTTAGTCCTTCCATCATCTGGTTTCAGGCAAAATCTAGACTTTCTGAATAGAACTTGACTCCAAGTTTTGACATTCGATTTTCGTGATTACGATTTACGAGCAAAATTACTGGAGCTGGCAAGTGGCAAGAAGCCATGCAAATGTGAATTTATTCCGACCGATTTCTGTCCATTTTTCACAGTTTTTGTGCTTACTGTAAGCCTTCGAACTTCTTGTAGCTTCGTTCTTACCTCAGAAGACGCTAAGGTCCTGTTTCTAAGCGTGCTGGTAACGATGATCGGTCACTCGGATCTGTAGTCACTGTCCGGCGGTCCGGCATGTCGATACCTCTTGAAAACTCGGTGTACCACAGATTTTGATACTAGTAATGTTTGGGCTACATATTTGTAGGTGTGTCCAGTTACAATTAAAGTACGAGTAACAATCCTAGCAACTTGATCTGAATCTAGCATTCTCAGTTTACTTGCAGTAACAATTCACACTTAACACGATAAACAAGGCAGTCAAGGCAAATATTTAAACAAAACCTAAGCCTAAATAAGCTCAAATTCAAAAGTTGGCAAATATTTTCGCAGTATGTAAGAACGCAATATTACGTGATATTCCCAGTAGCCTTATTAAGTAGTCTTACTGGTAAGAATACTGAGAAATTTTCTTCCCAAGTCTTACCAAATACTTTTAAAAGTAAAATTATTGGGATGTCTTACCAAGTAGACCTAACTGGAAAAACCACTGGGGAAGAAAATTCTCAATAGTCCTATTCTATAAAATAGAGATTTTTTTATTACTACGTACACCTACTAAGTTTATTTTTTAAACGTTTTTTGGACTCATTTTGACTGTTTGTTTTTTCATAATTAGTAGAAATACTAGGCGAGCATAAACATGAAAGAGAGTGAGATAGTTGCGCAATAATATGCGCAAGCATACAATCGGACATTGAATTCTGTCCTGCGCAAATACCTAGTCTCCAATGACACTGAATGCCGTGACCGAATTTCGGTCTGGAGAACTATTCCACTGCCTCTTTTGCGTTTATGTAAACTTTTATACCCCATATAAAACGTAGTACGGTAGTGATGAAAAATTCCCTCTATTTTTATTGGTCTTACCAGTTAGGTCTACTTGGTAAGAAATCGCAATAATTTTACCAGTAAGACCATTTAGAAGAAAGTTCCAAGTAGTTTTACTAGTAAGATTACTTGGTAAGGCTAATAGGAATACTTCAATATTACGCAATAATTACATAAAAGCAATGAAATTCGAAAAAAAAAAAATTGGAAACTTTTTTTTTTACTGATGTCTGTGTCTAGTATGTACGGTAATAATAACCTTTAAATTTTCCTCTAAATTTGTTCATGAGTGTAGTTTATATGCTAAATGAGTAGTTATAATCTACAATAATATATGAACGCTAGAGGCGCGCCGAAAAGCTAATATAATAATCATCATTTTAAAGAAATTTTCTTTCTCACAGCAGATGAATTTCCCTGGTACTGCAGTTGTTCATGGGCGGCAGTAATTACATACCATCAAATGAGCCGCATGCTCATTTGCCTCCTCCCATATAAAAAAAGTGAAGTCAGGCAACACCACAGAAATCCAAATAATATTATATTTAGATTTCTGTGGGCAACACGCTCTGGAGCAGCACGGTGGACTAATTGCTCCATTACCTCTCCTCCCAGAAAATAAACGAGTTTGTGGGACATATGGACTGTAACTTAATTTTTTTTATTTCTATAGTAGGAATCTAATTTCATTAGATTAAGTGTAGTAAAGTTACAATAAAATAATTTGATACATCAATAAATTTCAAAAATACTATAAATCCCACAGAAATCATAATATTACTATTTCTGTGATAAAATCTTAATTCAACTTCAGCATTCATTGCTAGTATTTAATACTGTAAATGAATCACTTCTGGTTTCAATCGAAGACCTACTGTTGACAAAGGATTCAGTAGGTATATGTAACGCTAAATATATTAGTTATTTATTACAGACACATGCATTACAGTGTTGATGAAGAGTGGAAAGTGGAAATATTCCATCAAACGACGTGTTATACCGTAGACAATGATACTTAGGGAAACAGAGCGTTATTCGTGCGCGCCCGCGCGTTGTAAAAGTAACAACGTGAATACTCCAGGTGAAACTCGGCTGAACTGATTGCAGTGAGACAACTACTTCAGCAACATACATTCCTCGATTGTGAAGAATTATCGCATTAATGTAACAACACCTGTTAATGGCACTTATTAATGTCATGCGTTACTCGATTATGGAGAAATATCACAATAAGTTACAACGCCTGTTAATGGTATCTTTCAGAATAATCAATCTCAGAACAATATATATGCTTAGATATTGTTCTGAGATTGATTTTTTGCGGTTTCTTTAACACTGATGTACTTGCATAGGTAAGGAGAATGCGTTAGAAACACTGACTAGAAATGTTTTCTTTTCTGTCCAGATATTCTTTTATGTAAAACATGGCCAATCGGGATTCTAAGTCTCTAAGTCTTTTTGATATTTTTTAATGAATTAATATTTTTAATAAAAAATAATGTTTATAGTAGATCATAATTTAATTTATTTCATGATTTTAGGGTAGACAGACCAACTGTTATTAAAAAATTTTAATCCCATTTTTATGTGTAGAACTACAGTTTATTTTACTTCCTCACACCTACTACTTTATTGGTCTGAGTTTACTTTTTTATTATATTAACTCTATAATTATTTTTCATCGCAAAACTTGACCACTTGCGCAGAGACAATTCCTTCAGTTACATATATATTCCACGATAATGGTTGGAAATTTTCACATTAAAATGAATAATAATAATGGAAAATGATCGCATTAAAATTATGACAAGACCTGTTAAATGGTAGTTATTGATCTCTCTTTTTTTGACACTGATGT
The DNA here is from genome assembly GCA_907164705.1 of Parnassius apollo. Lineage (NCBI taxonomy): Eukaryota > Metazoa > Arthropoda > Insecta > Lepidoptera > Papilionidae > Parnassius > Parnassius apollo. The sequence continues at coordinate 849,606 of CAJQZP010001435.1, forward strand.
ATGTATAGGGGAATGCGCTAGAAAGGTTTTCTTTATTGTCTAAACATCGTAAATCGTAAGCTCTTTTATGAACCTAAAACAAGCTTCTTAATAATAGTTCCTTACATATGAAATTGGCGTTTTGTACGGGAGGAATATAAAGTCAATTTTTTTGTAACATTTATTTAATTAATCAAATTATGCACCGTTGTTATCTATGCACTTTTGCTATCTCATAGGTAGTTCATTGATCCCTTTACTTAAAAACCATGGGGGCGAGAATCAATAAACCCTTTAAGGCGGTTTGGACTGCCGCATCGGAGTTGAATGTTTTTCCTTGTAAGAAGTTGTCCAAATTCCGAAAAAATGGTAATATGTTGGAGCAAGGTCCGGGGAGTACGGTGGATGTCGCAGATATTTCAATTGTAGCTCATCTAACTTAGTGGCTGTTTGTTGTGCAGTGTGTGGTCTTTCGTTGTCGTGAAGCAGCAGTAGCCTAAAGCGATTGACCAATCTCGGTTGTTTAGAAGCTAGTTCTTCCTTCATCGTTTGCAATTGCTGACAATAGATATCTGCCGTAATCATTTGGCCAGATTTTAGAAAGCTGTAGTGAACGACACCGGCGCTAGTCCACCAAACACTACACAAGTAACTTTTTCTGAGTAAATTTTCGTTTAGGGCAGGATTTGGCTGGGTCTCCAGGGTTCAGCCATTGCGACGAGCGCTTCCGATTATCGTACAGTATCCATTTTTCCTCACAAGTAATGATTCGATTTAAAATCCCTTCATTTTTGTGTCGGTTGAGCAAAGTAACACAGCAGTCGACGCGTGTTTGCAAGTTCGATTCACTCAATTCGTGAGGTACCCATCGTTGAAGTTTTTTTACTTTCCCGATTTGCTTCAAGTGGATTAATACAGTTTCATCACTTACCCTGAAGCCTTCCACTATCTTTGAAGTGCTTTGTGATGGATCCGCTTCCACAATAGCCTTTAATTCTTCATTTTCCACTTTGGTCTCCGGCCGTCCACGGGGTTGGTTCTGAAATGTGTCGAAATTTCCACAACGAAAACGTTACCAACCAAAAACGTACCGTGCTTTCTTTTGCGACACCAGAGCTGTACACATCATTAATCCTTCGAGTTGTTTCTACAGCACTGGTGCCATGGTAGAACTCGTACTCGTAAATATACCGATATTTCATGTTTTCCTTTGTGCGGTAATAAACGACGCCAAAGAAAAAAAAATGATGAGGAAAAAACAAACGAATGACTGTTTTCAAAACTCAAATGTACCAGCTAAATGAATTTATAATTCTTAACCAAAGAGGAGATATTTCAGATCAAAGTGGTCAGTACGATAAAACGTTAATTTCACATGTAAGGACTCAATATTTTTATGAATAAATGTTTTGAAACAAAAAATAATGTTTATAAGTATTTACAAATAAGTAATACAGAATTTGAGCTGCCCAAAGTTCAAAAACTTTATTAAACTTTAATTTTTTAATTAAATTTAAGTTTGTATAAATAAAGTTTTTTATAACATTAAGGTATTTATGGATGATGATAATAACCCCTAGGAATGAGGTGAACGCTACCAAGCTATTTGCAGTTGGTTTTTTATTGATAAATTGCGGAACTGGTTCTTCCCAAGACAGAGGATTTATCCGAACCAATCCTATACCTTTAAACGAGCAATTCTTGTATATATATATATATATATATATATATATATATATATATATATATATAATCGGAATCTCGGAAACGGCTCCAACGATTTTCATAAAATGTTGTGTGCAGGGAGTTTCGGGGGGCAATAAATCGATCTAGCTAGGATTCATTTTTAGAAAATGTCTTTTTGTACGTGTTTTCAGGTAATGAAAAACTACTACAATATTATTAGAATAAGAAGGTAAATTTTGACAGTTTATTAATGATTACAAATAGCTCAATTGGTATATTGGGCGGTCTCAAAATCGTAATACCATGGTTCGAGCCCAGACCGACTGACCGATTTTTTTTAATTTTTTTTTTCAAGTTCCTTTCTTTTTTGAGAAAATCTATTTTTTCGTGCCCTTTTTTTAAAAACACGAAAATTTAAATTAAACTAATTGCACTCATGATGTTTTATTCAAATAACCAGTTTAGTTTTTTCTATTATGTCGCTACGATCAAAAAATATTATTCGTATTTCATCAGTATGTAATTTGTATCTAAATATAATTTCCAAAACACACGAATTAAAAAAAAAACCGAGCGAAAAATACCGAGCAAAGCTCGGTCAACCGGGTACTGGTGATTAAACAAAAGAATGATTTTAAATAAGTATTATTTATTATCTATATTGATGGGTGCGTTTGGCAGAAAAAAGCGCTAGCAAGCGCTTGTAAGCAAAATGGCGATCGTAAGCGGTAAGCGCTGTCAAATCGTAAGTAGCTATTTTCCTCCAGGACACGATGTTAGTTTTAACCGGGGACCCTAACCTAATTTAAATATATGTTTGTAAAGTATTCATATTAAAAACTTACCAATCATGAGTTTTTAATAGCATGTATATGTTTATTCATGTCATTATATTACTTAAAACTAATATTGCACAAAACAACTTATAAACTCTACTTCAAAACAAACAAATTAAATAAGCAAAATGGCGGATTGTGTCAGCGCTACTGAAGTAGCAATCGTGTCCTGGCCGAAAACTATTTTAGCGCTTATAAGCGCTTGCTAGCGCTTTTTTCTGCCAAACGCACCCATTGAATAAAAAGTTTCACTTCCTGTTTCTGTTTAATTATTCAAATACCAATATCGTTCTGAGAAGTTTTAGTCTCATTTTATGTTGCTAAGTACACTATATATTTTACATTTTGTTTTTATCGCATAAATGTAAAATGTATTTATTTCTTCTATCCTTATTTTTTATCAACCCATAATTATCGTGTGCTCTATATGGGTCTCTCCCGTAATAAGGGAACCATAAGAAAACCAGCTGGCCTGGCTGAGGTTGTTTTGCCTTTTTCGGTATCTATTTTTATTCTGTATTCTGTTCGGCCTTTTTACAGAGTACTGAAATATTTTTTAACAACTCGCTTATACTAGCTTTACCTATCTATAGTGGATATGAGTCATTATGGTCCATACATTATATAGAATTTGTTAATAAATTGATGACATCGCCACCTATCGGATCCTAGAATAGTTATGTGATTATGTGACAATTTAAAGTTTAAAGAGAGGTTATGAACGAGTACCATGATCTTGACAAAACAAATATATTGTGTGAATCAAATAAGAACAAAGAATCAAAACTCGTTTTAACGGGTCACCAAAGATAATATATTATGTATATAAAATATTGTACTTAGTCTAAAATATTAAAAATTATTGCCTTCAGCTCAGCTCATAAATAGGGCATGGGCCTTTTTGTAAATAAGATATCAGTATGTGACAAAAATAGTACTTTTGACGCTGCACACTGTTTGATCGGGGGATATTAGGTATAAAAACGAAATAGTTATACAGTTAGAATAAGTGCTTATACTAACTGTATAAGGGATCACAAGATATTTTGGTTTTACTCTAAAGCGGGCTACATACGACACGATATCGGTGGCGATCTAGGGTGGAAAGAAATCGGGGCTTTTATCGGGGTAGACCTTACACACGGGCCTGCCTAGCAGTACGCGTTCAGACTTGGAGCGGAATGCATATGCGGTAGAGTTCTTCAAAATACCTCCGACTCTCTTAAAACACCACCGTGTTGGTTTGGCATTAGCCATCTCGGTTAATTTGTTCAAAAATAGAAAAGAGAAGTTGCTGGGTGAAAAAATGGCTCCAAAAGAGATAAAAATTAAGCCACATAAACGTACTAAATGGCCTGTAATCCAAGGACGTGATTAATTTTCTCCGGATGGATGAAGACAGTTTTTATAACCTTCTAGAAATGATTTCGCCACTTATATAAAAACGTCAATTTCTCCTACCTATGCTATATTGTATGTGTATATATTATGCTAGTTATTTCTTCTCTATGTTCATTTCTGCTTTGGTCAAAATCTGGTTATGTATTACACACAACAAACAAGGAAATAAAATACTTTTTGTATAATAATATATATACTTTTTTTTTAATGTAATCTTTATTTATGGAGTAAAACTATCAGAAAATAAAATAGCTTATATCTTTTTTTAAACATAAAGAAACCTTTAATTTCGGACATACTCCCTTTTTTATATAACTTGTTTGTTGATGTGGAGATGGTGAAGGAGTAGAAGTTAGTTGTTGATAAGAGGATGAAGGCACGTAAGAGATCGAAGTGTGGTCTTGTGGAGTTGTAAGATATATGAGTGCGGTCTTGTGTTGATAGCGTTGGAATAGGAGTTAGTTGTTGAGGAGAGGCTTTATCTTCTCCTTACTTACATCATAAACTCTACTTTACGAACGGCAATAAAAAAATTAGTTTAGTAGGCATTCTTGACCATGTCACTTCGCAGGGTCACAGGCTAGGGTGGATATGATTTGAATTTCGATAAAATTTCAATTAATTTATTTATTTTATTCACTTTTTTTTGGTTTTTTGTAAAATATCAGTGCCATAGGCTTCTACCCGTTTATATGATTAAAATATAAAAATTTTGTTATATAAAAAAGGTCATTCAGTATCACTGTTTTGTTAACTTCCTTCCGCGAGGGTTGCCGGCAGCGACTGCCAAAAGAAATCGGGCCGATGCGCCTACACACACGCAGTAAGGAGGGGGCGGTGCCCCGATCTAGGAAGCATCGGCTGATCTAGGAAGCATTTTTGCTCCTGCCAGTCGATTAAGGAGGCGATATCGGCCACGACTTAGGATGGCCCTACATACGACACGATTTAGAGGCAATCTAGGAGGCATCCCCACTACTCCACCCTAGATCGCCACCGATATCGTGTCGTATGTAGCCCGCTTAAGTCCTTAAACAATAGACACGGGACGAAATGAGGTGACAACGATAATTGATTTTAACCATTGCATCCATCGAAGCAAACGGTTTGATGCGTGTTTTGTAATGCTTACAGCAAAAGAGTGGAATAATTTATCGGCGTCCTATCTTTCCGTCCGAATACAATCATGGCATCTTCAAGGCAAGCGTGAATAGTGCTTTTAATTGTTATGGTGACAACACACAGTCAGTTTCGGATCGGATTTTCGATATATCCATAAATAAACTTATATGTAAAACTCCGATATTAATATATTTATAATGAACGATATATCTAAAATCCACTATTTTAAAAATTTCAACAGTTTTAGTTTGAACTGATCAGTTGGAATGATCAGTTGAACTGACAATGTGTGGCGTCCATAACGCCAAGACACTGCGATTTACCAACGAACATGGTAGTAAGTGGTGATATAGCCCATATCACCACTTACCACCATGTGAGATTATGGTGAAGCACTAGGTTATAATAAGTAAAAACTGATACATTTATGATTAATAATCATTATAAAGTTCCAAGACGATCATAAAACTATTTCTTTGCTTGGTCAAACCCAGAGAAATCTAAATAGTTTTAGATTTCTGTGGTCAAACCTAATTATTAAACTCATCAATTTAAAGGTTTTTACTTCTACTTCTACAAACTTATTAATTTTACTTCGGATCTACTTATTATTTCATATATTATTTACTGTCAATAGTTATAGTAATTGCGTTTATATTAGCTTTTACTTAGATTAATTGATGTTATATATTCTGGTTTCCATGAGGCAGCCTTGGGTGAATTCCCACTAAATTTAATAATGGTTTGGTGAAATTAGCAGGTAGCAATTTATGGGGGAGGCCAATGTTCAACATGACTGATGGTGATGATGATGATTAATATTTTTATATTACACTACACACTTTCCAAAACCTTGGAATAAGGAATAGAAAAATAGGAATACAATTAAATTTTTAAATCCAATTGAAATTATATTTTAAATTGTATTCCTTAAATAACTTGCTCTGACCATATTCAAAATCTGTGTGAGTAACGATTGAGAAATTCGGTTAGTTTTCCATTTCTCTAGGAAATTTATTAGTATCAAAAACCGCTGGACTGATTATTCATATCTAATGAATCCAGTCCGCCGCCGATATCCATTATTTGTTGTAATGATATGCGAAGCGCCTAAACCTAAAAACCTTAAAATCCGAGGCCTTCAAACGTGGAAATATGTCAAAATTTAGACTTTGTAAAATCAAATCTATTACAATGTGATAACGTAACTTTGTGGGAGAAAACCAATGATAACAAAAGGAAGGATAGGCCCATCTAAATATTTTACTCATAACTATTTCATACAAGAAAAACTAGCGCATATGTCATAATACAAACGTCATATCAAAACACAACGTAACCAGGGTCGGATTTCGTAGTATAATTATCCTAATTGTACCATTATTTCATAGTTTGTATTACATAGTATCGTTATTATTAATACTAGGCGAAAATACCATAATTTTACCTAAAGGTCGACTTGTAGTATTATTGGGTCCTTTTACATTTTAATGTTAATCCTACGATATCTAGAATTTCTGAATTGTACACGAGTACCGCGTTTTTATAATAAAATTAGAATTAGCTCCCTTTCTGGTCAATCGATGCTAGTTTCTTTTGTACCCTTATTGAATATAAAATATATTAGATACCACCAATATTCAAAATTTAACTTACACTAAGTTTTTTGGACGAAATTTAATCAGATATAAAAATAAAACCGTCAAAAAACGAAACGTATAGATAAACTAGACGCGTGACGCCAAAATCTCGGCACATGGGAAAAAAAGAAACATGAAACGTCAAACGTGATATATTTTTTATAAATAGTATAATTTTATTTTCCATGTACATAATTTTTGAGGGTCTGAATCCAACCCTGGCCTAATCTTGGTAACGTAATTAAACTAATTTTAAAATAAGACTTTAAAAACGCGTTTATATATTAATTTAATTGTAACAAAATTAATATAAGGTTATTTACCGATGATACGATATCCTATGTTTTTTTTTACTTTTGTATCGTAATTTTTGCATTCTTTTACCACGCAACTAGACATATTTTTGACAGGCAAATCTGTCCTGCGCGCGCACCACTGTCGACCGATTTGCGTTGGCCCTAAACTGTAATTTTAGGGCCAACGCATTGGTCCGTTTTATTTGTTCGGTCGGCCCGGTCCTTACGCTAGTAATATATAAGTCAATGGAGAAAACCGAAAATAAACAGAAACTAGTTTCTGTATGTCTACTAGAGAGAAAATATTATCAATATCATTAACATAATTAATGACAACAACTTATACAACATGATGACATTTTAACGTTCATATTTGTAAAAAAAATCTAGTAACGAGGTGTATTTATAGGCACAGAATAAATAATACTATAGGCATAAAACAAAATTATTTTTCATGATTCTAAAACCTTTATTTTATAAGTAAAAATAATTTCTGTAATGTACTCGTATTACAACCAGTGAACAAAAATAATACATGTTTACGTACACTGAATACAACGACTTTTTTATAGAATTATGGTGACAAACGGGCACACAGTCCACCTGACGGTAAGTGGATGCTGCGGCCCATAGACACCTATGTACATCCCCGAGTAAGATTAAAAATGTCGATGCGTTGTCACCCCTGAGGACTAAGATAGATTGCCTCGTCACCAGTAAAAGGGTCCTTGGTTCTCTAACAACAACCACCCTAACCATACGAAACACAGCAGCATTAGGCTGGTATTCTGTGAAAGCGTGGTTGTTCCTTGGTCGAGCCTATTCATTGGCGGTGTATTCATAAAATATCTGCAGCGAAGCACCACCACGTTAAAATTATATAAAACTTTAAGTTAATGTGATCAAATTAAAAGATAAATAAATAAATAAGTCAACTAATTCCAATCTGTGAAAAAAATAACAATGAGGTATGTATAATGATACTATAAATATCAAAAGAGCAAAAACCAAAAGGTGCAATTACACACGTTATGGAAATGTAGAAAAATAGTTGGTATTTTTTACTTTTAACCGTATTATTGGATAAATTAAAAGATCAGAAAAGTTATAGTAATATCCTTAGCATAGTTCTCCAGCAAAATGTGATGGTTTGCTAGAAAGATATTTTTTCCGTTGGGCGACGATCAGAATATACCTATAGAAAATAATATGATATGGTAGAGTCTGTTAATCCGCCAAATGGTTGGAAGTTGGAACACAACATCAACATAACATTACTCGTAAAAATAAAATGCATAATCGTGGAATAAAATTACAATTTCCGGACGTAGACGCATAGTTTTTATAGTTTTGAATGCAAGAAGAAAGTTAAATTTATTTAATATAATAGACGTTGATTATAAATTATTCAAATGATTCGTCAAGTTTATTGCTTGTTTTAAACGATTAACACATGGAGGTGTAACCTCCATGGATTAACATTATAACGCCATTTTGTAATAATCCTGTCCAGTGAGTGACAGACGATTGTTTTTGTGACAGAAAAAAACACGGCCCCGCTGTTGTAATTTTATTTGGTTTTTATGGGGTATAAGTAATGTCAAAATCAAGTTGTCAAGTCTTCTTTTAATTACTGGCCGATTATTTTTATAATATACGATGATAATTTTAATATAGTCCGAAGTTTAAGGATTAGACACAGGCTTTATACAGTGTATACGATATACAAGCCTCTTCTCATTTATGCAAGAGATATGGAGCAATCAGTCCGTCAATCAATCAATCATTGTATAATGCATGTGCCGCCTTGACAAAGTTCATAATATGTCCTCGATATATATTTAATTTCTTAGTTATCCTTCACCGCCAAGGCTGTATTAAATTAGCTCTTTCAACTGCAATAAACAATTTCATTAACGCCGGCGGGTATCGAACCGAAGTTGCTCACATATTGTAAGATTTGCGGAGCGCTTAGTCCCTAAGCTGTCACGGCCATCAATTATGTCCTAAAAATTAAAAAAAAATGTTTTTAGGCCTACACGTTTTCTCATGAAGTTTGTCATGACCATGACCTGATAAATCTGTAATAAAGTTCTTAACCTAGTAAATCTGTAGGTATATAATGTTTATTTTACAAAAATAAATTTTAAGATACCATTGTTACATATGGATGTAGCAATGGTACCGTAAAATATATTTTTTTGTCACAGCCTAAGAACATGGTTATGTTTCAATTCTCATGAAATTGTAAGCTGTATGGTGACTGGTTTTCTTAATTAACATAATAGAATCATAAAAATAGTCTTTGCTCTTTTTTGTTATTTATGTGAGCCTGTGTTATTAACCATTTATTCATCATTATTGATGATGATGATATTCAAATTACTTCATAAGTTCGAGTTATTATGTATATAAAAGTAAAGTTGTTTCACCACCCGTGTGTTCGCTGCTAGCGGATGTCGAATACACGCCACGGGTAATTTTCTGACACGTGCTCATAAAAAAATTGTTTTCATTTCTTTCACTTTAAAAAGTAATAAACGACTTTATAAAACTAAAAAGAATAAAATAATTTCCACATTATTTAATAGTTCCTCGGTGCTAAGACAGCGTGATCGTGATGTAATGCCCCGACTTCAGACGCTCTTCTTTTTACGTTTATTATTCTTTTTGGGCTTATTCCTTTTAGACTGTGTGAGGCTATTCCTCATCCTACTTATTCTTTTTAGGGTTTCTCGAAAAGGATTATAAAAATAAACCAACTTCAAACAACCTAATACCTTTTGACGATTTATTTTTAGTTTTTTAACGTCGATTTATATTTTTATTTTAGTTTAATTTATTTATTATTTTAAGAGGCTGAGTAATATCACAATATTTCGTGTAAATAGTTACATTAAAAACTTTATTCTTTTTTAATAACATCTTCTAATTTACCTTAATAACGCAATTCTTTGAGGTATAGCTTATTTAATAAATAAAAAAACAACTAAAAGCCCTTTGTTGATTTACAATCGTCGAAGATAGCGTTTAAGCGATCTTCTTATAATATTTTAATGTATGTGTACAATAGTACTTTATTGTACACATACATTCTGGCAAATAAATTAATTTGAATTTGAATTCTGTTTTATCAAAAAACATCCGAATTAAGAACCTTCTTCTTTTTAGATGTCGGCTAAAATCAAATTAGCATATCAAGTGAATGTTTCGTTTTATTATGTAAAGTTTTTGTAATATAATAATTATTACGAAAAATTATTATCTTAAATGCAAAACTTTGTAATATTTTTGAACCGACAAAAATTGCGTTTTATTAAAACATCGTTGATCCAGACAAACAAAATGAACAACCAGTTGGACACCGGGACGATCACCTAGTCCGTAACAAGTTAACAAGAGACGAGAGTCACGACGGCCGTAGGTCAAAGCCCTAGTAAGTTTTTTTTTATAAAAATCTATACTCACCAGGCAAATACCCAGAGACCTCTTTAGCTGGGAAGAGACAACACTATACTTGAATCGCGAACATCACTAGATAATCTATCATAATCACCAGTCGCGTTAAATGCCGAGCCTCCATGCGTGCGAGTGGCGCGATGTCTGTGAACAAACTAAAGGAGTGAATATCTTGGTATCTGTGATGCGTGAAGACTGCACGTGCCCGAAGCGTAGAGACGGAGCACGAGCGCATCTCGTCTTAACTGTCTACACAAAAAAAAGCTGAGTGATAGCGCCACAAGCGAATCTTTTGATTAGCTTTACGTGGATATTATAATAATAATAGTAATAAATCCTTTGTTTGTTATAAATACAGTGAAAAAGTCTTGAAATCTATGTTATTAAAAGTAGATAATAAAATAAATATCATTTCATATACCTGGGGTGCCGGACCGAGGCACTGGGTTACATGGACATGCACATGCACCCAGTGTCTCAAAAAAGCACACTCGGGTTTCTCGCTAATTACTTTAAGAATGCTGTTGGCGCCTCCATGAACCCAGTGCATCAATGACAATTTTTTTTTGCGAATATGAGCGGAAGAAATATCTGTGTGGGCGTCAACAAACAAATCTGCTGTACTACAGTAACGGGGCTCTCCCAGCAACCACCTGAAAGCGTTATCATTTTGTGTTCCTAGGGCGTTGTGTGCTCGCCGCGTATATCTGACCCATAAATTTTACCTCGGCTGTACAGGTCGACAATCATTGGGCCAGCATATTGCAGTAGAGAGTCAGCGCCCTTTCTCTTTCAATGTCTTTGTCATCTTTTAAATTTTCGGTAACCAAATGACCGAGGTACTTCTTTAAGAGCAACACCCCTGAAAGTTACAGGTGGTACATAATTGATTCTTTGGTAACACCTTGAACACTATGAGCTCACTCTTCGCAACAATGTATATTCTAGAGCCTAGACCGTGGACTTTCGCATACACCTCATATAAGCCGTCTGAGTGCACTGACTGACAAGCTCAGCAGCACCATGTCGTCTGTGTCACTGATGTTCTTCACAGATGAGTCCATCAATAGAGCAGCTGATACGTGCCTGCCGAGTCCATCAATCAGTTCATTTATATAAAGATTAAAAAGCGTAGGTGAGGTTAACCTCCTTGCCTCACACCGCATTCTAACTTATAATCGTCCGACAGCGCATTAACCACCTGAGTTGAATGGTTTGGTGACCGTACCAATAGCTAAAAATGTAAAAGTATGTGACGGATAGACCAGGCTTTCGCAATATACTGCACAGAACGTCATATCTGACAAGATCGAACGACTTTGAGAGATCCAAGAAGGCCGCGTACACTGGCATATTACTCTCAGTGTAATATACCCCACGATGTGCTTTAGACACTGTATCGCACATTCAATGAATATATTTGGTCTAAAACCAAATTGTGCATCATATAACTTAATATAATTATTCTTTTAACTGTCTCAAAAGCACACTGTCCAGTATTTTAGATGCAATTATCGCTAATGAAATGGGTCTATATATTTTCGGGTTTGTTTTTAAAAAACCGAAACACGACCGTCCTCATCAGAACTTCTGGCAAATAATAGTGTCTCATAATTAGAATGAAGAAGAGCGCCAGCAGTCTAGGAGGGCCAGCGTGATGAAAGTTCTCGATGCTAAGGCAATTGTGACCAGGTGACTTTCCTCCAATCATGCCATTAATACCAAACACTTAAGATGTACGGTTCACACGGCGCTCGGTTCGGTTCGGTATAACTAGGAGTTTTCTTCCGTGTGCGACCTCTTTATGTAATCGTTAACCACCGGCGATTTTTCCGGACCGTTACGATTTAGGGACCCTCAAAGAAAACAGCTTACTCCTTTCTAAAAGGCCGGCAACGCACCTTCGATTCCACCGGTGTTGCAGGTGTTCATGGGCGGCGGTAGTCACTTACCATCAGGTGGGCCGTATGCTCGTTTCCTCCTTCTCTTATAAAAAAATACAATGTATACTTAGTTCGCTGCTTCATACGCTTATCTTAGTCTATTATCTTACTAAATCTACGACTTTAATATAAACTGTATAATTGCGGTGTATGAATATCCACTACCCCATATCTTCCCATGATTGTCGTAAGAAGCGCCTTAGGGTAACTAAAACGGAATGTGGGCTTCAATGTCTTATTCCTGTTGGTGCGTTCTGTATTTAAATCCTATAAAAAAGCTCATAATAATATTTATATTTTCATTAGTGGTTTCGCGCGCAATCTTTAAACAAGTATTTAAGTTCAATACTTTATTTACATATTTGTAAAAACAAAGCCATGTCGGAACCAAAAAAGAAGAGGCGGCAATATAGTCCAGATTATATTAAATATGGATTCACGGGATGGAAGATGTGATTTAGATGTGGTTAGGCGTGTCGCTGCCGGAAACAAAGTCAATGGTGCCCTGAATGCATTAGTCAAAAGGCAAGACGTGGTGAAGAGTGCACGCCTTACAATACATAACGCAGTGTTGGTACCGCCTTTGTTATATGACAGCGAAACCTGGGTATGCCAGAAGAAGCATAAAAGCAAGTTGAATGCAGTGGAGATGCAGTGGAGATGCGATCTCTTCGTAAAATGTGTGGCGTTACCATAGCCGATCGAAAGCGAAACGAAGAGATTCGCAATATGGCAGGATTAAAAGATGACCTTATCACAAAAATTGATAGGGGCGTACTCCAATGGTTTGGGCACGTTGAGCGAATGAGTGAAGACCGAATGGTGAAGAAAATATATGGAGCGAAAGTAAATATTAAAAGGTGTCGAGGTAGACCGGGACTAACTTTCGAAGACCATGTGAGCAAATTGCTCGAAGAGGGGAAGGTCAAGAGTATTCGGATACCTAGACGTGCATGTATGAAGAAGTTAATGAACCTGAAAGAAGCGAAAGAGGTATGTAAGGATCGTGACACTTGGCGATCTGTTCTCTCTGGCTACCCCGTTAAGGATTGTGCGTGAAGATAAGTAAGTAAGTAAGGATTCACGGAAAATTCTACGAAGCGATGAAGCTTTCATCACTTCAAGATCATTAAAATAAATTGCATCCAGATAAGAAGGATAAAAATGTAGCCTATTTTCAAGACCTGGAAAAGAAGCATAATGCTCAAGCCAAGTTTATCAAAACTTTTTTCGGTGGCTGCTAAGCAATGCATGCAAAGCATGATGACGGACTTCGAGCTTGATACAATATCTCTTTGTTAATTGCTCAAACAGGTTAACCACACACCATCGAAGAAACGTTAATTTTGTCGGCAATAAAAGAAGCTATAACTATTATGCTCCATAAACTGGCGGCAGATATACTTCGAAAAATTCCTTTGAGCAATAGTTCTCTGCAAAGTCGAATTGATCAAATGGCTGAAAACATTGAAGAGACATTGCGCAATCATCTGAAGACTAGTCAATTTTCTATTCAGTTGGATGAGTCCACTTTACTAACTAACGAAACATTGTTGCTGTCTTACCATAACTAAATTAATTTAAGTAATGAAATAGTGTTTTTAAGTTTTAAGGAGTGTTTAAAAATTAGGGGCGCTGAAAAATAATTGATTTTCAAAGAGGGCGGTAAAAGAAATAAGTAATCTCTGAATTAAAGGAAAATATTATGTAGTAAACTTACGTGTTGAAAAATAAAACAAATATTTTGAAGACATGTGAAAACACGTATTGAAATATGAAAAATCGTCTTTGATAAGACCTAAAACACCCTCATCGATAAAAGAGAAAGTCAGCGGCGGGACTTTAACATAGTAGGGTCTTACTATTTACTTAACCCTAACAAAAATTACAAACTGGTAAAAACTATGCGTTGCGGTTCTACAACATACAAGCATTTGCAGTTTTTTAAAGCTAGAACGTATCAATATCGGATGATGATATAAATTGTAATAAATGCATGTTATTGTAGTTGCGTTCCTTACTTATGCGACTTTCCCATTCCGGTACGCAGCGATGTGCTTATTAACGAGCGTGTCGTGTACTACATATGCGCCAATTGAGTGCTCATCGTGCCCTAATTATTGTTTGATGAGGTTGTCCTTTCACACCACTTAGATAAAGCAATTTATTTCATAGCTCTTTCTTTTTGATTATATTTTTTTTTGTAATTGACGTTTTTAAAATATTAGAAACCGCATCGTGGGTTGTGTATTTTGACTGACTTCAAAAAATGATGAGGTACTCAATTCGAATGTTTTAATATGTTACCTCAGAACTTTTTCTGGGTGAACGGATTTTGATGATTCTGTTTTTATTTGAAAGGATAGGGTGACAAACGAGCACACAGTCCACGTGATAAGATAAGTGGTTGCTGTGGCCCATAGACATTTACATCTATACTCGATTACGAATCAAAATGCAGATGCGTTGTCATCCGTGAGGACTAAGATGGAATGCCTCGTTTCCAGTAAAAAGGGTCTCCGGTTCTCTACAACCCAACATATGAAACACAGCAGCATTAAGCTACTATTTTACTCTGGTATTCTGTGAGAGCGTGGTCCTTCTCCGGTCAAGCTGACCCATTCCTGCTACAACTATTCTACTAATATAACTGCAGCATGGCTCTACCACATATAAAAATTTGGTCAAGATTGGACTATGTAGTAGTTTTTGAGTTATCTTTCCTTAAAAATGCGTATTTAATTAACTTCGACAACACTGATTCTTCATTTTATTTATATTGCAGTCTGTGGTACAGAATTTTTACTAACTTCAAAAAGGAGAAGGTATTCAATTCGACTAGGTTTTTTATGCGTGTTACCTGATAACTTTTCACTGGGTGAACCTATTTTGGTGATTCGTCTTTTAGCTGAAAGCTGGTGCTTATAAATTTAATAAAGATCTGACCAATAGTTTTTCAGCTATCTTTAGTAATGTTTACCGATTTAATTGATTTCGAATACATTGACACGGTCGTATTGAAGTCGGTTGTAAAAAAAATAATTTTACCACTTGTTGCTTATTTTTTTGTAATTATCTTTTATTACGCACTTATATTGTTTCGTAAAAGTTACAGCCTATATACGTCCCACTGCTGGGCACAGGCCTCTCCTCATTTCTGAGAAGGTTTTAGGGCAAGGAAGTGTCCGCCGCGCTGCCCCAATGCATGTTGGCGAACTTCACATGTCTTCGAAATTTATTTTTTCTTATTCCTCAGACATGCAGATTTCCTCACGATGTTTTTCTTCACCGCCGAGCACGTGGTAAATTAGCACTTAAAATTGCAATTAATGTATTCATTGGTGCCAGCGGGGATCGAGCCCGGATTACTCGCGTTCTGTTAATTTTACAGCGAGCGTTAACCATCTGAGCTAGTGTAGGCTGCAGCTGGATAGTGTAGGCCAGGATGGACCGTACCGTGGGTTACGTATTTATGTAGTGACACACCACTTCTAAGCATTATAGCTGTTGGGACAAATAAACGACTTTAAATTTCATACCTAATTTACACTGGCAACGCGAAGCAACATTTAATGGGTGTTAAAATAAATTTTGGGTTACAAACGAGCACACAATCCACCTGATGGTAAGCTGTCGCTGTGGCACATAGACATCTACATCTATCCTCGTTTATGAATCGAAATACAGATGCGTTGTCACCCGTGAGGATTAAGATGAAATGCCTCCTTCGCAGTAAGAAGATGTAATATATAAATCAATGGTAAGAAGGATCTCCGGTACTCTACACTCGCCATACGGAACACAAAAGCGTTAAGCTGCTATTTTACGCTGGTATTCTGTGAGAGCGTTGTCCTGCCCCGGTCGAGCCGACCCATTCGTGCTACAACTATAATATTAATATAGCTGCAGCATGGCTGTATCACGTATAACGTGTAAGAAAAACTAAATTGACAAACGAACTTCCAGTTCACCTGAGAGTATGTTACTGCAGATCATGGATACCTAGAGACAACTTTAAACAAAGAAACCTATAAATGTATCGTTACCTCTAACCGTGAGTTTGCACTGACGCGATTTTCACAAAAAAAAAAAACATGTTTTAAACACTGTTTTCTGTCAATGTATCAAAAAGCGTTCGCATAGTCAAAGAACATGTTTTTTCTTAGAGTGCAATGTTGAATGTGAGTGAATGTGAATGTTGTAGTGAAATATGTTTGACAGTTTATTGTACATTACATATTTTAACTATTGTTACAAACAGAAACACAGATTGACTTTTTAAAAAGATTTTAATGGCCTTCGCCCAAACAAATAATAACTAATTTAAAAGTTTAAAACAAGATGACAAAATTAACGACATAAAATAATGACGCTAGGTATTCGAGCAGGGCTTCTGCACTCCGTGATGACAGATGCCTAAAAGGAGCGAGTGTCGATAGCCGCCCTCCTATAGCCCGCCGCGGTGCCGCCACTCTTGATTCAGACCCTCTTCTAACACTATGTTATATATATTTATAACTACAGAAACAAAATGTTTCGAAACAAATTTTTATAAATATCGTCATGTTGAAAGATAAGTTTGAATATCTGTTGAAAATTTTACACAGTTTTTGTGAGTGCAAACGCCACCATCAACAAAACATGTTGTGTGATTTGTTTTATGCGATTTGTTTCAAAACATTACGTGTTGGATGTTTCTCAGTGCAAACGTACTGTAAGGGCTAAGCTGAAAAGCCTTATAGCCTACAATTATACTCTATATTATACGGAACACAGCAGTGTAAGTACTGCTTTTTGACCTCAGAAATAGGTGATACATATCCGGACGGACGGACGGAGTACCTAAGTAGGCTACATTTTACCAGCTCTTTTCATGAGCTACTGATTTTCAGTTGATATAGTTGAAAGAAATTTCTCACACATGATTATCAAATTTCAGTTATAATACAGTTTTTTTATAGAAAAAGGGTGACAAACGAGCACACAGTCCACCTGATGGTAAGTGGATGCTGTGGCCCATACACAGCTACATTTATCCTTGATTAAGAATCAAAACGCAGATGCGTTGTCACCCCTGAGAACTAAGATAGAATTCCTCGTTTCCAGTAATAAAGTGTTTCCGGATCTCTACACTCACTATACGAAACACAGCAGTATAAAGCTGCTATGTTACGCTGGTATTCTGTGAGAGTGTGGTCCTTTTCCGGTCGAGGCGACCCATTCGTGCTACAACCATAATATAGAGCTGCAGCGTGGCTCTATCACTTATAATGCATTTAACCTCCTTCAGTTAAGCTCACGTTTACACTCTTATTGCTGGTGATGTATCCAACAACTTCGGTCGTGTTCTATTGAAATGAAGTAAACAAAAAACAATGACGCAGGTAAGCATAAGCAATAGAGTGACAATGAAAGGTATCTGCAGATTTCCGATTTCTAATCCTACTGAATGTTTTAGAAGATACATATAATATCAGATTTGATAGACCACAAATCCTCGCGAAAGAACATCGATTCCTGCCAAGGATTATATGTGAGGCTATTGAAATTAAAAACATTCTAATTTCAATAGAGAAGGAAGCTGGGTACTCCCACCTGTTTAGGACCCTGTAAATAATAAAATTAAAACTAAACCCAAGCATACCACGCAAGACTTCAAGACAGTAAGTTCATTCTGCATATATCGGACCATAAATAGTTATTAAAAAGCTGAAGTTACTCCAAGTTAACACTGATTCGGTACACCAGTCACCTCAATCCCCCATGACCATGTGTGCTGGAAAGCACCCGAAACGTCGAGAATTAAAAATCAAAGAAATTAAACGCGATAAAATCGGTAAAATTAGTTGTTAAAAAACTGTATTTGTGAAAATAAAAACTTTTATATCTTAAAATTCCCGACTTTTTTTAAACCAATTTCTTAACCATTTCATTCTTTTAATTGTATATTATCATATCTATATGCTTTTATATGTGGGCACCCATGGCCGAAATGTCTATGAAGAGTGGGCATTCCTCTTTTAAGCAGTAAGCCTCCGAATAACCAACTGTTTTTTTTCTCTTCTTTAAATGTGCTCAAAACAAAAAAAAAATCTAAACAAGATTTCAGTCAAACTTTTTGAGCATGGCTGCCTTTTTGACTTAGTACCACGTTAGTTCTATTTATTCCTCAAAATAAAAAAATAATAGAAAGAAATAAGATCACTTCGCCCAAAAAGCATAAGCAGCATACTAGCAAGCAGTAAAAGAGATTGCTAATGCGGAATGGAAGAAATGTTTCAAAAAATAATTGGACATGTAAAACTTTGTATTAATTACCTTGGCATATTTTATAGCGTAAGTTAGTATATGGATTTTATCGCGTTTAATTAACTTATTTTTTATTCCCGGCGTTTCGGGTGCTTTACAGCACCCGTGGTCATGGGCATAGAATAATTTTACTCCTAGCGAAAAGTCACGTATTTATATATTACTAGCGTACCCTAGTAATGTACAGTCAATGTGGTGCGTTTGGAGGTAATATACTAACAGAAAAAAGCGCTATGCAAGCGCTTCGTAAGCAAAATGGCGATCGTAAGCGGTAAGTGCTGTCAAATCATAAGTAGCTATTTTCCTCCAGGACACGATGTTAGTTTTAACCGGGGAACCTAACCTAATTTAAATATATGTTTGTAAAGTATTCATATTAAAAACTTACCAATCATGAATTTTTAATAACATGTATATGTTTATTCATGTCATTATATTACTTAAAACTAATATTGCACAAAACAACACGCATTTTTATAAACTCTACTTCAAAACAAACATTAATTAAATAAAGCAAAATGGCGGATTGTGCACCCTCAGCGCTACTGAAGTAGCAATCGTGTCCTGGCCGAAAACTATTTTAGCGCTTGTAAGCGCTTGTTAGCGCTTTTTTCTGCCAAACGCACCCAATGCAAGTGGAGGATTGAGATATTTGACGTTGCAGTGTCATGGTTGAATTTTTGAATATTAATTTTTGGTTCGATCTAAGTAGAACAATTCATAATCATAAGTACAATCTTAATGGTAAAAAGAGTAATTAAAAAAGGCGACTGCGTTTAAAATTTTGCTGAAAACAAACCTTTCACTCCCTTTTTTATATTTGCTGATGCAATTTAGAAATATTATATAGCCAATGTCACTTGCATAATTATCTAACGACACCTCAAATATGTTAAAATCCATCAAGCGGATGATGCTACAGAGCGCGCCAAAAAAACAAACATAGGTAGACACATACTCTCGAAAAACGTTAGCCTCTTTCGAGGGCAGTCGGAACTAAGTAAACACGGCAAAGCAAGTTATGAATATCAGCTTAGATGGTTAGCGCTCGCTGTGAATTTCACAGAACGCGAGCATCCCGGCACCAATGTAATTGTTAATTGCAACTTTAAGTGCTGATTTATAACTCGCTCTTAGGAGAAGGAAAACATCGCGAGGAAACCTTTATGTCTGAGAAATAAAAAAAAATCGAATACATGTTGGCGAACACGCATTGGGGCAGCGCGGCGGCCACCCCTTTGAAATGAAGGGAGGACTGTGCCCAGAAGTGGGACGCAAAACGTGTTTTGATGAATATAAACAATAATTTAAGTATTACTACGTAGTACTATTATTTATTCTGTGGTATTACACATTAAGAAAGCTAAATTTAGCAATCACTTAAGAATATTCAGATTATTTTTGCGCTCGTTTCGTAGCCGTAGCTGAAACGTGTGTACACTATTTTGACCCGAAGATGAAAAACCCAAGCAAGATCTAGAAAAGATCGCCTTTCCCGTCAGCCAAGAGATTCAAGGTTTATGCGTTCGCTGGGAAAATAATGGCCTCTGTGTTCTGGAACGCGGAAGGTTAATATTAATCCACTATTTAAGTAAAGGAGACTGTAACCGGAGATTATTACGCATCTTTAATCAAAAAACTACGCGAACAACTACAGAATAACCATCGAAGAAAATTTAGTGCCGGAGTACTTTCTTATCATGATTCATGATAATGGCCCTACCCATCGAACTAATTTTGCGATCCGGATTGCTGGGTTTTAGTTGATGCAGCACCCACCATATTTTACGGACCTAGCTCCGATTGATTTTCACCATTTTACTCACCTAAAAAGGGACTTTCTTGGTATAAAATTCGCTGGCGATGATGAGGTAATGTGTGCCGTAGAGGGCTCTTTCGAGTACCTAGATCAAGCCTTTTTTACCAAAACGCTTTTCAAGATTTTAAAGTCCGTTAAAAAAAAATTTTGTAATCCAATTAAACCCCCAATATTATTGAGTCAGTGTAAGAAGAAAAATTACTTTTTCTAGACCTTAATAACGTAAGAACTATAAAAAACTATAAAAGGTTTATTAATGTAGTTTGAGATTACTGGTATTCAAAATTTACTTAAAAGTCAAAATGTTAGTGTGTCCTTGTGCATTGTGTTGTTTTCCGGACTTGGTACTTGGTAGACACACTGGTGTAATAAACACAGTTACAATATCCAAAATGTTTCAATAAAAAACTTTGCTTGTGGTACTATTACATCACAATCTTCTATCCCATATTAAAAAAAATCAACTACTAAACATAGAGAAAAGGCAATAATGTTTTTATTGTAACTATTTAGTCCTCCGTGTAATAACTACTTGTAATAACTATATTTCTCAGTCCAATCAAAAGATTAAAAAATTAAACGTTTATATTGAAAAGAAAAACGACTTCATAATCTAAGTTTCCACATAATAGATACTGATGGATTCAGAAGAATGCTATATATATATATATATATATATATATATATATATATATATATCTACCACTCCACTCCATATATATATATATATATATATATATATATATATATATATATATATAATAAAATATATATCTATTCTTATCCTGCACGCATAGAACCTCAAGTTAACTTTTAGTTACAAATAATATTAACAAAGCTTTTGCTTAAAAAGTCTTTAAATATATTGTGTAAACAACTCGTTTTATTTTTGTATTACACAACTTTTATTCGTTAATCTTCGGAACAATAAATTTATTTCGCCAATGTCTAAAGCCATATTCAAAACAATTGAAATGTTCGCAGACTGCATTAAAATGATGACTTTACTTTATAATATTTAATATGAAACAGTAACCTTCAAATATAAAATGATTAAATAGCATCATTAGCAGTAGCAAATCTATTTTAAAATGAAGCAGAAGCGTAAAATTTATAATCTATACTATATAACAAATATATTTACATGTTTACTCCTCAGATCATATTATGATCTAAGATTACTTACTGCTAAATATACATAAAACAATCCACCTCACTATCTTAAAATTACATTTTAAGGTCTGTATCTAACAATCCCAGTCTTTTACAATACTTTGTGAACTTCCCCAAAAGGTCAATTATTGTTCTAAGCCTATTAAATGATGACAACGATAACGACAGTTAGCCTTAAAAAAGTTCCTTGGCAAAGCGTGACCTTTTATATAACAATAGTATAATAAAATTACGTTTTTAATTTTATTCCTCAGATTTACGTGCTATAAGTTAACAATTATATTTATTATTCTATTATTTACAGGTAAGTTTGATAATAAAAATCATTTTCACCGAATACAAAATCTATTGCATAGTAACCATGAAACTAAACTTTTAAACGTGGTAGAGCCACGCTGCAGCTTAATTATTATTGTAGCACGAATGGGTCGGCTCGACCGGGGAAAAACCCTTTCTCAAAGGAAAAACCACGCTCTCACAGAATACCACCGTAAATGTTTCGTTTGGTGAGTGTAGAATATCGGAGACCCTTTTTACTGGAAACGAGGCATTCCATCGGCGTGACAACGCATCTGCATTTTGATTCTTAATCGAAGGTAAATGTATATCTATGTATGTCTATGGGCCACAGCGTCCACTTACTATCAGGTGGACTGTGTGCTCGTTTGTCACCATATTCTTTAAAAACTATTACATTTCTAGGCAATACTAAACGTCAAGATAGACTGTTAAAGAATATCAGGCATTAAGTCTGCCAATATACCACATGTTTAAATAAAGTATAAATAAATAAGTTGCAGTACTTATGTTACGGTATGGATGTATGATCTAGTCAATAAACCGAGCATGATCGTAGTGTGTAGCCGACCGCGACCGCGATACGAAGTTACATACGTGCGTATGCTATGCTGGTGGTGCAAAATGCCACCTTACAGCTTTAGCCTCAGCTAAGGGGCTTACCCACTAACTCATCATCATCACTACAGTCTATCAAAGTCCGCTGCTAAACATAGGCCTCCCCCATAAATTGTTTCATAGGAGGGATGTTTGCCATAGCGATCATACTGCACTGGCAGGTTTCAAGCAATTGCGTTTTATTATTTTGCGTTGTTATCAGGAAGATGCTGCCCATCTTCTGTTTCAGTTTTCTTTTGTCGGCTCTTACAATATCCATAGAATGATGAAAGCTGTGGTGGGAAAGCCAGTTACATATCATCATTATCATCATTACAGCCCTTCACATGCCTACTGCTGAACATAGGCCTCCACCAAATAATGCCACAAAGCACGGTCCTAAGCCTAAGTCACCTGTATCCATCGACTTCCTGCATGTCTTACCAGGTCGACACTCCAATTAGTGGGGGTCGCCCTACACTACGACTACCGGTACGAGCCTGCCACTCGAGAACCTTTTTTCCCTATCGGTTGTCTGTTCTTCGAGCTATATGGCCGGCCCATAGCCACTTCAGCTTACTAATCCATTTGGTTATGTCGGTTACTCTGGTTCTACTGCGGATATCCTCATTGCTAAGCTTATCACGCATTTTGCTGTCGGTATAAGGAAGTGCTGAAGTGTTTGTTGTTGATTACAATGGCTGTCAGAGTACAGAACCAGAGTATGAAACCTATCCAACTGCAAAGAGGTGTAAGACAGGGTGACGTTATATTCCCGAAACTCTTCACCATTGCGTTGGAAGACGTTTTCAAGCTACAGAACCGGAAAGGATACGGTATTAATCTGAATGGGATATGGGAGACACTATTCACTAATTCTTAACATGAACATGCACAAAACAAACTTCGACCGAGAGGTCAATCGACGGATTTAACTCGGCTGGGCAGCGTTCGAAAAATTTCCACACATCTTCTCTTCTCTATACCTCAAAACCTGAAAACTAGTTTGCGACCAGTGCGTGTTGTCAGTGATGACTTATGAATCTGAGACGTGGTCCTTCACTGCTGGCCGTATGTGGACGCTCAAGTCACTTAGTGGGCTATGGAGAGATTATTATATAGATTATTATATATACACTTAAATAAACGACTTAATTCCTCTCTGTCCTTACCGCCATCGGACAACGAGGCGTTCGGCGAGTCTCCAACCATTTGCTGTCGACATACCGATTACAAAGTAACGAATTGACTTTAAGGTAATAAATATACCTATATATTTTGGTCAAGGTAAGAGTAAATAAGGATATGTTAAGCTAAGCTAGTTCACTGTTTTACCAATTTAGGCTACCTCATCTATCACCTTCGGATGGATATCAAGCATAAAAATTGGGATGTCGTGTTTATAGTTGCTGGCATCACCATTGCCCCTGAAAATAATTGCCGTCTCGTACCTTTATCATTAAAAATTTACACTTAGGCAAAAGGAATGACATTAAATTGCACACGCAAAAGGAAACAGTTCTATAAGTCTTAGCGTCGCTAAGCTGGCGTGCTATGATGTTTTTTTTATTAAATTGTAGTTTTTTAATATAATGTTGAATTGATATTCAATCAGTCTAGATTTTGGTTAAATCTTTTGTTGTTGTGGGCGGTCTTCCTCATCGCTATGTTCTTCTTGCAACAGCAGACTGTCGGGTGGACCGCGAGGGACAGCACGTGAACTGCCACTGCGCCGTGGACCACCTCGTGTGAACATTTTCGACAGCTGGGCGAATTTCTTGCGAGACACTAAAATGTAATAAGTTTAAAATTAAACAAAAATTTTCTAAGTTTTTGTTATTACGAGGGCGTCTATGTTAATGGTACCTTCCACATTCGTATTACATGAATAATGTTCAGTATTTGTCATTGCATTATGAAATATGCATATGACATTACGTTAAGTAGTCGACTGAGCAGTGGTGAAGGGATATCTATATATAATGATGATAATAATGGCGCATATAATTGTAGTTTATCAAAATAATATTTTGTGAGTAAAGAATGTACAGTAAGATTTGGTTGCCATTTACCCTAATGACCAGGTCTGCTTCAGATACCAAGGTGTCTAGTTAAGTACAAGCAGTAACATACGCATATTCTTGAAGTATGTTTAAATGAAAAAGCTCAGCACTGCCAAATCGCAAAACTAAAACGAACAAGAAAAATTTTAGTAGGTAGTAATCTTTAAAGATACCTTAAAATGTTACTTTCATGAATTAGGTTCTAAATACTGCATTCTGAAATATAGTTTGTATCATTTGCCTTAAAAATATATTTGTTTATTTTCGTTCGTAAGTATTTATTCGTCTTCTTCTTATTTCTTGTTAAACGTTTATTAATTTTTTAATTAAAGTTTAAAATAATTTCACATTCTAAAGTCGGTGCTAAGTTTTATTGTATTGATTAATTAAAACCCCGACTTTAGTAAGTTAAATTATTTCTCTTTAGATGTTTGACTTCAAAAGCTTTTACTTTTTAATAATTATAAATATAACTATAGATACTTTTATTTAATAATTTTTAGTAATATCACAATCTTAATATCATTTAAATAGTTTAATTATTTAAATGATATTAAGATACAAAGATATCACATAACATACGTCTTCTTCTTATTTCTTGTTAAACGTTTATTAATTTTTTAATTAAAGTTTAAAATAATTTCACATTCTAAAGTCGGTGCTAAGTTTTATTGTATTGATTAATTAAAACCCCGATTTTAGTAAGTGAAATTATTTCTCTTTAGATGTTTGACTTCAAAAGCTTTTACTTTTTAATAATTATAAATATAACTATAGATGCTTTTATTTAATAATTTTTAGTAATATCACAATCTTAATATCATTTAAATAGTTTAATTATTTAAATGATATTAAGATACGAAGATATCACATAACATACATAGGTATAGAAAAACTTACAATCTCATACAGAACCTTCTCCCTTTTTCGAACCAGTAAAAAAATCAAGTCAAGTCAAATGTATTTTTTTAATCTACTAGTGTTTCAAAATAAAGTTCCTCAGACCGGAGAGGAAACGGTGCGAAAGCTCATCAGCAGCAGGTATTCTGTTTTTTTTGTCATATAAATTATATATAAATTTAGATTGGATATGATTTAATACAGAGACGAGTTTTCTGTGGTTTTTTAAGTAAACAGTTCTCGTAGACGTAGTCATATTGTAGACATCATTGTTACGTGGACATGAGGGATTGCAGATTGATCGTGTACTTAGATGCGTTTGTTCACACATTTTGTACGTGGTAGAGCAACGCTACAGCTATATTATAGTTGTAGCAGGAATAAGTCGACCACGCTCGCACAAATACCAGCGTAATGCTGCTATGTTTTGTATGGCGAGTTTAGAGAACCGGAGACCCTTTTTACTAAAATTGAGGCATTCCATATTAGTCCTCCGGGGTGACAACAAATTTGCATTTTTGATTCTTAGTTGAGGATAAATGTGGATGTCTATGTGCAACAGCATCCACCAAGTGCTTGTTTGTCACCCAATGCAATGAAAAATAAAAACATCGCTGGCTTGACGCTGAGCACTGAGGCATGTGTAAGGAGAGCACCTCCTAATGACCTAAGACTGAAAAAACTAGGCAATCAAAGTTAACTAAAGCGCCTTAATTCAAAAGCACAAGCGTTTTAGAGGTTGCTTTATTAAATGACAAACGTAAATAAATTAAAGCGTTAACATTATAGCAAATAACAATGGTATCTATAATATACGATAGTAATCCCCCTAAAGTAATTAAAAAATCTGAGTTTTGTAGGAATGTACGATAACACGTAAAATTGTACATAATTTAATCAAAAAATATAATTTTTTAACAGATTTTCCACTCACACTCCAAAAATACAAATTAGGTATTTCATTTTTTTAATATAATTATTGTGAGAAACGAGCACAAAGTCCACCTGATGGTAAGTGGATGCTGTAGCCCATAGATATCAATCAACATACTCGTATATCCTCCATTACGAATCAACATACAGTTGCGCTGTTACCCATGAGGACTAGGATGGAATGCCTCGTATCCAGTAAAATGGGTCTTATTTTACAAAGGTACTCTGTGAGAGCGCGGTTCTTCCCCGGTCGAGCCGACGCATTCATGTCGCCTCGTTCAAAACTAAAAGGGACTGATGGGCATAAAACTCTTTCATCTGCTCCGTTATCCCTGCATGTATAAATTTTATTAAGGACTTACTACAACTTACCTACTGACTTCAAACGGGTGATATTGCATAATGTCAGTGTGCTTTAATATCGAAGAAGTATTATACATGATTTGAAATATAGTGATTAGTGATAGGAGGCTCAGAGAGTTTAAGGAATTATTTTTTACCGAATAATGGAAGAGTGTAGAGGTTATGTTACATTTTCTGTTCAAAGAGTGATCTAATCCCGTTATTTTAGTGTTTATGCCTGGTTGTTATGTACTATCGAAATATTTCTTTCGCGTAGTTTACATTGGGCCGCCAGAAAAAGTGATGATGCATACTCCAAGGTGCACAGAACTGGAGGAATAATTTAGAAATAAGCAAATTGCTTTATCTTTAGTGAGCCCGCAATCTTTAATATTATCAAATACCTGTTATTTCTATATCAGTATCATATATTTTGTGATTTTTCCAGTTATAAACGCAATAAAAAACAATAAATGTAAAAATTTGTCGACTTGTAACTCTTTTACTCCCATTGAGTAGTGAGTTACAAATGAAGAACCAAATCTCTTTCTTTCAAGCTATTACAACTTGATCATTTAACAATATAGGTAATACAATACTAAGCTCTTCTACTTATCTAACCTAGCCTGTACATACTTACATTACTACTATTGACTGCCTAACTGAAGTAAGTTAGTGTGAAATTTTTGTTGATATATTTGATTGTCACATAGGTAAGTTAATAATTATCTGTGTTTGGTATGAAAGCCAGTCCCAGTGTTTGAAATTTCTGCTCGGATGTTTTATATTGTTATAATGAATTAACTATAAGTCGGTAAAAATATTTGTCCAGCGTTTTGAGAGCGAACATAGCGGGAAGTTCCAGGGATGGCTTGCAAGGTTTAACCGTTTTTCAGATTTTCGTTAGTTAATTTCCCGTGGAATATGTTTGTCTGCTTTGCCTCCGCAGCAAATCACAAATCTACCTTATTATTTAATACATATTATGTAATGATTTCTTATATTTACGCGAACACTATACATTGATTAAAACTACTTTTACGGATTTTTTCGCATTTTATTTATATTAATTTTAATACCCGACGTTTCGGGTGCTTTCCAGCACCCATGGTCACTGGGGACTGAGGTGACTGACGTCCCAATATCAAAGTTAACCCGGAGTACCTTCAGCTTTTTAACTATTGTCTTTGGTCCGATCTACGCAGAATGATCTAACTGTATTTTGAAGTCTTGCAGTGGTATGCTTGGGTTTAGTTTTAATTTTATTAATTATAGGATCCCAAGCAGGTGGTAGTACCCAGCCTCCTTCTCTATTGAAATTAGGATGTTTTTTGAATTTCAATAGCCTCACGTATCATCCTTGGTAGGAATCGATGTTCTTTCGCGAGGATTTGTGGTCTATCAAATCTGATGTAATGGTTGTAACACATAGCTGATGTGAAGCATCAACGTTCCGGGAAGTCTGCAGTTTGCGATCATATTCTAGATGGCCCCAATTCATTCTTCGTAGATCGGACCAAAGACAATAATTAAAAAGCTGAAGGTACTCCGGGTTAACTTTGACATTGGGACGTCAGTCACCTCAGTCCCCCGTGACCATGGGTGCTGGAAAGCACCCGAAACGTCGGGTATTAAAATTAATATAAATAAAACGCGAAAAAATCCGTAAAAGTAGTTTTAATCAACATATTATGTTATTATAATTGATGTGTTTTATATAAGACAACTAACTACAGACAATGTAAAAGGAGGCGATTCCAGCATTTGAGTCTAAGTGCTAATAAAGGTGATCTTGAACATGATATATTGTTATCATTGAGACAATCTCTAGCTTAAACATTTTACAAAGTCAAAAATTGTGGAACATAGAATGGACAAGGTTCAAATTTTCAAATTTTTGTTTATAGGATAGGGTGAGAAACGAGCACACAGTCCGCCTGATGGTAAGTGGTTGCTGTGGCCCATAGACATCTACATCTATCCTCGATTACGAATCAAAATGCAGATGCGTTGTCACCCGTCAGAACTAAGATGGAATGCCTCGTTTCCAGTAAAAAGGGTCTCCGGTTCTCTACACTCACCATACGAACCACAGCAGCATTAAGCTGTTATTTTACGCTGATATTCTGTGAGAGTGTGGTCCTGCCCCGGTCGAGCCGCCCCCTTCGTGTTGCAACTACAATATAGCTGCAGCATGGCTCTACCACGTAAAAAATTGACATTGTGGAGCTTGGGTTCAAATACAAGATTCAAATTCAAAAAAAAATCAAATTCAAATTCTAGATGTACCGACCGGCATTGAACCGTGGTAGGACAGGAGTTTAGCGCTCGCTGTAAATTTCACAGTACACGAGCAACCCGGGTTCGATCCCCGCCAGCACCAACGAAATTGTTGATATCAATTTTGAGTGCTGATTTACCACATGCTCGGCGGTGAAGGAAAATATCGTGAGAAAACCGGCATGTCTGAGATATAAAAAATATTTCGAAGACATGATGTGAAGTTCTTTTACACGCATTGGTGCAGCGCGGCCGACACTTCCTTGCCCTAAAACTCTCTGAGAAATGAGAGAAGGTCTGTGCCCAGCATTGGGACGTATATATGCTGTAACTTTTATACAACCGGTATTAGGTTTCTCAATGCATTTTTTTGAAGTTATTACTACATATCAATTAATTAATAAAAAATCATTAGTTTCTTTACTCACATTTTCCCATATTCTTTAATCTCTCTTTGAATGCCGCTTCATCGTCGTGGCCTTTGCTTTTGTGCCCTTGTTCGCTATCTAATGCTGCTATAAACTCTTGATTCCATCGCAGTTCAGCCATAAACTCTTCATTCTGCAGGAATGCAGCAATTTTGTCGTCGTCCATTTCTAAACTAAGGTCTACTCTAGCGTCACTTCCCGGTGGTATACGGAGGAATGTAGGTGGCAATGGTCCAAGCATTTTCGGTATCCATTTTCTTCGTATTGCGAGTGGTACTGATTCATCATTTTCGTCTCTGTAAACAACACCTATATCAAAATGTATATGTAAGTTGTAACTGTGCAATGGTACATTTATCTTATATAAACAGAGACAAGTTATAAAACACGCAAACTAAGTGCCATTAAAAGAAGCCTCAGGTTTATAAACTATATACAGGGGAGCCTTGATAACCCGAACTCCCGATAATCCGAAGGCCTCTATATTCCGAACGACCCCGTTCCCTCGCACAAGCCGCTGTCTCACAGGATATCTCAGATCAGAATAAGATCTGGAGTCGATTTACGAAAACTCCACTGTTCTATACATGCCGCCTAACTGTACAGCCTTGATTTAACGAATGAATCAAAGCTTAATCCAGAATATTAAAGTAAAACACACAAAAAAAAACACGCCTGTTACAAGTTTTTCGTCAGCAAGAAGTAGATTAAGATTGCACATCATCTAAAATCCTTAAAAAACACCATGAAAAATTTTGTATTTTCTCTGGCTCAATGTTGGCAACAAGTGTCCACAAATTTGATCAAAAAATCTTGGAAACTTTTGTGGCCCTTGTTATTCAAACCAGAGGAAACTTCTGGTCAAGACCTATATGATTTTGACCCTGAAGATGATCTTCCATTGAACATTTCCCGTAACGTAGAGGCTTTTCAGGAAAGGAGATTTTATCAGGAACCCTTAACTAATAAAGACATAGTAAGACAAATACTAATAGAAAGCACTTACAAGGATTCTACGTAAATGTTATGTACGTAAATGAATGCTTTGAATGAGCGAATTAAGTAGATGTTTCAATTTTAGGAAAAATGTTGCTACGTCAATGAGGGATAAAGCATTTTTTTGTCATTAAACACCACTCATACTATTTTTAAGTTTAAATTTATATTCACTTTTAATAATCAAAATCTATGTTTCATTTCGGAAATCACCTCTTAAAATATCCCCATAGACACTATAATCCGAATGTCTCATTAATCCGAACAGGTTGTACATTTTTGGGTATTCGAATTATTGAGACCCTAATGTGTATATACAAATAAATAAAGTTGAAGTGTGAAAATAACAGCTGTTTACTAAATGCATAATATGAATGTATATACGGTACCTATAACAAAAAAAAACTAAAATTATTGTCTGTCTGTTTGTTTAGGTATCCTGATTTTGACGGGAATTTCACCGGCAGATAGCTAATGTTATAAGGAGTAACTTACGCTAGGCTTTTCCTTTAGAAAAATTAAAGCCTATGAAATTCAAACGTAATAAAATGCACACGGACGAAGTAGGGAGTAACAAATAGTTATAGTATATAATTATAATTATTTCGCTATAAACAAAACTTTCTCTTCGGTATTCATTACATTACCTTGACACGCCAACGACAACGCACACATTTTGTAAGACATTATTTTATATATACACCGCAACAGTTCAATAGCTTGATAGCGTGATTATCGTATTAAATGTCAGCAGTAGTGCCTTCTTTTGTAATATATAAATATATAAATATATATATATATATATATATATATATATACATATATATATATACATATATAAAGCACAAAAAAAAAAAAAAAAAAAAATATAAAATAGTGCTTTATACGACTGAGATGGTGCTAGTATCAACATGAAAGCAAGCTACAGAGGACTTTCATACCCCTGGAGTAGCGAGAGCAGAGTCAAAGGTGCACAGCGATCGTCTAACTGCCTATTAAGTGTCACGATTAAGACAAATTCTGCTCACAAAAGGTGTCCATGTCCAGCTGTGGACTGTAACGAGCTGATGATGAAAAAGAAAAACAGGCTTCGAAGGTTGACATTTTAGTCTTCAGTAGTGACGAAGCACCTGCAGCCTCTTTATAGTTGGATACAGTTTTACATGACTGCAGTAACCACTTAATATCATATTGATTGCTAGCTCGTTGTAAATTATATATGTAAAAAAACACTTATGTTGCGTTATAAAAATGACACTGATGATTATGTCTTCATTGTTTAGCTATTCTAAACTACATGGCATATAGCGGCCGACCAAATAAACGATTTTTATCTTTAATATGAGGTCAAGGCGACGATTCCCGAACTTACAGTCGGGAGGTTACTAACTGCACTAGAGATATTTCAATATCACAAGATTGCAAACACTGACTTGATTTGACGACGGTTGAAACGCTTAACGTAATTTCACCCATATCCGATGTGACGTTTACGCGATCGGAGATCGTATCGATCCGGACTAGATCGTATCGGTTCGGAAAAATCGCCGGTGGTAAACTATTCAACAAAGAGGTCGTACGCGGAAGAAAATTCCTGAAACGTACAGTAGTGGACTGCTAAAGATCCAGATGGTGTGGATGGTATCGGGACATTTGCGGCGTAGTACGTTCACGAAATTTGGCGGCTGGGATTAATCCGAACTATTCCTCAGAGCACTCCCCGTGGTATATGCGAAAGAAAGTGCAAAGAGATGCAACATCTCCTCGTAGCGCCAGTAAATCAAGCCGATCGGAAAGCACTCGGTCGTCGACGATTCGAGCCGCTCTGCGCTGGATGCGGTTAAGTGGAAGGAGCTGGTACTGGGGAGCCCCAGCCCAGAGATGGCAACAGTATTCCATGTGCGGCCGAACCCGCGCCTTGTAAAGTTGCAGGCGGTATGCCGGCATGAAATACTGTCCCGCTCTGTTTAGCATGCCAAGTTTTTTGAGGCCAATTTGGTCTTCTCTTCCAAGTGACCACGAAACTGCACGTCACTCGATATGTCCACGCCGAGGATTTTGATACTGGCTGAGGCAACAAGGGGAATGCCTTGAAACTGAGGAGATACGACAAAGGGGTTCTTTTTAGCGGTTAACGCACCAACTTGTGTCTTCTGAAGGTTAAACTGGACTAGATTTAGTCGCCCCCAATCCGACACTTTGTTAAGCAAAGACTCGACTTCAGACACAAGTTTTTCCCAGTGCTCGGAGACGTTTTCACGAGAAATATTGGCACGGCCGGTGTACAGAGCATCACCAGTGCTGTCATCTGCATAGCAATGAATGTTACGGTCTTGCAACATATCATTGATATACAGAAAAAACAGCGTTGGCGATAGCAAGCAGCCTTGTAGAACACCAGCATTAATTTTGTGCCTATTGGGTGAAATAAACATTT
Source organism: Parnassius apollo (assembly GCA_907164705.1). NCBI lineage: Eukaryota > Metazoa > Arthropoda > Insecta > Lepidoptera > Papilionidae > Parnassius > Parnassius apollo. The sequence continues at coordinate 882,542 of CAJQZP010001435.1, forward strand.
TCAATGTAAATTGCATCCCCACCTTTTTGTTGCTAATTTTCCATTTCATTAGAGTCCTTCACAAGTCCACTGCTGAATATAGGCCTCCCCCAAGGAATGACAAAAAGCGCTGTCTTGAGCCACTTGCATCCTTCGACTTCCTGCACGTCTTACCAGGTCATCATTCCATCTAGCCCTACACTTCACCTACCGGCACGAGGCTGTCACTCGAGAACCTTTTTGCACCATCGGTTGTCGATTTTTCGATCTATATGACCTTCCTAATTACACTTCAGATTACTCATCCGTGAGCCTATGTCAGTCACTCTTATTCTACTGTGGATATCCTCATTTCGAAGCCTATCACGCAGCGAAACCCCGAGCATATCCCTTTCTATAGCTCGCTGAGCGACTTTGAGCTCCCTCATACGGCCAGCAGTGAAAGACCACGTCTCAGACCCATAGCTCATCACTGGTAACACGCACTGGTTGTACAATCTCGTTTTTAAGTTTTGAGGTATACTGGACGAGAAGATGTGTCGTAATTTCCCGAACGCTGCTCATCAGAATTTAATCCGTCTATTGACCTCTTGGTCGAAGTTGGACATACCACACTATTTGTCCCAGGTAAACATACTCCTCAACAACTTCAAGCTTAGTGCTCCCCACAAATACCGGCATAGGTGTCACATGGACCTTAAACGTGATCTTTGTTTTATCCATGTTCATCTTAAGACCTATCCGTTGGGAGTCACTATTGAGGTTATTGAGCATATTACTTAGGTCCTCCAGCGATTCTGCCTTAAGGACTATACCGTCGGTAAATTGAAGGTTAGTGTAATGCTATATCCTTTTCAGTCCAGTAGCTTGGAAACGCCTTCTAATGCAGCGGCGAAGAGTTTCGAGGATATAACGTCACCGTCGTAGTTGGATAGGTTTCGTACTTTGGTTCTGCACTCAGTACTGTATAAACATTGCAGCACTTCGATGTAATAACAACCAACTTTGCACCGCTGAAGGGACTGCTGCACCCCCAAAATTTCGACGAAATCAAAATATTTATCATAGTCCACATACGCAAGACAAAGTGGAAAATTGTACTCTTCGGTCTTCTGTAGAATTTGCCGGAGGGTATGTATGAGGTCTATGGTGCTAAAGCCTTTTCGGAAACCGGCTTGTTCGGGAGTCTGAAAGTCGTCGAGTCTGCGTGCGAGACGATACGTAATGACTCTCTAAAACAGCACGTAGACGTGGATCTGTAGTTTTTCAAGAGAGCGTTGTCGCCTTGCTTGAACAACAAGACCACCACACTTCTGCTCCACACCTCCGGTATAGTACCACTATGCCTCCATCCTCACGGACTAAAAGAGCTTCTGGAGGACTTCAAGTACCCGTTTTCCACCCCCTTTCTGAAGTTCCGCTGCAATTCCATCCTCGTTCGTGGACTTGCCGTTTTTAATCTCACTTAGACTGAACTCTTGAATATCATCGGAATAGTGTTGGATAAGACTTGCTCTTGGATCGTTACTGACACTTGCGTGTGGCTCCAATAATGATGTTTACCTGCACCAGAACGTCTCAATCTCACTCAAAATCTCGGGTGTCCCGGAAACGATGCTGTCACACTCGGTCTTCAACTTCGACAGTTGCTTCTTTCTGGCAGACAGATCTCTGGAAAAGACTTTGGAGTCCGGGTTCAATACGAGCTGCGTAAGTCAGTTGCGTAAGTCCAACCGCATGCATTTAGAGATCTGACTGTTTAGTTGCCTGTATGCTGTCAAATCTGCTGAAGACTACAACTTCATTTCCCGTCTAATAGCCATACGATTAAGACTGTGATCGGAGAGGTTTTGTTCTTTTGCTAATTTTACTACTTAATTTCCATGAGCATGTCATTCATATCGACCACTGCATTGTAATCTATAACTATATATAGACACTGAAAACGATTTTGTAACTCCAGCTGAAAGTTTTCGGGACTTTGAATGAGTGCACGAGGGGGCGGAGCGTTGACTTCATTAGACGTGACCTTTCCAACTTAACGTTTAGGTTCAGTTTGCCTTTCACCATTTGGTGATCATTGTCAGTTTTCACTAAGACATCAATGAACAGTCTAGTCACCATAATGAAGATAATCTAATATTTTGTCGAATAGTCGGGGCTCGACCAGTTCCCCTTCCTGTGGGGCTGCTTCTGGAAGTTGGAAGGGTCCCTCTTTCTCCATGAAGTTGGCTAACTGCTGCCTTCTTGGTTTCCGTTGCCCTATTCCGAAGTTTCCCGCCTTCAGCTCACCGTTCTCTCTTGTGTCTCTAGTTTTGGGTTGAAGTCTTCCATTAACATCATTTTGGGATGTTTATTTAGCAGGGATGGTAGATATGATAAGGATATAGAACGACGAGTAAATGCAGGGAAAAGAGTGAATGGGGCACTACACTCTATTGTGAAGAACCAGAATGTATCAAAAAAGGCACGTATGGTAATTCATAATGCTGTGTTAGTCCCTACTTTAATGTATGGTAGTGAAAGCTGGGTGTGGCAGAAGAAGCATGAATGTAGAATAAATGCTGTAGAAATGCGGTCTTTAAGGAGTATGCTAGGGTTGAATCTGAATGACAGGGTGAGAAATTGCGTGATAAGAGATAAATGTGGTATGCAAGATGATGTTGTGACCAGGATTAAGAAAGGAATGCTTCGGTGGTTTGTTCATGTAGAAAGAATGAATGAGGAAAGAGTGACAAAGCAAATTTATATGGCAGATGTGAACGGTAGAGTCGGGAAGGGACGCCCTAGAAAAAAGTTTATCGACCAAATTGGCGATATTTCGAAAATGGGCCACGTTAAAAGTACCCTTAACCGACGAGCATGTATGCGTAGATATATGGATGTAAAGGAGGCGAAAGAGGTATGTCAGGATCGTGTCAAATGGAAGTCCGTGGTCTCTGACTACCCCTCTGGGTGACAGGCGTGAGTGTTTATGAGTATGCTCTTCCATTAACAACGTATGGTGGGTTTTGAAGGAATGCATGGCTCTGGATATATTCTTATACATTTGAGGTTGGTACGTAAACCGTAACCTTCAGCGAATTTACCGTGCAGCTTATCTATCTCTTCTTCCAGCTCTAGGATATTCTCGTCTGTCCTCAGGGTGGGTGCGTGCGTTGTCAGTTCGACTCATCTTAGATGGCAAGCGAACCTCCACCGGAGATTTTTAACACCCCCTGCCCCGCCAGGAATAGCGGAGCCGCGTGGGGACTGAGAAAGCGGACTCCTTTGCTTCTCTTTTTGCTTGCAAATCGCGTCTGGACAGTGGCAATAGCATACTAACTCATTTACCTCACTACAGTAACCTCTATGACGGAAGTCTGCATCATCAACTAGGAGGTTCTTATTCTCGCGGGGCTTAGACTTGAACAAAGCTAGTGGACAAGTGCCTTCTGTGTTGACACGCGTATCCGCCTATTATTTAAGTCATACCTTGGAAGCGAGCTTATAACAAGTTAAAAAGGAAGAAACGTGGGTGTCTTCAGTGTAAGAGTGAATAGAATTTTATTACTACGACAATAACGCTTTATCATGTAGTGTTTTATTACCACTTTCCGCCAGTAAAATATCATCTTAATTCCGCACTTTTGGAGCAGGAAAGGGTCGATCGAGATAGATCGAGGTTTTTTTTTCATTTAATATTTATTTAATTTTTTTGACATTTTTTAAATTTTTTTAGATATTTGACATTTATATATAAACATTTACATAATTATTATATTTTGCATGTATTTATTGTAATTTAAAAACATGGTGCTGAAATATTTTTAAAAGATTACAATATTATTTTTCTTCAATAATTTAACCTCATTAAATTTCAATAAATTATAATTTTTGCAACTTAAATTTAATATTCTTATTTTATAATGTACAGCTTGGAATATTAAAATGTAAAAGGACCTAATAATAATAAAAATCGACATTTCAATAATATTTTTTGTATATTGTAAAGATATTGCACGATAATATAATGGTAGAATGTAAGGTCTCATTAATAAATAACATCATTATAATATTATGTACTACATTCTGGCAATGAATAAATTTGAATTTGAATTTGATCGTCTACATGCACCGTGCGTGTTAGCGAACTCTACGTATTTTCGGGTTTTTATTTCTCACATATACAAATTTCCAGATGTTTCCTTCACCGATGAGTACGTGGTAAATCAGCTTTTAAAAAAGCAGTAAACAATTTTGTTAGAGATAAAACTTGGTTTGCTTGCTTGGTATGAAATTTTAAAGTGATCGCTTATGCTCTTGACTACCACAAGCTCCACTATATCAGTTTAACCAACCTTAACGTAAAAAGACTGGCTCATATGTCGAAGTACTGGGTTCAATTTATAATCAAGTTCCTGATTCTGCATCCTAGCGAATATGCTGATTCTGAACGGAAGCCTTGATTATATTTCTGGATTTTCCATAGTCACTCTTACGACACCCAGGAGACGAAATAGAGTGATGGATTCTCTTCACCGCCGCCATTCGGTAAGCATCACTAGAGCAGTTAAATCAGACAAAAAGTAAATTAAATAAGTTACATAAGACGAATACTAAGTTCAGATGAATTTGTCTCAGCCTCTAACCACCCTACTTAGGTAAATGGTTGTGAGAGTAGCTTAATGTAAAATTAAGCACATGGTTACGCTCCCTTTAGTATCACTATGATCGTAAACACTGTAATTGTTTGATAACCTCGATGGTGTAGTGGTTGTATGCGCGAATACTGATCATATGGTCAGGAATTCGAATCCCGAGTCGGGTCAAAAATAGTCAAGAATTCTCAGTTTCAGCTCGGAGTTAGGAAGTTAGCGTTATTTGACTCCCTGGCAAGCAAGTTGAGCCGTTGGATCTCTGGCCAGTCGTGTCGACCATCGATGTGTCGGACGGTCGGATTGTTATTTCGTCAAACTATGAGTGAGCGAAATGGATTATGCACCAGTGCTTGTACACATTATTGCACTATTGTCCTGCTCTACTCAGATGGCTAGTCTCTGATGACATTGGCCGCTGTGATTATCTTTCGACTAGAGTTGAGATTCAGCTATTATAATAGTAATAATAATAATAACCCTTAACCCCCCGCTGTCTGGTCCGTCTGCTCTCCCGATGGCTTCATTGGGTTGGGTTTATATTTATTTATGTATATATTCTTTATTTACACATTTTAATATATTAATATAAATGTATTTATATTTATCATTTTCATTTATATATTTATACAACCCAATCAAATGAGAAAACGATATAAAAACCTCAATAATAATAATAATAAGCCCCACCGTTTTGTATCTCCACGTTGACGACGTGGTGGGGCTTGTGTGCTCCAGTAAACTGTGAACTCTAGGTTTATGCCGGTAGAGTTTACTCATTCCGAAATAGATCTAGAACGAGGAGCCAAACTAAAAGAGATATAATCCAAGCCAAGGTCGCATATGCCGAAGGCTGCATGGCTACGGGAGAGTGCTAGTCGATAGTATGCCAACTCTGAAATCAGTTTTATTTACCCTTGATGTCGTAACCATGGCACTTCTGCGGTCGACTCTGTCTTCACGTGGGAATAATATGATTACTAGATCTAAAACAAAAAAACATACTCAGGGCAGCCTGCCTCAGAGAGATGACGAAACTTCACGTTACACGTCGTCATCTACATAATCTCTTTTTCCATCAATTCCATCATCATCACAATCATTCCGCGTCGCTGCGACGATATCATCATCATCAATCAGTATACAGTCAGCGGATGTTGCACAGGAGACAAATTTTGTCTATGAAACGGTACCTACCACTAGCACTGCAACAACTCGTAGGAAATAGTGTATGGAAATGAATAAATTCATTCTACGCACTTATCTTCATCTAACAAATATGGACACAGACAAGAATGCATACATCTTCGCACTAAGTTTTTAGAAAAATACCTAACTATGCAAGTAAGCTGACAAAGATTAGGTGTCCAGCGTAGGGCCATAATTCAAAAGAAGGAGAACACAATAGATCAAATTTATGAAGAAGTCAGAGAACTACAAATGGTTCAGACTCAAATGCAGCAACACTTTACACAATCTAAAACACCAAATAAAATAAAACTCAGCCAGTGCACAAAGTGGACGAACGAATATATTCAAGCGTTAATTAAAATATATTATACTATCACACAACTAGAAACAAAGACAGCCCATAGAAAACATCTACATAAAGAATTTATAAACATATATCCAGAATTAGCACATGTATCAGAGCAAAGACTATCTGATAAAATATGAGCGATTATTAATAACAAATATATTAACAACAACAGACTGAGATGGAATTAAAAACCAGGTAGCAACAGAATTAAGGAATAGCAACACTAACACACAAAATACTGAATACATAAATAAGGTACATTTGAACACACAACCTCAAAACAAATTAGAACAACTTGATTAATACATCCATACACTAAACACTCAATATACAATAACTTACACCTCCGTAACTCACACCTACAAACACCTTGTTAGCAAATCCAGAGAAAATCCAGATCTCATAATAATCACGCAGACTGGGTCAACGCAACACCAGAAATAACAGAAATGGAATTTGAATGTATACCAATAGATACATTTATAGATGTCATCAATCGTACACACAACTGGAAATAGCCAGGCACAGACAATATTCACAACTACTGATATAAGAAATTTACCAGCGTACGTCCATTCGTACATAACCACTTAAACACATTCATACAATCACCACAATTAATTCCAACATACATAACACACGGAGTAACGTGTATGATACACGAAGATACGAATGACACCATAAATCCAGCCAAATATTGACCAATTACCTGTCTAAATCTTAACAGCCTGCGTAAGCGAAATAGTATATCAAAATTTAACCAAAAATAATATTTTAGCAGAAGAACAATAGGGATGTCGTAAGAATAGCCAAGGATATAAAGAACAACTTACTATATTGATGCAACTATTTTGAACAACGCTGCAAAAGCAAGAAAGATATTTACACAATGTTTATCGATTACCAAAAGGCTTTCTATTCAGTACCGCACAGCTGGTTATTACATTTCTTAAATCTGTATAAAATTCACCCAACAATGAAACTATTCTTAGAAACTTCCACGCAAAATTGGCAAACGGTGCTTAAAATTAACCAATCCGTATAAAACGTGGAATTTTTCAAGGAAATGCTCTAAGTTCTCTGTGGTTTTGCATGGCCCTCAATCCACTTTCTCACTTACTAGATAATAGTAACATGGGATTTACATTGACAAACAATAACACGCAATACACCCGACCCTTACGCACCTTATGTTCATGGATGACATAAAGTTATATGCATCAGAGAAAAAAGCACTATTCCAACTAGCAGACACAACACAACAAATTTCTCAAGATATTTGTATGTCATTCGGAGTAGATAAATGCAAAATATTGTCTATTGTAAAAGAAAAAGTTCAAACAAATAGTTACACACCCGTATCAATTGAATTCATCAATGAATGAACACAGTACATACAAATACTTAGGTTTTAAACAGTCCAGACAAATTCAACAAAATAACATAAAACAAGAACTGTTCAAAAAATTTTCACATCGCCCTAACCTTATCTTGAAAACCAACCTAAACTCTATAAACACTATTAAAGCTATCAACACATTTGTAATACCTATTCTTACATACTCTTTCGGAATTATACGATGGTCAAAAACTGACATAAAAAACACTACAGGGCACACTCAATACAATCCTCAATAAACACAAAAAATATCATCCAAAATAATGCATACAGAGACTCACACTACCACGTCAAGAAGGGGGAAGAGTATTGATAGACATACACAATTTACACAACAAACAAATACTTTCACTCAGAGCGTACTTCCATTACAAATCAGAATATTCATCACTACACAAACACATAGCGGAAACAGACAAAAACTTACACCACTTAACTTACAGAACAGAAATACTGAAATTAATGAATATATTATCGGAACACAACAAAAGATCGCAGCATGGCCTGAAAAAGCCCTACATGGAAGATGGAAGACATCGAGGCCACCTGAGCCAGCCACACGTCGATAAAATTAAGTCGAACGAATGGCTCAAACGAGGCGAACTCTTCCCCGAGACCGAAGGTTTTATGCTTGCCATACAGGACCAAATAGTACCAATTCGTAATTACATAAAACACATAATAAAAGACTCGAATCAGACCACTGACAAATGTAGACATTGCAACAATGCCTATGAAACTATACAATATATTACAGGAGCATGTAAATCACTTACACAAAAGGATTATAAACACCGTCATGACAAAATCGCTGCAATCATACATCAATACTTAGCATACAAATATAAATTGTTAGATAAGATGCAGCGATATTGTAAATATAAACCAGAAACAATATTAGAAAATAAGAATCAGAAAATCTACTGGGACCGAACAATAATAACAGATAAATCTATTCATTACAACAGACCTGACATTACCGTTCACGACAAAATCAATAAAACAGTTTTCTTGATAGATATAGTAATACCAAACTCAGATAACATGCAAACTATAATGGCCGAAAAACTAAGTAAGTATCAAGAACTTGCCATAGAAATTAAAACTCAATGGAAAGCACAAGATGTACACATCGTCCCGATAGCTCTCTTATCCACCGGTATTATACCAAAGTCACTCCCACAAACACTACACATGCCTACTCCTACACTTCACATGCTCCAAAAAACCACCACACTCAACACTTGTCGTATCACCCGAAAGTTTCTGACTTCCTCTACTCTATCATCTACTTTTACAATTTAAATTTCCCTCACACACTTGGCTCCGCCCCGTGTGTGTGTGGTGTTTTAAACTCTCCAAAAAGAGAAGAAACATAAAGAATTCATATAATAATAATATTTGGTATTCCTTATTTCGGAAAACAAAAATCCATTGTGTACATGACAAGAAATTTAAAAACTAGTGTTAGTATGTAACCTATTTTTTATGTTGAGGCTGATCAAATAAGAAGCCTTAGTTCATCGTCTCGAGGCACTACCGTAACGGGGGTCCCCGCAATATATGAATATAATGTGACCTTTTATATTGGACACATATATCAAGCAGCTACCTTTTAGTGTAGTTGACCCACAGATTTCCCGTGTCATAACTTCGACAGTATGCCTCGAAGAGCGTAATTTTAACCTAGTCAGTAGGAGACTAGAAAATCTACAGGCAACATGTTACCACTGACTGTTAATACCATTCCTATCTTATGTAGAGAGCTATATCTTCTAGGGAAGTTAGTGCCCCCGATATTACAGGCAACATGTTACCACTGACTGTTAATACCCTTCCTATCCTATGTAGAGAGCTATATCTTCGTCGGTAAGTTAGTGCCCCTAATATTACAGGCAACGTGTTACCACTGACTGTTAATACCATTCCCATCTTATGTAGAGAGCTATATCTTCGTCGGTAAGTTAGTGCCCCTGATATTACAGCCAACATGTTACCACTGACTGTTAATACCATTCCTATCTTATGTAGAGAGCTATATCTTCGTCGGTAAGTTAGTGCCCCTAATATTACAGGCAACATGTTACCACTGACTGTTAATACCATTCCTATCTTATGTAGAGAGCTATATCTTCGTCGGTAAGTTAGTGCCCCTAATATTACAGGCAACGTGTTACCACTGACTGTTAATACCATTCCTATCTTATGTAGAGAGCTATCTCTTCGTCGGTAAGTTAGTGCCCCTGATATTACAGGAAACATGTTACCACTGACTGTTAATACCATTCCTATCTTATGTAGAGAGCTATATCTTCGTCGGTAAGTTAGTGCCCCTAATATTACAGGCAACGTGTTACCACTGACTGTTAATACCATTCCTATCTTATGTAGAGAGCTATATCTTCGTCGGTAAGTTAGTGCCCCTAATATTACAGGCAACGTGTTACCACTGACTGTTAATACCATTCCTATCTTATGTAGAGAGCTATATCTTCGTCGGTAAGTTAGTGCCCCTAATATTACAGGCAACGTGTTACCACTGACTGTTAATACCATTCCTATCTTATGTAGAGAGCTATATCTTCGTCGGTAAGTTAGTGCCCCTAATATTACAGGCAACATGTTACCACTGACTGTTAATACCATTCCTATCTTATGTAGAGAGCTATATCTTCGTCGGTAAGTTAGTGCCCCTAATATTACAGGCAACGTGTTACCACTGACTGTTAATACCATTCCCATCTTATGTAGAGAGCTATATCTTTGTCGGTAAGTTAGTGCCCCTGATATTACAGCCAACATGTTACCACTGACTGTTAATACCATTCCTATCTTATGTAGAGAGCTATATCTTCGTCGGTAAGTTAGTGCCCCTAATATTACAGGCAACGTGTTACCACTGACTGTTAATACCATTCCTATCTTATGTAGAGAGCTATATCTTCGTCAGTAAGTTAGTGCCCCTGATATTACAGGAAACATGTTACCACTGACTGTTAATACCATTCCTATCTTATGTAGAGAGCTATATCTTCGTCGGTAAGTTAGTGCCCCTAATATTACAGGCAACGTGTTACCACTGACTGTTAATACCATTCCTATCTTATGTAGAGAGCTATATCTTCGTCGGTAAGTTAGTGCCCCTAATATTACAGGCAACGTGTTACCACTGACTGTTAATACCATTCCCATCTTATGTAGAGAGCTATATCTTCGTCGGTAAGTTAGTGCCCCTAATATTACAGCCAACATGTTACCACTGACTGTTAATACCATTCCTATCTTATGTAGAGAGCTATATCTTCGTCGGTAAGTTAGTGCCCCTAATATTACAGGCAACATGTTACCACTGACTGTTAATACCATTCCTATCTTATGTAGAGAGCTATATCTTCGTCGGTAAGTTAGTGCCCCTAATATTACAGGCAACGTGTTACCACTGACTGTTAATACCATTCCTATCTTATGTAGAGAGCTATCTCTTCGTCGGTAAGTTAGTGCCCCTGATATTACAGGAAACATGTTACCACTGACTGTTAATACCATTCCTATCTTATGTAGAGAGCTATATCTTCGTCGGTAAGTTAGTGCCCCTAATATTACAGGAAACATGTTACCACTGACTGTTAATACCATTCCTATCTTATGTAGAGAGCTATATCTTCGTCGGTAAGTTAGTGCCCCTAATATTACAGGCAACGTGTTACCACTGACTGTTAATACCATTCCTATCTTATGTAGAGAGCTATATCTTCGTCGGTAAGTTAGTGCCCCTAATATTACAGGCAACGTGTTACCACTGACTGTTAATACCATTCCTATCTTATGTAGAGAGCTATATCTTCGTCGGTAAGTTAGTGCCCCTAATATTACAGGCAACGTGTTACCACTGACTGTTAATACCATTCCTATCTTATGTAGAGAGCTATATCTTCGTCGGTAAGTTAGTGCCCCTAATATTACAGGCAACATGTTACCACTGACTGTTAATACCATTCCTATCTTATGTAGAGAGCTATATCTTCGTCGGTAAGTTAGTGCCCCCCCTAATATTACAGGCAACGTGTTACCACTGACTGTTAATACCATTCCCATCTTATGTAGAGAGCTATATCTTCGTCGGTAAGTTAGTGCCCCTAATATTACAGGCAACATGTTACCACTGACTGTTAATACCATTCCTATCTTATGTAGAGAGCTATATCTTCGTCGGTAAGTTAGTGCCCCTAATATTACAGGCAACATGTTACCACTGACTGTTAATACCATTCCTATCTTATGTAGAGAGCTATATCTTCGTCGGTAAGTTAGTGCCCCTAATATTACAGGCAACGTGTTACCACTGACTGTTAATACCATTCCTATCTTATGTAGAGAGCTATATCTTCGTCGGTAAGTTAGTGCCCCTAATATTACAGGAAACGTGTTACCACTGACTGTTAATACCATTCCTATCTTATGTAGAGAGCTATATCTTCGTCGGTAAGTTAGTGCCCCTAATATTACAGGCAACGTGTTACCACTGACTGTTAATACCATTCCTATCTTATGTAGAGAGCTATATCTTCGTCGGTAAGTTAGTGCCCCTAATATTACAGGCAACGTGTTACCACTGACTGTTAATACCATTCCTATCTTATGTAGAGAGCTATATCTTCGTCGGTAAGTTAGTGCCCCTAATATTACAGGCAACGTGTTACCACTGACTGTTAATACCATTCCTATCTTATGTAGAGAGCTATATCTTCGTCGGTAAGTTAGTGCCCCTAATATTACAGGCAACATGTTACCACTGACTGTTAATACCATTCCTATCTTATGTAGAGAGCTATATCTTCGTCGGTAAGTTAGTGCCCCTAATATTACAGGCAACATGTTACCACTGACTGTTAATACCATTCCTATCTTATGTAGAGAGCTATATCTTCGTCGGTAAGTTAGTGCCCCTAATATTACAGGCAACATGTTACCACTGACTGTTAATACCATTCCTATCTTATGTAGAGAGCTATATCTTCGTCGGTAAGTTAGTGCCCCTAATATTACAGGCAACGTGTTACCACTGACTGTTAATACCATTCCTATCTTATGCACATTTACATTTTATTTAAGTAATGATTCTGCGACGGCAGGAGAAGAATTCAGTGACTTAGTGGTTAAGATCGGAATATCAGTAAAATATTTCTCAGAAACCATTGCAACGTCCTGATCTGATTTAGTTAATTTATTGTTGAAACTTAACTGGTAGTTTGAATTGCGAGAGTTGGCCTTACCAGTTTCACTATTAATTATACTCCATGTCATTTTAATTTTATTAGAAGCAGTCTTTATTTTGTTGCTCAAATACAATGACTTGGTTAAGGAGCACACTCTTTTAAATATTTTGGAATATTTTTTTACATATTCCCTAAATTTGACGCTAGGATTATATGACCTTTCATTGTAAAGTTCATATAACCTTTGTCTACTCTTATGGACTCCTACTGTCACCCATTCATTAAATGCTTTGCGATTGTTCAAGGAGAATGTTTTAGAAGTAAAAGTATTATTAAATTCATTGCAAATAAGCTTAAATAATGTTCCACACAAAACATTTGGATTATTTTGGTATGAAAGTAATGGAAGTTTCTTTACTATGTTACTTCTAAACTTCTCCAAGCGATGTGTATTTACTGGAACAAACACTACTTTTTTATCTATTTGCTTTTTGTGAACATAAGGTAATGAAACTAATTGTCCACAGCGATCAGAGCTCAATTTTTGAATTATACATTTATTGAACGGCTTAACATTATAAAAATGTTATCTATACATGTTGCACTAGATTCAGCAATACGTGTTGGCTCCAAAAATAAATTAAAGAAACCATGAGATTTAAACAATGATCTAAATTTAATATTGGTGGAGGAAGCTTCTAGGAGATTGATATTAAAGTCTCCACATATTACAACAGATTTATTCTGTTTATTAAGCTTAGCGAAAACTTCCTCCATAATTTTTTCGAAAGTATCATATAAAGAACATGGGGGTCTGTAAACGCTTACAACAATGAGGTGCTCAAACTCAACACATGCCATTTCTACAGTTCGCTCAACAGAGAGGCTCACAATATCTTTACGTTCTTTACATGATAATAATTTACTAGCTAAAATTAAGGAGCCACCTCTTAAAGCCGTTTCTCTATTGAAAGAACTGACCACCTGGTGATTACTGATGTTAAACATTAAATTATGAGCTTTTAACCAATGTTCAGTAATACATATAATATGAATATTGTTGCTATTTAAGAACAATTCAATTTCTAGTTCTTTGCCTATCATGCCTTGTATATTCTGATGAACTAGGTGTAAACAATTTTTGTTATCATTTTGTGAAGTTATACAATTGCAACTATTCAGGATTTGTAAGCTACATTCTAAATTATTTAAATTATTATAACTGCTAGAGATTACCTCTATTGTCTCATTTTCTAATTTAAATTACTTGGAACGGATTCCAAACTACATGTCAAATCATTATGCTGCTCAATAGGAGCAGATGTCTGGGTAGCCAAGTCCTTGGCTGAGTTAATATATAAATAATAAGATAGCACATTTGCTATCTGTCTTAAATTATATTTGGATAGGTAATACCTATCTGTAGTCAATAATTTCTTAATTAAATTATTAATGTCTATTAAATTAATTCTATTGGTATAATTGTTACAATTAAATGTCAAATTTAAATTATTGTTACATGATAAATTATTCATTAATAAATTTAAATCATATCACATTTTATTCTCCTGTGGCCAACCCTGTATGTAAGGCAATGTAAACAAGATTAATTTGTGTACATTTAAGGTATTGAGGTAATCAATATATTTTAATAATTGATTTTTATTTACATTGCCTCTTCTCCCAACAAGAATTATTAATGTGCTATTAGGACAATACTTACTAGTTAAAACTTTATTCATTATATGACTAAAGGATGCTCCAGGCATACAATAATTACTAATCAGTTGTCCTTTTAAATTGTTATTTAACATCATGCCCAAATGTTTTCCTATGTCATCACAATACATAATAACTTTATGTTTTTTATTATTTAAACTACTTTTTAAGTTTTTATTCTTTGTTATGGCACCGTCATAGAGTGTTGGTGAACTAAGACAGTTACTATTTACACATATTGTCCCCGATGAACATGGTATGGAGCGTTGATTCTCACTCTGATGTTTTATTAAGGAGTCAAAGCGCTCCTCATTGTATTTACATGACTTTACCAGATAATTCATGGCCAATATGTGTTCTTTAATCTCAACCTGAGCCGATGCATATTTATTGGAGATAATTTGTAAGGAGTTTTTAAGCGACAAAACTTCTGAATTGAGGCACTCTATTTCAGTCTCATAACAGTTTTTCATATTTTCCACCTCAATTGAATATAATTTAAGTTTATTAATTAAAACATGCTTTTCCTTACATATATTTATATAATTTTTTGTGTTAATTTTAGTTTTAATTAACACTATATCTTCGTCGGTAAGTTAGTGCCCCTAATATTACAGGCAACATGTTACCACTGACTGTTAATACCATTCCTATCTTATGTAGAGAGCTATATCTTCGTCGGTAAGACAGTGCCCCAGATATTTCGAGCTTTTCACTCTATTAACGTTCACGCCATTTAGGGTAATGTTAGTTATATTATCTGGACATTTCCCGAAGGCCCTAAAGATCGTCTTTTTTATATTATACGAGTATATACATGTGGTTTTTACATATAAGCGAAATACTATTGACTGACTGACTCATCACGAGATCTCTAAAACTATACATCCGATTGACTTGAAATTTAATATAGTTAATCATTTCGGAATGTAGACGCTCACTGAGACCGGATTTTAGGATAGTCCCATAGAAAAATCTTGATATTTGACATCTAGGTTTGGCAATAAAATGTTATCATGCGCACAGCGGATCGAGCTGGTACGGCTATGGTATATAATAATCATTAATCACCGATGTAATCCACAAATATAAAAATGACCCAGTTGACAATAAATGAAGAGCAACATTAAAAATAACATAACATAACATAAACACTCACGCCTGTCACCCAGAGGGGTAGGCAGAGACTACAGACTTCCATTTAGCACGATCCTGACATACCTCTCTCGCCTCTCCCACATCCATATACCTACGCATACATGCACGTCGGTTAAGGGTACTCTTAATTTGGCCCATTTTTAGTATATCGCCAATTTGGTCGATAAACTTTCGCCTAGGACGTCCCTTTCCGACTCTTCCATTCACTTCTGCAACATATATTTGCTTTGTCAGTCTTTCCTCATTCATTTTTTCTACATGACCAAACCACCGAAGCATTCCTTTCTTAATCCTGGTCACCGCATCATCTTGCAAACCACACTCTTCTTTTATCACACAGTTTCTCACCCTGTCACTCAGATTCAGCCCTAACATACTCCTTAGCGACCGCATTTCTACTGCATTTATTCTACTCTCGTGCTTCTTCTGCCACACCCAACTTTCACTACCATACGTTAAAGTAGGGACTAATACAGCATTGTGAATTGCCATACGTGCCTTTTTTGACGCATTCTGACTTTTCACAATAGAGTGTAGACAACATTAAAATGTGTGTTTTATAAATTTGATTAGTTTCTACCAATTCATAAAATGTTGATAAACTTTTACAAAATACAAATAGCGCAAGTCCCAGTTGACGTCTACAACACATCATATTTGTGACGTCACCTCATCTGACTACTCGTATTGAGTTGAGCTAGTTGATATGAGCATAATGGCTTTATTTGCAACCCTCAACTTATTGAACCTATCTTTAGAGTCTTGTTTTCGGTGATATCACATCGATGTCTAAAATATATAGCATATATTTCGGTAGGTATATCTAATTTTTAAATTTAATTTAAAATATCTATGTCGATGCAGTTGAATTTGACCCTTAAACTTAGTAATTGTACAAATAGGTAAATCTTGTGTAACTAATTCCAGAAATGCTTCTAAAACATTTTAAGGTTGATATTTTATGTAGTCTAGTAGTAACAGTAGTTAGGTAATTATAATATGTAATTAGTGCCTAAAATCAAGAAAATAACGAAATAAATGGCATTGTTTCGCTCAGCTCTGATAAATCATACTCTATGAATATTGAATTCCATCCTTTTTATTTAAATACTAGATCTGCCCCGGCTTCGCACGGGTGATATCTGGATTCTACAACAGCGCCAACTAGCGGGTCCAACTATGCCGGTAACCTTTGCGGAAGTGCAAGCAATATGTTGACAAAGTTTTACCGTGATCAGATGAACGGTATGCAGGCGCATAAAATACGAACAAACAAATATAATTTTTTATATTAAGTATATTAGATTGATTATTGTTCCATTTTAAAAAGACCATTTAAAAGGAAATCGGCGAAGGCATTATTATTAACAGATATGTTGAATACTAACTACATTTAATAATTCTTATAACATATGTGTTCCATATGTTTACAGACAGAAATAATAAAGTGGTAAGTAACTTGTACATAACGACCGGTGTCTAGTCCGTGTAGCTTGTAAGGTTTCGCTCTTGTAATAAATTTAGACAGAGTATATGCATTTAGGTATGAATATTTACATAATAAATAAATTAATATTGGAACATAATCGAACAAAAATACAAAAAGTTTATTTGAAGTTGAACTCACACGAGTGCAGCAGTGTCACTGTCGCAACCATTTTCAACAGCTCGCGAGGTCTGGCGGCGATCCTTGCGACGCGGTGAACTGCATTCCACTCGTTCCATCTCCAGGCGAAGCCTTTCGTTTTGATTATCGGTGCTCATTGCTAGCAGCTGGTCAATAGTCGCGTCTACTGCTCCCTGATTAGAGCGCAGTACCGCTTCTATTACGTCGTCATCCATATCAGGGAACATCGTTTTAAAATCAGTCATCGCCTGTGTAAATTCGAGTTGCATAGTTGATGACATCGTCCCCGCTTTGTATTTCGCACGATTTAATAAGAATGTCACGACTGCAGCTCCAAAGCCGGCACAGCTGATTTCTGACGCAGTTTTATCACAATGTCGAGAACGGTCACCGCGGCGTAGGCATCGCCCATCCTCGCGGTGCACTTTACGCCGCCGTGTCCGAGTCGAGCCTCACTAACTAATACTAATTAACGCTCTAATAACTAAATGCCCTGAAACAACGTCTGACTACACCATGATGTGCAATTTTCTTTTTCGACGTTTCAGATGCATTGCGCGTGTGCAGACTGCGGGGTACGAGGGGTGTTGTCGATATAAATAGAGAGCGCGCACAAATCGCCACAGCGCAGCGCACTACACGGCCCCTATTCAACCGATATTCCATGATGAGGCACGCGCGCATGTCCGTTGCATTGTTTGTAAATTAACTGCATCGCTTTAACCTTTCAAAGACATCGTTGTATCGCATTCGAATCAATTCAACGTTTCCGATTTACCGACGACGTCTTCTAATAAAGATATCTATATAATGTAAAATGTAATAGGTAACAAACAAAACAACAATAAAAAAACAGAAAACAAATAAAAAATTTAACAAACTTTGAATAATAAATATTTTTTCAACTCTTCGAAATGTTATAATTGTTTTAATATATATATATATATATATATATATATATATATATATATATATATATATATATATATATATATATGTAACATAATTAACGCACTTTAAGAAAGTAGTTTGTTCAGAATCATTTACTGAATCGATTCCTATCATTTTTAATATAGGTAATTTTTTATCCCAAAAATAATAAAAACTATGTAAATTACAGTCACACTAAATTTGTACAGTCAAAACAAACTGAAATGGACCGTAATTTAAGGCAATAAGACTTTTAAGAGTGCAGTTTTAATTGTATTATTACTAATTCTGTCATTCAATAAAAATATAGAAAAATGAACTTTATTTTAAGTACATTAAAGTCTTTGGGTTCGTGGATTTGTACTGTGACCACAACATTCTTCCGGAATTAGTATAACTAATTTGATAAATAATCAGTGCATAAAAATGTTTAACTAAAAATTCAGTGTATGTATTATGATTATAACATAATATACTAATTGGGGTGTCTGAGGGTGTGCGTTAATTACGTTATATATTGTATATATATCTAATATAAAATATATATTCTTTGATTGCAAACAATGAGATTAAATTTACAACAGAATCTTCATCAAAATCAGAATCAACTCCCGTAATTTTTATACGTGCCATTTTCTGCTTTCAGGGTGCAATGAAATGGTTGAGGCTTATTCTCACTTCATATTTATCTGGTTGGTCAGCAGACTCATTATTTTTATATATTTACTCACACCAACCCATTACATAGAAAGGATCACGATGAAAGAAAAATAAAAATGATCCAAGTCGGCTGAGCGCCGCGGCGTTGGTGAGATTACGGCCTCGGCACTTGTTCTTTTTTTTTATAGAAGAAGGGGCAAACGAGCATGCGGCTCACCTGATGTTAAGTGATTACCGCCGCCCATGATCAACCGCAACACCAGGGGAATTGCAGGTGCGTTGCCGGCCCTTTAGAAAGGAGTAAGCTCTTTTCTTGAAGTTTCCTCAAAACTTGCTCAAAACATGCTGACATATGGATTTAAGACGTGTTCTTTACTGCTGACCGGACGCTCAACAAGTTATGGAGATGGCTATGCTCTGGGTTTATCTGCGTAATGGAATCCGTAATGAAGACATCCGCTGTGGAAGCGTTTCCAAGTGGCAGATCCGTACCGGTAACTGAAATGTCCCATGGCCCCCATTATATGGAGTGGGGAAAGACATGAAGGAAGTCGATGGATGCAGGTGTTTCAGGACTCTTATGACATTCTTAGGAAAAGACCTATGTTCAGCAGTAGACTTGTGGAGAGATGTAATGATGATGTAGATGCTGGTGATAATTATAATAAGAAAAAAGCCTTTACCTTTGCCGATTGACGGACGAAGTTTCGTCGATCTGCTGATGGAGTAAATTCGTCTAAAAACGGTTAAATCAAATTGGTGGTGATCCGGTCTGAAGGGTATAGAGAGCTAAAACAATTACAGACCGTGAGGCATTCCATATTAGTCCTCAGATGAGAGATGTTTTTGTTTGTAATTGGGCTACTTTGTTTGAGATTGGCAGCGGGTGTTCACGGACTGCAATTACCACTTATCGTTATGAGACTGTAAGTTTAGTTAAATTAAAAAAAAAATATTGCGAAAGGACCGGATACTCCGAACCCCTCGACAGAAAAGGAGTTAACATCTAGTAAAAATAAAATGTTTTTCATTCATAAAAATAATAATTACATTCAGTGGCGAAGCTACGGCTCCAAACTAGGGCAAGCCCAAGGATATAGTTTTGTTGTTTTCAGCAGTTTCATAAAAATACACCAATCTTGATCTATCTCCACTCTCATATTCAGTTCTGTCCAGGACGTTTTTAACAAAGCACACAGAAGGCATACTACTGCTAGGTAGATTGTTTGACACATCAGCAATTGCATATGTGGTGGCTTTGACAAAAAGCCGTTTGTATTTGCATGAGCGAAAGAAAAAGATATTTACATACAATACAATACATGAACAAAAGAAACGCATGAAACAATGTACAAAATTAAAAAAAAAACTAATCATTTATATTCTAAATCGAATCGTATCTCTTTCTTAAAGAAAGATTTGATTACGTCCGCGTAAAATATTGGTGAACGTTTTAATTGTACCAATAACTGTTTTTCAATCGCGATAATTGATAAGTCTGAAAGACGCTCTTGACCTTGTGTATTTCTCGAATACGTATGGATGCACTTCAGAGATGAGTAAGCACGTTCCGAGGAGGAACTTGTGGGTGGAATAGTTACGACAAGATAAGCTAACTTTAAAATCTGGGGAAAGGCCTCTTCAACATCATTTTCGTTTATGAAGTCAATGAGTTCAAAAATATTGCGGTCTTTTAATTCGGGGGAGGAATACAATGAAATCAATTGGTTTTTCAATGTTTGTTTATCAAAATGGTATGCGTAATTTTCAAATAATGAATCTAATGCCTCTAAAGGAAAATCTGAACGATATTTTTCGAATAGTTTGTTGTTGACAATTGGAAAAAATTTAATTTAAAAATTTCAGAATATCGGCCATTAATTTCTGAATATATGTTATCAATTATTTCAACAAAAAGTCGTTTGTATTCTGTCTGAGCACAGCCGCAAATAGCGTCTCAATCGAGGAGCAGAGTTATTTTGCAATGTGTTTTCATAAATGTGATCATAATCTGACTGAAAATCAGTACGTAACCATGTCTGAAACTCCTTTAATTTATTACTACCATAACCGACATCAACTAGTGACTTTCTTAAAATATTGTACAAGCAGTCGGTTTTTTCAAATACCCGGTGGAAAATTGAATTTAAATGAACGCAATCTGTTTTCAAAATTCTCGGCGGCCAAGATCGTATCGTCGTCCCAGTTCTGTGGATTGTCGCACATATCCGAATTATTCTGAAAAGCTACACCTTTGAACTTAAAGTTACGAAGTGACAATTTTTAATTAACTTACAATAAACTATGAAATAACATAAGTTATTTCTAATTAGTATTTATTTGCTGTTCAGAATTCACTCTTGATCAATAAAAGATTCAAACAACTATGTGTTTTATTTTTAAAACTATATTAGATTGAATTTTGGTAACGGCGGCCAGGGGAATAGCCATCTGCGCAGTACAGGATTATATAGCCCAAGTGTATGCGCAAGCATAGGTCTGCTATTGAGAATTTTGTGACAGAAAAACCCAATAACGGGTGCGTTTGGCAAAAAAAGCGCTAGCAAGCGCTTATAAGCGCTAAAAGTTTTCGGCAGATTAACTACACTCCGCCATAAGTAAAAAGTGTGCGAATAAAATACATACATAAAACATATACATGTTATAAAAATTCATGATTGGTAAGTTTTTAATATGAATACTTTACAAACATATATTTAAATTAGGTTATTCCCCCTAACTGTGTCCTAGGAAAATACTACTTACGATTTGACAGGTTACTACATCTTTTGCTACAAGCGCTTGCTAGCGCTTTTTTCTGCCAAACGCACCCAACGATTCTTGGCCCGACACAGATTTCGAACTAGGGACCACATGATCAGCAATTACGCTTATACGACCATTAGACCTAGAAGGCAGTTAAAAGTGTTAAAACTATAATAAATTTAAAGGCAGAGCGGGACCTCTGAGGAAAAAATAAATGATCACTTTATTCATGCTTTTGGTATGAATAAAGTGACCATTTATTTTGCCTGGCTGTTCGCTTCATACTAATTGCTATTTATACAATCGTAGTTATATTTTGTTATAGAACATTTTGCCACAGGTTAGAAAAGGAGCGATCGTCTTCTCGAAAGCCCGATAAAAGACCACGCGTGCGAGAGAGACGACTAATCGCTCAATTCAACTCCTTTTATATGTATGACAGCAGTATCACAAAGGCTACGAGGTCATGGCCTGCGTAGAACAAAGGAGTGCGCGGGAAATTTGAAATAGTTTGAAACAGTTCAAGAGTTATTTTATAAGTTGATATTATTGATTGATTAGTTTAAAAAGGCAAGCCTGGCTTCTATCGAGGCTTCGCCACTGATTACATTTACCGTGTAGTGGCGGTGTAAGAATATTCACTATCCCATATGATCCCGTGGGTGTGTCGTAAGGAAATAAATCAGATGGGCAGCAGCTAATAACGACTAAAAATGAAAAACTAAGTTGCCAACTCGCATGCCAAGCGTGGCATCTATGGCAATATCCCCCCCCCCAAATTCCTCCTTCCGTGAGGCAATATATGGGGGAGGCCTATTTTCGGAGGCGCAGTAGACTTTAATAGGCTGTAATAGTAACGGTCAGGTACCATTTATAAAGAGAGAAGGGACAAACCCACTGACCTCTATGTATATATAGAGGTCAGTGGACAAACCTTAGTTCTTCTATTGTTTTCTATTAGTTTATTTTATTTAAAAACCTAGTTAAAAGCGTTCATCCTAAAAATCTAATAAGATGGAAATAGGACAATGACCCACGAGATTTGTTCTATAACATCTTCATAAGGTTAAAATTAGTAATTGTCAAGTCAGATGATTTTTGACAAAATCTGTATCTTTTCACTATTAAGTTATAATATTTATATATTCATGAGCTCTACCATGTTTAAGACAGAGTTCACAGTACAGTTTTTGTTAGAGAGACATGCAACAGTGATCAGAATAAAAACAGAAATTATTACAAGATATTTAACTCTTGCAACAAACACTTATTCAAACTGGGGATGAAGCCATACAAAAGAAAAATCTAAACACATATATATATTTCTTTATTTTTCCAGATACAATTATCCTATATTTAACACCAATAATTTTGTATGTACTTATTAATAGGTACACATTTGTCAGTAATGATCTGTACTATCTAATGAGCTAATAAACTGCACGTACTAATAAATATATCTAGATAATATTTATTAAAAAGTACAAAAATAAATGAAAAGGGTTTACAACAAAGTTTTACAAAGAAATTCATATGAACTATAGATGTATAAGTACATATATTCAAACTATGATTCTTATTTACAATATAGGCCACTTTAAATAAATTTCCACTTTTTATAAATTTGAAGAAAAGTTCTATTTATTTTTAAGATATTTTACTTCATGACATTTTAATTAAAAAAGTAATTATATTTTAAGCGCTAAATGGAAAGATAACAGCCGATAATCGTTATAAATATGAATCCAAATAAAATTATTTTATTTTAACCTTGAAAGGGAACTGAGTCATATATGAACATTTCGCTTGTTTCACTATTGTCTTTTTCGCAGAAAGAGATGTTGTTAATCCACAAAATAGCTCAAGGCACTACATTGAGATAATACAATGAATAACAGGAGGATTAATACAAGGTTTAATACTTCATTCTTAATCCTCTTACATTAATTCATATATAGTTAGATAAAATGTCATCAAACTGTAAACCGCACAGATCGATAATTGACAAACAATATACAACTAGCAGTGTGGCACACGCACTTGTATGTAAATGTTATATACTTTCGTCAGAGACAGGGAGTAGAAAATAAATGGGGATAAATAAATATAATGGTGTATTTCGAAACCTCGTCTATGCAGTATTAAAGTTCAAAGCAGATGTTATACGCGAGATTTCGTCTTAGTAATTCTACGATTTTTTAATTCGTGAATCTGTCCGATGTGCAAGCAAGATGGCAAGCTGAACATCCGCTTTCACACTATTATTATTTGACGTAGGTGCGAGCGAACATGAGTGCGTGTGTGTGCGCGCGCGCGTGTACTCGTGAATCTGTCCAATGTGCAAGCAAGAGGGCAAGCTGAACATCCGCTTTCACACTATTATTTGACGTAGGTGCGAGCGAACATGCGTGCGTGTGTGTGCGCGCGCGCGTGTACCCGTGAATCTGTCCGATGTGCAAGCAAGAGGGCAAGCTGAACATCCGCTTTCACACTATTATTATTTGACGTAGGTGCGAGCGAACATGCGTGCGTGTGTGTGCGCGCGCGCGTGTACTCGTGAATCTGTCCGATGTGCAAGCAAGAGGGCAAGCTGAACATCCGCTTTCACACTGTTATTATTTGACGTAGGTGCGAGCGAACGTGCTTGTGTGCGTGCGTGTGTGCGCGCGCGCGTACGTGTGTACGAGTATAATGTGCAAAAAGGAGATTCAAAATAATTATATTGCTTCGAAAAGGTTACTTGATTTGAAAATTACATTTTTTGGTGACCATACTCAAACGAGACAGTTAGTGAACGAAACGATAATGCATTGTTTTTAATATCATACACCTATTTGATACAAAATAATAATAAGCCAACTAGCTTCCGGTATATGTTTAACCATATTGTATTTAATGTATAAATAGTGTTCGGTGATGTATATTAAAGGTTAAAAGTACATTTCACAGTATCTAATATAGTACATGAACTGCAGAAGATAATAAGCGACAAAATAGCATTACACATTTTAATTGATTTTAATAACTTTTTATTTTCGTTACCTTGAGTAATATTTTTTTGGGCAAACAAATTGAACAGTCCAACGTAAATAGAAACCAAAAACCTGTACGAAAATAAAATAAAATGGAATGTAAGCGTAAAAAGGTTACTAATAATTGTTTGTATTAGTGAAGCTTTTACGGTTAACGTAAATTGAAATAAAATAATGTGAATAACAGGAGTGAGGAAAATAAAATAATGTACCCTAAATCAACAGTAATGGCACCAAGGTTACGGTCGGTACATTGAGCGTGCCAAGAATTTAAGTCAAAATTATTACAATAATCTAAGTCTAATATATAATACAACAAAATAAAATAAACCAATAACTGGCACAAACACAATAACGTTATAATAAAAAAATGTTTAATTCAAAATTAACGGAAACAAATAAAAGGGTGGGAAAATAGAAATGGAATAGAAAACTATATTTTTTTTTATTGTAGTCGTAATTATTAATTTAAACATAAAACACGTCAAAACTTAGAAATAATCATTCAATTAAACAACTGAATAATACAATAGTATATTTTTAAAAGTATAGATTTATATTTTGAAAATAGTCGATACAGTTACCTAAATCTCCTAAAATTAACACAAAATGTGTTATTAAATTTAGAAATGTGAGATATTTATTACTCAAAAGCAAATAATTTTGAGTTTCAAATATTTTATTTCTATTATAATAATAAGCTGATACGACGTTGGCCGTATCTCTAGAGAGTCTGCAGAAGAATTTAGACGCGCGCCTGATTGCCGTGCTGGGGCAACATTACTACAGTGTCTGTTGACTGCGGTGCTGAATGAGGCTGCGTGGCTGCTTGCTCACTTGGTGAAGCCTCGACCTGCAATAAAGCATATTTAATGCAGTATTGTTCTGTAAAATAATTTGTTATTAATATTTTGGCTTCAACTAGATGCAATCTGCAGTGTTACTTGCAAATAAACGCAATTTTTCTTCTTATGTATCAGCCGGCAAACTGCTGCTCTGCTGCTGATCCTATTCCTTTAAAAAATCAAAATCTGACAGTTGATGTGGTCTACAAGTACGAATATGAATTCGTCGGGAAAATTAAGAATAATTCAAAAATACTGATCAGATCTTGATCAAATTTATATAGTGCCACATAAGAAGCACCAGCTCAAATATAAAAGGAGTCATCAAAATCGGTTCACCTACAAAAAAGTTCTGAGGTAACACACGTAAAAAAACATACAGACGAATTGAGTACCTCCTCTTTTTTGAAGACGGTAAAAAAGTGTGGCCACTTCTTTTATCAGACTTTTTAAAAACTCTTATTTATGACAGATTTCTTTAAAATTAATATCTAGGAGCTCATGTGTTCTATAAATAAGAATTCGAGTTCAGAACTGAAGTAAAGGGCCGCCATTTTGAAAAC
Organism: Parnassius apollo; assembly: GCA_907164705.1. Lineage (NCBI taxonomy): Eukaryota > Metazoa > Arthropoda > Insecta > Lepidoptera > Papilionidae > Parnassius > Parnassius apollo. Next base: position 908,613 of record CAJQZP010001435.1, read on the forward strand.
TCGTGTTTATTGACAGATTAGATTTAAAACCGTAAGCGGGGTTTAGATTTGCAAGAACTTCTGCTAAGTTATTGTGCAAGTTCTTGCAGAACCGTTTACACTACCAGCAATATTACTATCGCAATTTGCTTCTGCAAGCGGCCTGCATAATAACTTGTGGAAGTACTTGGAAAAGAGTTTACACTAGTAAGGGCAATATTTTTTGCATGCAAGTCAGAGGATCCAAATTCAGAGTGTTGAAATCAAACATCATGACAAGCTGTAGAAAAATACGTGCTGCTGCTATAGTAGTCCTATTTAGTAGTATTAAAAAGAAACGTTTATACGTGGTGGAGCCATGCTGCAGTTATATTAATAGTACAGTTATAGGACGAATGGGTCGGCTCGACCGGGGAAGGACCACGTTCTCACAGAATACCAGCGTAAAATAGTAGCTTAATGCTGCTGTGTTTTGTATGGTGAGTGTGGAGAACCGGAGTCCCTTTTTACTCGAAACGAGGCATTCCATCTTATTTCTCACGGGTGACAACGCATCTGCATTTGAATTCGTAATCGAAGATAGATGTAAATATCTACGGGCGACAGCAACCACTTACCATCAGGTGGACTGTGTGCTCGTTTGTCACCGTATCATATTAAAAAAAACTGAAAAATAGTAAGTGGGTTAAGAATTGGAAATCCACGATCATCTGTTAAAAGAACTCAGGTGCGAAGAACCTATGTAGTTAAAATTTCATCATTTATTTCATCAATAGATGTTTGTGGATACCAACTTTATCTCGTCTTAATATGCAATTCTGAACCCACTCTCTATTTTCCGTTTTTCTTAATACTACTTAATAAACTATATCATAGCACGATATACACCAGATGATAAAGAAGAAAAAAGATATTGCTTGTAATAGTGTAAACTTTTTTTCAAGTACTTCCACAAGTTATTTTGCAGGCCGCTTGCAGAAGCAAATTGCGATAGTAATATTGCTGGTATTGTAAACGGTTCTGCAAGTACTTGCGGAATAACTTGCCAGAAGTTCTTGCTAATCTAAGCCCCACAAGTTATTGCCTGAAGTTTCAAAATGGTGTTTGCACTTGCGACTTGCGGCAAGTTCTGCAAGTTACAAAACTTGCGGAAGTAAACTTGACGTGATAGTTTACACGGTGGGAATAATTTGCAGAAGTCAACTTCTGTAAGTTTTGTTGCTAATATGCACCTCGCTAAAATACTATAATACACAATAGAATGGCTGTCAACCTTATGTTGTACGAGGAGCACACATACAAGCAATTACGACGTATTATAACTACTACAAACTCGATTCGCTGTATTGACAGACTGAGCGAATTCACACATTTTAGACTTTTGGTTAATGTTTTTGACACATCAATATTTCTTTACTTTTGTTTCTAATATTTACAAAATATAAATAGTTTCGATATACTAGTTGTAGGATATGTCTCCTTTATTTAAATTCCATTTCTTGCTGTTCTTTCGACACATAATTATTACACAATTTGCCATTTTTTAAATAATTTTCATGCAGCGATGCTTGACACGAAAATTGAAAACGATTGATTGTGTTGACATTTATAGGTGTGAATTGACATGTTAGTGGCTATACGGGCTCCACCCATTCCCCCGTTCTATTATGTATGTATTTAGTATTCTAGGTTTAAAACCAATATCTGAGAATCCATGTGGTCTATGAGTAACAATTTTTTAATAAATTAACGTTTTTTTTTGTAATTTTTATTTTTATTAATCAAAATAATCACCCATGCAATCGATGCATCTTTGCTAACGCAATGGTAGTTTATTGATTCTTGAAGAAATCAGCTGGACAGGATGCAACAAATTCTTTAAAGGCATTTTGCACTGCTCTTGGGTATCGCAAAAAATTCAGGAAAAAAAGGAAGTACGTAGGCGCAAGGTCTAGTTAATACGGCGGATGACGAAGAGCTTCCAACCCCAGATCTTGTTACGAGACCGTCTGTGGGGTAGTATGAGGTCGACGCGTTACCAGTCAGTGACCATCACCTTTCTAGGGGTAAGTTTTCGTTGAGGTTATTGTTTAGGTGCTGAACCAGGACCCAACCAACTTGCTGAGCGTTTACGATTGTTAAACAGAATTCATTTTTGTCGCAGGTAACAATGCGGTTCAAAATTCCTTCGTTTGTGTGCCTGTTGAGCAGTGCAAAGCACGTCTCAATGCGTACTTCGCGCTGGCGATTATTGTGTTTGTTTTGGGCAGCCATTTGTCAAACCTTTTTTACCATGCCAATTTGAGGCAAATGTACCAATATTGTTTTGATGCTAACGTCGAAAGCTGCTACTAACTCAGCCGTAGATTGAGTATCATCAGCTTCCAGAATCGCCTTTACTTCGTCATTGTCGACCAAAGTTTTCTGATGACCACGGGGTTCATTTTTCAGGTCGATATTTCAAACAAACCAATAACAGGTGGTGCGTTTTTTTGTAGTATTCGATCCGTTAACGTCTTTCATCTTGGGTGCCGCTTGTGCCGCGACGACGATATCATTGAAATGCGATGAAAACATAACGCTAATCAACAAACAAATGACTAATTTTAAATAAGAATGCCATATATAAAAAAATAATTTCAAATTAGAATTCTTAGTCAAACAAAAATTATTTTGATTTGAAATGGTCAGTTTTGCAGAGGTCTTTACCTATGAAATTGCTATAATTTCATAGGTAAAACCTTTTATTAAATACGTTATTAAACGATTGCCGATATCCGTTCAAAAATAACCTTTATCCTACTTTATATAAATATGCTTTCTAAATATTGGCCACAGTTCTCAGTTTTCACGACTATTATTTGCTCTAAAAATACTTAATAGTTATATACAATTATATACATAATTTTAAACTTTTCAAAATGACAGCCACTTTTTTCACTTTTGTGTATTCAAAATTATTTTTCATATTCATAGAAAAAAAAATTTGTGGAATATGGCGATTTCTTTTTTTTTAATTTTGACATTTTTAATGATTTTGACCTCAAAATTGAATTTAGAATCAATCGGCCCAATGGCAGCCAAATTAGAACTACATACGGTCATCATATGGAGGGTACAAAAATATGATAGATATGTAATAAAACTATGTTTACGGACTTTATCGCGTTTAATTTTTACTTATTTTCAATTCCTAATTCCGGAATTTTCTAGGCCCAGTCCCCCATGACCGTGAATTAAAAATAAGTTAAAAGTAAACGCAAAGAAATCCGTAAAAATATTTTTTCACGTAATATAACACGTAAATATAAGAAATCATTATCATAGATATTGATTTTATTTACTTTATTTGGAACGACAACAAACATGTAACATTTAAATATAATATATTTTAAAATATATATAGAAAAAGGAATAAGTAATTGCCTTCGCGAAGTCAGTTCAAAAGTTTAACTTACCGTGACCATAGTTGGTTCGGTAGCGGCCATGAGTGTAGCAGCGCGGTACGAGGGCGGTGGCGTTTGTTTGACGGCCTCTTCGTAATCCGGCAACAGGCTGGAGTAGTCCGGCGCCGGCATGGGGGAAGCATAGGATACAGGCCCAGGAGTGGGAACTCCCTCGCTAGAGATCACGAACGGAGTGAGCGTCGGGATGGAGAGCATCGTTAGGTACTTGTAGCATCGCCAGACAACGCGCAGGCAGTACAGCTGTTAGGAATAATAATGGATTATAAAATTGATGCCCAAAAGACAATAATTATAACAACAATCATGTGCACTGTCACATTCATAGAATACTATAATACACAATAGAATGGCTGTCAACCTTAAGTTGTACGAGGATCGGTGTCGCCGGGAGCACACATACAAGCAATTATGTCGTATTATCAATACTACAAACCCGATTCGCTGTTTTGGCAGACTGAGGAAATTTACATCATCAAAATTATCATCATTAAAAAAGTCGTTTTAATTTTAATACATATTTATATGTAAATAGTGTGCAATTTTGTATTTTCTAAATAATTTTTCTTCTCAATAATTCTCTTCTTAATAATTTTCATGCTAAATTCGGAAACGATTGTTACGTCAAAACAAATATCGTGTTGACATTTATACGTGTGAATTGACATGTTAGTGACATTTAGTGGCTACACGGGCTCCGCCCACTCCCCCGTTCTATTATGTATGTATTATAGTATTCTATGGTCACATTATATCGACATATCAAAAATATTATTGACGTTTTTTACATCCAAATTTACTTATGAAACGCACGTGAATATTAATTAAACATCACTTATGTATGGTTACGTCGAACTAGTGATGGTAACTCCCAAATAAGTTCAACTAATTGGTTTCAAAATATGACAAGAGACAGGATCTGACTTTATGGCTATGGTTCTAGGCAAGATATCTAAGACCAAACTAAAAACATAAAATGTAAACACTACGCTCGGGTTCAAGATGTAATCCCATACAAACCTTGATTTTTCCAGTATCATGAAGCCAACAAATTTACCATTTCAAAGGTGTGCCATCCTTGCTTCGGTCATTCTAAACTCAAACTCAAACATTTATTGCTAAACCGTAATGTACATAAGATGTTATAAAATAATGTAGGACCAGTGTTATAGACCCTGTTGGGCATGCAATTTAACCTGTAGACTCGAGGGGCTAGGAGAGAGGAAGCGTATTTAACTAATTATAAGAATGTCATGAGGTTTATTGAACGATAATTCAATTTAAATGAGTGATTATTTTGTATTACCTATATGTTTATGTATTATCTAAAAAATATTCATTATTATAACACGGCCGACATATCCTGTCGAGTTTGAATATAGGCTCTGCGAACTTTAGCGCATGTACACTCGTAAAGAAAACTTATTGTTTTTTTTATTTTTTTTTATTTTTAGTACAAATAAAATAAATATAAAAAAAACACTTTGGAGGCAGAAAACTACAGTAATAACATATAAATTAAAGATTCAATTTCGATACCACCTTACGATACATTGAATATTTTTATATTTACACTTATTATAAGAAATCATTATACACTTATTACTGTTTTATTTCGTTATTATTATTAGTTTAATCACTTATTATAGTTTAATCACTGTCGCTGAGGGGGGAAATCCCTAACATAAAGTCGTCGGCTCCTTGCGTACCATGTGAGGTACTTGGCATAGGTTCATCATCGTAATCGTCGCTCTCACTTTCTGACTCACTTTCCGAATCTGAAGCTGTATTAATGATGAATAACTGTTCCGTCATTTCGTCAACAATATGGTCGCTCTTCCTATATTCATCTTCGACCTCTTGCACTTTTCTGCACACAGCATTCCATCCTTCCTGACCCATTAAATTTACTTTTTCCTGTATGAGTTCTCCATTGTCCGGGTTACGTTCCAGTCGACGTCTTTAGCGGCTACGTGTCTCTAAATGGCAGCCCAATAGTATTAAGGGTGTATGCAGATAACACTAAATAGAAGCAGTTATCAGCATGTTCTATCAATAATAATCAAGCGGTCGAAAATGATAAGAAAGAACCGGATGGATTCAAGTTGAGGATATCGTGGCGGCGCAGGTGGCGTTAGCGAGGACGAACGCAGAAGCGGACGCGGCGCTCGCGGCGTACGCGGCGGCGCATCCCGCACGGCCCAGCCCTCGTTGCCGCGCGCTCGTGGTGGGCGCGCCTTCGCGGGTTCGACGCCTTGGATAAAGCAATGTGGGCATTGTGGCAGTGTACATTAAAGTTTGAGTGTCCCTCGTATGGCAAGCAGTGTCTAAAATGTGCAAAATGAACCACTTTGCCAGAGTCTGTGGTGGTAGTGTATTCAATGTCGAAGAGTCTGATGAGCAGGTAATACATACTGTAAAATCTAGTAGTGAGTGGAATGTTAACTTGATGATAATTAATAAGTCTGTCAACGTTAAATTAGATACTGGGGCAGATGTTAATATATTGCCGTTGTATTATTTTGCACAAATTGGGGTCTTGGATAAAGATTTGCTAAAAACAAATACCAAGTTGTCTGGCTACTCGGGTACCGCCATAAAAGTAGTAGGAAAAATCACTTTAAAAGTTTATTATAAAAGTAAAATGTACATGCTAGAACTTAAGCAGATGTTAAATCTATGCCGGTCTTGGACATGTTTGCGTGCAGTGAGTTGGATATGGTGAAGCGCGTGATGACGATACAGGAGGATAGCGGAGTTCCCTCATTTTTAGGGCAGTATGACGACGTTTTTCAGGGTATAGCGTGCTTACCGGGGAAATACAGAATAACATTAAATGAAAATGTTTTACCGGTTGTTCATGCTCCTAGGGAACTACCGTTCGCGATTAGAGATAACGTTAAGATGAAATTGGAAGAGATGGAAAAACAAGGCACTATAGCCAAAGTAGAGGGCCCATCGTATTTCGTAATTAGCATAACTATTGTTAATATCTAACTGTAGTATATGCCTAACGTACAGGAAGCACAACCAAAAGGAAGAGGTGCAACCTCACGAAATTCCCGACCGACCATGGGCAAAAGTAGGTACAGATTTATTTCAAATAAAAGGCGTGGATTACTTATTATTAGTCGATTATTATAGCAAGTTTTTTGAAATAGAGAAATTACAATGTACGACTTCAGCCAGTATAATTGAAATCCTAAAAAACATATTCCGTCGTCAGGGTATACCAAACATAGTAATGTCTGATTGTGGTCCGCAGTTTTCGTCAAACCTGTTTAGACAGTTTTCGTTAGAATGGAATTTTAAACACATAACCTCATCGCCACGATATCCGGAATCTAACGGACAATTGAGCGAATGATACAAACTGTAAAAAACATAATACTTAACCTGTTTTTGTCGTACATTTATTCTCAATAAAATTTCAATATAATACTTTTTTCTGTTTATTTATGTTACATTACTTGTCTGAACACACCTTTAGAAAATGATATTTCATCTCCGGCTGAGCTATTGCAAAATAGAAAATTCAGAAGTATGTTACCAAAGTTAGATCACATTTTAAAAACCAAAATTACAAAAAAATGTACCTATATAAAAAGTTAGTCACGAGGCAAAATAAAAAAATACTACTACGATCAGCATACGAGACATCTAGACCAATTAAGTAACGGACAAAAGTAAGGGTACTACTGCCGCGAAATCGTTCATATAAAATAAAATTAGCAAACGAGACCATCATTATACGTAACAGATGCCATATTATTAAAGATTCTCCACATCGACAGGATGAGCCGCACTATAACAATTACTATGATATCCGACCTCACCGCCCGCAAAACAATCAGTTTTCAAAGTGTACTGTACCTTGTACAGCCTCACCTAATACAATAAATAACAATAATTATTATGTCACACGTTCCGGCAGGACAGTGAGGCCACCGGATAGATTGGGCTTCGAACACTGAATAGCGGTGATGAACAGCTGCGCAGCTGCGTCGCCACAGTCACCGTGTTCAGTGAAAACAAAACTTTAAACTGTAACATACGCACAAGTAACGAAAATAAAAGTATTTAAAAAAATGTAAACACTATCAAAATCACGCATTATAGGTTTTTTTTTATTTGTTTAAGCAGCACAGTATGCACATTTATCACGCCAAAGGTCCCAGGTTCGATTCCCGTCGGGACTTTAATTTGTGTTAATTAGTATATTACTTTAGAGTAATTACTTAAGAAATTAACGGTAATTGGTTTATTACTTTAAAAATAAAATAAGTATTACTTATTAATAAAAAAGGAGTTGATTAAAATTAAAAAAAAAAACGGATAATAATTTAATTTGAGTAAACAAATAAACATTTCATACTCAAATTTTAATTGTGTGTATATATATATATATATATATATATATATATAGTATATATATATATATATATATATATATATATATATATATATATATATATATATATATAACACGTAACATAATTAACGCACTCTGAGTAAGTAGTTTGTTCAGAATCGTTTGCTGAATCGATTCCTATCATTTTTAATATAGGTAATTTTTAACCCAAAAATAATTAAAACTACGTAAATTACAGTCACACTAAATCTGTACAGTCAAAACAAACTGAAATGGACCGTAATTTAAGGCAATAAGACTTTTAAGAGTGCAGTTTTATTTGTATTACTACTAATTCTGTCATTCAATAAAAATAAAGAAAAATGAACTTTATTTCAAGCACATTAAAGTCTTTGCGTTCGTGGATTGGTACTGTGACCAAAACATCCTTCCGGAATTAGTATAACTAATTTGATAAATAATCAGTGCATAAAAATGTTTTAACTAGAAATTCAGTGTATGTATTATGATTATAACACAATATACTAATTTGGGTGTCTGAGGGTGTGCGTTAATTACATTACATATTGTATATATATATATATATATATATATATATATATATATATATATATATAATATACCTACATCTATTGCTAATCTATTTATAGTAAAATTATCTTACTATTTTTGTGATATAAATATGCACGAGTAAAATACTATTTTGTTTCTTATTGTTAAGAAGGGAAGATGTAAGAGATTAATGTAATAGTGGAGGGTAAATATGAATAAATCAGTCTCAACTCAATCTCCGTGTTTGATTGTTGCGTTGCCTGTGTTCTCAATAGTCTCCGGTTTATATATATATATATATATATATATATATATATATATATATATATATATATATATATATATATATATATATATATATATATTCCTTTACACCTTTGGTTGCCTGGAAGAGATCGCTATATAGCGATAAAGCCGCCAAATTGTACATGTAATCTGCTCTTTGTTATGTTCTTTGTAAATTTGTTTATGGTGTACAATAAAGTATATTCATTCATTCATTAAGAGTTGCTAACGCAACTGGTGTTCACCCCAACGCGCAATACAGCGGATCGCAACTGAAGGCAATATTTCGGGCTTACTTTCGGTATTCCCTGCACGCCTGGTAAAAAAGGTCTAGATCAAAACCTATTACTGATATAGATAATTTTGACCACGGATTATTAAAAAGATGCATACACAACTTCCACAAAACTGAAAGGGAAATGCCTACCATTAACAAATTACTAGCGAAACTCAAACGGGATATAAATTTTCAAGGTGCTAAAACGAGCTTAAGACAATTGTCAAAAACTTGGGTTTCAAGTGGCGAAAGACCGAAACCAATAGAATGGTTCTTATAGAGAAGACCGACATTCGCCTGAAAAGGATCTTGTACTTGAAGGCAATGAAAAAATACAGGGATGAAGGGCGACCAATTGTATTCACTGACGAATCGTATGCCCATTCATCACATACAAAAGGTAAGGCGTGGTCAGATGGTTCCGCTCAAGGACAAAAGCGCCCGATATCAAAAGGTCAGCCGATAGTGATGGTAAATGCTGGGTCAGAAACAGGGTTTGTTCCGAACGCTCTACTAATGTTCAAATCTGGAATCAAAACCGAAGACTATTGAGAACACAGGCAACGCAACAATCAAACACGGAGATTGAGTTGAGACTGATTTATTCATATTTACCCTCCACTATTACATTAATCTCTTACATCTTCCCTTCTTAACAATACGAAACAAAATAGTATTTTACTCGTGCATATTTATATCACAAAAATAGTAAGATAATTTTACTATAAATATGTAGATTAGCAATAGATGTAGGTATATTATATATATATATATATATATATATATATATATATATATATATACAATATGTAATGTAATTAACGCACACCCTCAGACACCCCAATTAGTATATTGTGTTATAATCATAATACATACACTGAATTTCTAGTTAAAACATTTTTATGCACTGATTATTTATCAAATTAGTTATACTAATTCCGGAAGGATGTTTTGGTCACAGTACCAATCCACGAACGCAAAGACTTTAATTTGCTTGAAATAAAGTTCATTTTTTTTATTTTTATTGAATAACAGAATTAGTAGTAATACAAATAAAACTGCACTCTTAAAAGTCTTATTGCCTTAAATTACGGTCCATTTCAGTTTGTTTTGACTGTACAGATTTAGTGTGACTGTAATTTACGTAGTTTTAATTATTTTTGGGTTAAAAATTACCTATATTAAAAATGATAGGAATCGATTCAGCAAACGATTCTGAACAAACTACTTACTCAGAGTGCGTTAATTATGTTACGTGTTATATATATATATATATATATATATATATATATATATAATATATATATATATATATATATATATATATATATATATATATACACACAAATAAAATTTGAGTATGAAATGTTTATTTGTTTACTCAAATTAAATTATTATCAGTTTTTTTTTAATTTTAATCAACTCCTTTTTTATTAATAAGTAATACTTATTTTATTTTTAAAGTAATAAACCAATTACCGTTAATTTCTTCTATATCTAATCTAAAGTAATATACTAATTAACACAAATTAAAGTCCCGACGGGAATCGAACCTGGGACCTTTGGCTACAAGATCCTTTTCAGGCGAATGTCGGTCTTCTCTATAAGAACCATTCTATTGGTTTCGGTCTTTCGCCACTTGAAACCCAAGTTTTTGACAATTGTCTTTAAGCTCGTTTTAGCACCTTGAAAATTTATATCCCGTTTGAGTTTCGCTAGTAATTTGTTAATGGTCGGCATTTCCCTTTCAGTTTTGTGGAAGTTGTGTATGCATCTTTTTAATAATCCGTGGTCAAAATTATCTATATCAGTAATAGGTTTTGATCTAGACCTTTTTTACCAGGCGTGCAGGGAATACCGAAAGTAAGCCCGAAATATTGCCTTCAGTTGCGATCCGCTGTATTGTGCGTTGGGGTGAACACCAGTTGCGTTAGCAACTCTTAATGAATGAATGAATATACTTTATTGTACACCATAAACAAATTTACAAAGAACATAACAAAGAGCAGATTACATGTACAATTTGGCGGCTTTATCGCTATATAGCGATCTCTTCCAGGCAACCAAAGGTGTAAAGGAATATATATATATATATATAGGGTGTTAGTGTAAACACCGTTATCCTTAAAACCAGTGGTTTGGTTTCACTTATAGAACGTAAATTCAATGAATTAAAAAAAACCACTATTTTCTTTCATAAAATTTAAAAGTTTCTGTCCGACACCATGGATACCCTATGCGCCCGAGTGACGTAATCACTGTAAAGATCACCGCCCGCGCTAGCTACCTACACAACAATTCAATTAAAACATAATAGGTACACATAACCTGTGGTGTAACTTTTCCTTCATACTTTCATCCTGGCTTAGGACGGGCAAAAATTGAGGAATTAAGGAAAAATTGAGATTTTACTAAAAAAGTATTGTTATTTTTCATTGAATTTACGTTTTACAAGTGAAACCAAACAACTGGTTTCAAGGATAAATGTGTTTATACTAACCTCCTGTATATATATATATATATATATATATATATATATATATATATATATATATACAGGAGGTTAGATATATATATATATATATATATATATATATATATATATATCCCGTAACTTATTGTACGTCCAGTATGGACAATTTTGCATATAATGTGGCGTCAACCTGCTTACGACGTCCAATATACGGACGTCAAATAGGAGACTTTGCGCAATGTTCGCAAATTGTCATGCTGATCACAGAAATGTCAAAATCTAAAAAAAAATTGGACGTGATTTTTCTTCCAATCTTGCTGTACTGAATATTTACGTAGTTCCGCTAATTTTCGTTGCAAAAATAATAGCGCTGCTGTTGATTTGTGGATACTTTCATTTATAGCCGTATTTGACTCCCGCACAAAATTAGGAGATGCGACGTTGCTGTCCCGTCACCGTTGCCAACGTGTTACTTGTATTTGGTGATATATGGTTATGACTACCTCGTTGGTCTAGTGGTTGTAGTAGTGCGACTGCTGATCGTGAGGTCCTGAGTTTGAACCCGGGTCGGGCCAAAAAATCAATTATTGAGTTTTTCTGTCCAGAAATTATCAATATCTGCCAGGAAGTTTACGGTGTATCACCCCCGTGCCTCGGAAAGCACGTAAAGCCGTTGGTCCTACGCCTGATCTCTCTCCGGTCGTGTCGGTTTACCGTCCCATCGGATTATGAGAATGAGGGAATAGAGAGTGCACCTGTGGTTGCGCATACACTTGGGCACTATAATCCTGTCCTTCGCCGATGGCTAGTCTCCGTTGAGGCCGCCGTCACAGTAATTCGGTCTGCAGGTCATTATTATATGGTTTATACTGCGCTTGGTACTAGTAATTTTACTTTTAAACTTGTTTTCTTAACCTTACATTTACCTACACATAATATGGGCGTCCTAATATCCTAAAACTTTCATACTGAATGATATTTGAAACCCGTATTTTTGAATTAAGTTATATTTTTATAAATGTAGATGAGGACGTCGGCTTATCGGTTTATTTCATGCTGCACTATATTTTAACATTTTACATTTGGTACCAATCTGCCTAAAAGAACTCTTGTTAGGTATTTCGTAAGCAACCCATAATTCTGTTTGAATATAAGTTACCTTCTGATTGAATACAGGAAGACGGACTCAATTGTAGATATTGACAGGTTTCATAGAAGTTTGTTTTATTATATTGTGACTAATAACCTCTGACTAATAACCTAATACGGTCTGGCGAAGAAACTCATTTTAATATAAGTTTTTACTGCATTAACTGCCAATAGGTTGTTAATTTCTACAATAGACCGTGGCATATTGTTGCTGACATGAATAACTCCGAAAATATAATTTACTTACTTGATCGTGTTGAGTTTTGGTGCTCTCACTGCATCTTAAGGATGAGTGCGACTATTGTACCTAATCTGTACGAAATTACTCTCTACTTAACTAGATTCATTTTTGTGAAAGGCTATTTTTGTTAAATTATGATATTATGTTTGGTTTTGCAGTTAGTTGAAATACAATTTAATTCTTCACACACGTTTTCTAAGCTTCTAAGCGTTTTATCATTTCTAGAACAAACATTTTATAAAACACCAAAGTGACTATTTTACACCGCATGCCCTCCCTACACTAAAATACAAATAAAACAATAGCGAAAAATGTCATTAAAGCAATGGTCATTAATGTGTGTCTTATACACAAGGAATTCAAATTCATGGTTATATGGACGTCAAATATCGTGCAGTATTAAAATTTACCAATAATCTGACGTCCACATATATAAATATAACAAAATTCAAAAATATGGACGTCAAATATCATTTAGTATGAATGTTTTAAGATATTCGGACGTCCATATTAATTATTATATGTAGCTAAATCTAAGGACACGAAAACAAATTGGAAAGTAAAATTATCTACTAGCACTGAGTACAGTATAAACCGACAAAATACCAAAATATGCCTTAAGCACTAAATAAATAGTCAACATAAATAAATTGTAAAATGCAATAATCAACAACAACTTTGGACATCGGATATCGAAGAAGTGGACGTCAAATAAAACTTAGTGTGAATATTTTAGGAGATTCTTACGTCCGTATATGGGTAAATACTCCGTTCAATGTCCATGTCAAGTACATTAATCAACTTACACAAGTTTATTTGGCTAAGTTACTAAATATAACCAAAGAAACTTAAATGCAAGCAAGCATAAGTGTGGAAAGTTCTCAATGTGCGTAGGTCACAATACGGACGCCAATTAGAGCACGATATGCATGTTTTTAGTAACATAGCGTCCAATATTTATAACACCAACACAAACAAATTGTATTTCAACTAACTGCAAAACCAAACATAATATTATCATAATTTAACAAAAATAGCCTTTCACAAAAATGAATCCGTATTATTCGTGCTAAACGAATCTAATAAAGATCTGTTATTTTTGTCTCCTGCGAATAAAACAGACTATAGGAATCTATCGAATACCTACATAAACAGAATATCACCTATAAATAAAATATTACAAAGCGGAATAACTAATAAGAGTGGCAACGTCGCACCATAGAAAGGAATTGCGTTAAGCAGGAGAATGAATTAAAAACTATGCATATTACGGGGATTCTGGATAATTTGTAATATGGAATGGAGTCCTGATTGGTTTCCTGATGGTGATTTGTATATTGACATATGGTAAATTTTCAAAGAAATGAGTTTCACTATCTTTGAAATTGTTTAATGGACCAATATTCGCTGTTATAATTGTTTGTCATAATTGCACACACCTGAAAGTGATTGCTAGCAGGCTGGACTGCCTATACATGTGCCATTGTAGCGCCATATCGGGTGGATTGGTGAGAAAATGGCACATATAAATATAAATGTATTTTTTATTTTTTATTTTTATACTTCACATAATTATATGTAATAATAATATTATGCTTACTAACATAGCTATAAGTTTAGTTTATAAGTAATACTAACAAAATATGAGCCTTGGTTGCTTGAATAAATGAAATGAAATGAAATAATGTATAAAAATTGCGTACAAGTGGTGGACGCTACAATAATGCGAAATGAAAGGACGTAGAATCAATATTGTGATATATATATACATACAGGGTGTAAGTGAAAACACCGTTATCTTTGAAACTTTTTTTTTGTTTGGTTTCACTTATAGAACGTAAATTCAATGAAAAATAACAACATTTTTTTTTAAGTCAAATCTCAATTTTTACTTACAAGTATTTCACCCTAGGCATATACAAAATTCCAATCAACATATCGTAGCGCGATCTCGCACGCAGCTGAGCGGTCAAGGCCATCAGCCCACAGTCCATAGCGTCACTGTTTCAGTGTGTCAGTCGGTCTAGCGAGTGCACGTTTAAATTTGATTTAACCCCCCGCGCAGCGCGCCGTGCCGATATTCAACGCAAGCGGCGTTTGTGTGTGCGGAGTGTGTTTTAGTTTGTAATTATGTCGTACACAAACGTGCAGTGGACCGAAATGGTCCGACTTTATGCCGTAGCTAGTGACAATGTGAACGGACAACCTGTGCCAAATCGTGAAACTTTGTTGGCGGCCACGCAAAGGTTACGTAGCTATGGACAGTTTACCGTGCCGGTTCATGCTCAGGGGCGTGGCAACCAGCAGCTGCCAGTTACCCTTCAAGAACGTATCTTGGATTTCTTCGAGAACCCAGAGGAGAGTACCAGGCGGGCGGCCTGTATTTTCGGTGTTTCTCACTCGACAATTTGGAAAATTCTACACATTGATCGTCAACATCCATATCATTTTCAGCCGGTTCAAGAGTTAAATGAAAACGACGATATACTGCGGGTGGTATTTTCGCAATGGCTTATTCAAAACTTTGATAACGTTTTCATTTTATTTACGGACGAAGCAGTGTTTACAAGGTCGGGCATTTACAATGTTCGTAATGAACATTACTGGAGTCGGGTAAACGAACACCGAATACGGCAAAACAGTTATCAGCACCGTTTTTCCGTAAACGTGTGGGCGGGAATTCTAGACGGCAAACTTCTTGGACCCTATTTTATTGACGGCCACTTGAATGCACAGTCGTACATGGCTATTTTACGACATGTATTCGACAGGATGTTGGAAAATGTGCCTCTTCGTTCACTGAGAAACCTCTACTACCAACATGACGGTACCCCTGCACATTTTCAGCTGCAAATCAGGGCTATGCTGGATGAGGAGTTTCCTGGACGATGGATAGGACGTGTAGGGCCAGTGGCATGACCAGCGCGTTCGCCCGACCTTACCCCGCTGAACTTTTATCTTTGGGGAGAAGTGAAGCGCCGAGTGTATGCCACTAAGTTCCGTAATACGTCGGACCTCAAAAGGCGAATTCTTAGTGTGTTTCGAGACTTAAAAATGACACTGTTGTGCTTCCTAGAGTGCGTAACAATCTACGCAAACGTGCGGAGGCATGCGTGGCAGTAAATGGATCCCATTTTGAACAGCTTTTACGATTAATGTAAAAGCTGATCAAAATGGGATTCATTTACGAGGATTCTATTTAATAGGTAAGTGTAAATAATCAATTAATCAGGCTACACATCAAGCTAACAAAACCAGTTTGTCTTGGCCTCGCTTTGCATGATCTTTCCGTACAATTAACGGTCAGCTTCAAATACCCTTTGCGTTCCAGGGCCGCGGTATCCTGCTAAGAGAGTCCCGGGACCCCGGTTCCTTGATTGGACGGCGAGCTACCCATTGGTTTTGCATAGCTTATTGTGTAGCCGTGTGTGCATAACATTATGATTAACCTTTTATATACGCCAAAAATCCTACCTAATGATTTACTATTATTAATGTTTAATTTTCTTTGTTGTTAAATCCAACTTACATTAATTTGGACTCGTCACGCAACACAAAGGGTAGGAATTTTTGATTGTCCTAAGCCAGTGTGAAAGTATGAAGGAAAAGGTACATCATAGGTTATGTGTACCATTGTATTTTTATTGAAATGTTGTGTAGGTATCAAGGGCGGGCGGTGATCTTTATAGTGATTACGTCACTTGGGCGCATAGGGTATCCATGAATTTACGGGCGGTGTCGGACAGAAACTATTTTAATTTTATGAAAGAAAATAGCGTTTTGTTTTAAATCGGGTAAATATTTTTATATTAAAGCCAACTACCTATGGTTTCAGTGACAACGGTGTTTACACTTACATTCTGTATATATATATATCCCGTAACTTATTGTACGTCCACTATGGCCAATTTTGCATAAAATGTGGCGTCAACCTGCTTACGACGTCCAATATACGGACGTCAAATAGGAGACTTAGCGCAATGTTCGCAAATTGTCATGCTGATCACAGAAATGTCAAAGTCTAAAAAAAAATTGGAGGTCATTTTTCTTCCAATCTTGCTGTACTGAATATTTACGTAGTTCCGCTAATTTTCGTTGCAAAAATAATAGCGCTGCTGTTGATTTGTGAATACTTTCATTTATGGCCGTATTTGACTCCCGCACAAAATTAGGAGATGCGACGTTGCCGTTCCGTCACCGTTGCCAACGTGTTACTTGTATTTGGTGATATATGGTTATGACTGCCTCGTTGGTCTAGTGGTTGCAGTAGTGCGACTGCTGATCGTGAGGTCCTGGGTTTGAATCCCGGGTCGGGCCAGAAATTCAATTATTGAGTTTTTCTGTCAAGAAATTCTCAATAGCTGCCCAGAGTCAGGAAGTTGACGGTGTATCACCCCCTTGCCTCGGAAAGCACGTAAAGCCGTTGGTCCTACGCCTGATCTCTCTCCGGTGGTGTCGGTTTACCGTCTCATCGGATTATGAGAATGAGGGAATAGAGAGTGCACCTGTGGTTGCGCATACACTTTGGCACTATAATCCTGTCCTGCGCCGATGGCTAGTCTCCGTTGAGGCAGGCCGCCGTGACAGTAATTCGGTATGCAGGACATTATTATATGGTTTATACTGCGCTTGGTATTAGTAATTTTACTTTTAAACTTGTTTTCTTAACCTTACATTTACCTACACATAATATGGACGTCCTAATATCCTAAAACTTTCATACTGAATGATATTTGACATCCGTATTTTTGAATTAAGTTATATTTTTATAAATGTAGATGCAGACGTCGGCTTATCGGTTTATTTCATGCTGCACTATATTTTAATATTTTAAACTTGTTAGGTATTTCGTAAGCAACCCATAATTCTGTTTGAGTATAAGTTACCTTTTGATTGAGTACAGGAAGATGGTCAATTGTAGATATTGAAGTTTGTTTTATTATATTGTGACTAATAACCTCTGACTAATAACCTTATATGGTCTGGTGAAGAAACTCATTTTAATATAAGGTTTTACTGCATTAACTGCCAGTAGGTTATTAATTTGTACAATAGAACGTGGCATATTGTTGCTGGCATAACTCCGAAAATATAATTTATTTACTTGATCGTGTTGAGTTTTGGTGCTCTCACTGCATCTTAAGGATGTGTGCGACTATTGTTCCTAATCTGTACGCAATTACTCTCTACTTAACTAGATTCATTTTTGTGAAAGGCTATTTTTGTTAAATTATGATATTATGTTTGGTTTTGCAGTTAGTTGAAATACAATTTAATTTTTCACACACGTTTTCTAAGCTTCTAAGCGTTTTATCATTTCTAGAACGAAACATTTTATAAAACACCAAAGTGACTATTTTACACCGTATGGCCTCCCTACACTAAAATACGAATAAAATAATAGCGAAAAATGTCATTAAAGCAATGGTCATTAATGTGTGTCTTATACACAAGGAATTAAAATATAAATATATTCATGGTTATATGGACGTCAAATATCATGCGGTATTAAACTTAACCGATAATCTGACGTGTACATATAGAAATATAACTAAATTCAAAAATATGAACGTCAAATATCATTCAGTATGAATGTTTTAGGATTTTCGGACGTCCATATTATATGTGTACACAGGTAGTAATTTAAAGTTTGGCGCACACCGTGCCCCAAAAACAGCTACAAACGGCAATATTTATCAAAAAAGAAATAAGAAAGGTTTTCTAAGCGTTTTATCGTTTCTAGAATGGAGCATTTTATGAAACACCAAAGTGACTATTTCATACCGCATGGGCACCCTACACTAAAATAAAAATAAAACAATAGCGAAAAATGTCATTAAAGTAATGATCATTAATGTGTGTCTTATACACAAGAAATTAAAATATAAATATATTCATGGTTATAGGACGTCAAATATCGTGCGGTATGAAACACATATAACAAAATTCAAAAATATGGAGGTCAAATATTATTCAGTATGATTGTTTTAGGATATTCGGACGTCCATATTAATCATTATAATTATGTAGCTAAATCTAAGAACACGAAAACAAATTGGAAAGCAAAATTATCTACTAGCACTGAGTACAGTATAAACTGACAAAAATACCAAAATATGCCTTGAGCACTAAATAAATAGTCAACATAAATAAATAGTAAAATGCAATAATCAACAATAACTTTGGACATCGGATATCGAAGAAGTGGACGTCAAATAAAACTTAGTGTGATATTTTAGGACATTCTTAAGTCCGTATAAGGGTAAATAGTCCGTTCAATGTCCATGTCAAGTACATTAATCAACTTACACATATTTATTTACCTAAGTTACTAAATATAACCAAAGAAACTTAAATGCAAGTGAGCATAAGCGTGGAAAGTTCTCAATGCGCGTAGGTCACAATACGGACGCCAATTAGAGCACGATATGCATGTTTTTAGTAATATAGCGTCCAATATTTATAACAACAAACACAAACAAATTGTATTTCAACTAACTGCAAAATCAAACATAATATCATAATTTAACAAAAATAGCCTTTCACAAAAATGAATCTAGTTAAGTAGAGAGTAATTTTGTACAGGTTAGGTAAATAGTTCGCACTCATCCTTAAGATAGTGATCATAAAAAGTAAATAAATTATATTTTCGGAGTTATTCATGTCAGCAATAATACGCCACGGTTTATTGTAGAAATTAACAACCCATTGGAAGTTAATGCAGTAAAACCTTATATTAAAATGAGTTTCTTCCCAAGGTCATATTAGGTTATTAGTGACAATATAAGAAAATGAACTTCTATTAAACCTGTCAATATCTACATTTAGTACTTATTTAGAATAGTAAAATAAATAATAATAAAGTCAATCTATAATGTATCATGGCTGGGCAATCCTAGATATTTTTTCGTATTTAGTAAACGAATAACTAGTTGGTAAATTAATCATGATATCTATCTGTTTTTTTTTTCGCCGGAGACAAAAATGATATTGCGTATTTTTCGTAACTGCACATTCTGTGGATTTATTTCATTATTTTGAACAATATACGAACGTTAAGTGACTAAAATTAAATCTAATCAGAACCAGAATCATAAAAACTGTATTATTCATGCTAAAAGAATCTAATAAAGATCTGTTATTTTTGTCTCCTACGAAAAAACAGACTATAGGAATCTATCGAATACATAAACAAAATATCACATACTATAAATAAAATATTACAAAGCGGAATAACTAATAAGAGTGGCAACGTCGCACCATAGAAAGGAAATGCGTTAAGCAGGAGAATGAATTAAAAACTATGTATATTACGGGGATTCTGGATAATTTGTAATATGGAAGGGAGTCCTGATTGGTTTCCCTCCGTCTGGCAATATACGAATATTTGTATATCGACATATGGTAAATTTTCAAAGAAATGAGTTAAACACTATCTTTGAAATTGTTTAACACGCGTCATAGGTAAAATTGCTTACGGGTGGACGCTACAATAATGCGAAATGAAAGGACGTAGAATATATATATATATATATATATATATATATATATATATATATATACACACTCACCGGCATGGAAACTTGGCCACTCGTGAATTTGCTGATTATTTGCACTGAAACGTTTTTTTAACAGTAAATTAAGGGTAGATGCATTCAATAAGTGTCTCTAATGGTTTTAGAACATAGAAATTTAATGTTTACTTCACCGAAATTTTTCTTTTCAAGATAACATGTTTTCACTAAAATTAACATCTTTCCATTGTCACTTTAAAAACACTACAAAGTTAAATATTAAGTCTGTTTCTTTATTGTCTATTAGTTTTGATATCGGGTGTTTCCTCCTCTAGCCCTGATAACCGCTTGCATTCGATCTGGCATGCTTTGAATGATGTTTCTGACATCAACTTGCGGTATGCTGTCCCAAGCGGCCAGCGCTGCATTTCGGAGCTCATTTAGAGTTTGTGGCGGTTTGGAGCTGGACTTTATCTTTCTTTTGAGCATACCCCATACATGCTCAATTGGATTTAAGTCCGGGCTACGAGCTGGCCACTGTAATTTTTGTATTCCAACCTCTTCCAGATATTCCTCTTCACAATGTGCGACGTGCGGGCGTGCATTATCGTGCATGAGGAGGAATTGGTCGTGTCCAATGAATCCCGAATAAGGCATTACGTGCTCCTGAAGAACTTCCTCGATGTATCGAGTAGCTGTATGCCGATTATCGACGATGACCAACTCTGTACGTGCGTCGGAACTTACACCTCCCCATACCATTATTGAGCCTCCATGGAAACTCACAGTTTGGGTGGTGGTAATGGGTAGAAACCTCTCTCCTCTTTTTCTCCACACTCGTTCTCGACCGTCTGGAGCACGTAAAGCTATTCGACACTCATCTGTGAACAACACTCTAGCCCATTGCTCGTGGGTCCAATTGACATGTTCTCTTGCGAACTGAAGTCGGGCTACTCGGTGCTGCCTGAGAAGTTCAGGACCTCGTGCTGGTCTACGAGCTTTTAAATTCAGTTCCTCCATTCGTCTTCTCACCGTACGCTCACTAACATTAACGCCTCTTGCGATTTGGAGCCGCTGGCGTATCTCAACAGCGGTCAGGTAGCGGTTTCTCAAAATCTCCATAACAATAAAACGATCGTCCCGGGCCGATGTGCACCTTACGCCCCCACTGCCTGGCCTGCGGGTGTAGCGGCCTGTCTCCTGGTATCGTTTCAGTGAATACTGCATTGAGGACCGTGGTACGTTAAGCACAATAGCAACTTCACGCTGTGTCAGCCCTTGGTCAATTAATGCTACTGCTTGTGCAACTTGTGCTGGTGTTAATGGCATTTTTATTGGCTTTAAAGCACCTTTAGTTATTTAATTAAGACACAAGATCACAATAATTGAATAACCTTACAGTAAACTTTTCACAACACACAAATTTAAAATGTGAACTTAGTCGCTCAAATGACCCGATTCAACTAAAAATTAAAGAATTCGTCATGGTGCACTTAAACATAATGAATTACCCTCTTGAACTTGAGGGTAAACATTTTTTGACATACTTGCATAACAAACATTCATCAGAAACACTTAAAGCTTTTGCTATCGCGAGATAACCGCTTGGCCAAGTTTCCGTGCCGGTGTATGTATATATATATATAAATTCCTCAATAACATAAAGCAAATAAATAAAAAGCTATGTAATCAATATTTTGTATTGTATTCTTAAATAAACTTTAAAAAAAATTATTAGATTAAGATTCTACATATAAAAAATATTCAGTACCTTAATTAACACGGCGACACAGATGGTGGCGAGGACGATGAGAGTGAGTGTGGGTGTAGGCAGCTGCAGCAACTGGGCTCGCCACGGAACGCGTTTCGTTTCAGCTACCAGCCGGTGAATCGAACGCAGGTGGCATAGGTACCCGGTCGCGGTCATACTGGAACAAGAAACATTTGAATTTTTCAATTTTAATCAGGCTTTTCCGATGATGATGTCCTCTCGACCCAAGTTTCTATTAATTGCGAATTTCGAAAAGCTTTGCACGTTGAGCAACATGCTCAAGAAATTTTGAGTGAAAAAATGGAAAATAAACTAAAACACAACTCAAAATATAAATGGACGTTAATGCAGTGTTAAAAACTAGTTACCTACGTAAAAATAAATACGAGTGTTTTATTAAATTGCAGCAATAATTGCCGTCGATAAAAATTTAAATTACAAACAAATGGAAACAAAACATACTATATAATACCAATCCAAACTTCAATTAATGTTGCATGAATAAGTCAACTAGCGCCATCTAGTGTCAGGAACGAGAGCGAGGGGAGCATTGAGAAAATGACATCACAAATCACTCAACTGACAGCGCCTAGTCGAAACTCGAACGCTCGGTACCTTCCGCGTGTTTACTTGAACATTCTGGATATTTCTTTGCTAATTTAAATATATAGGCGCTGCAAGATGCGATGGTAGTAGTGTTGATTTGGGCGAAACAAGCGAAGCTTCGGAGTGGAATTAAGTGAATTAGTGTGTTTAAATTATTAGTGTTTTAACTTTAATTGTGTAAAGTAAATTAAAGTGTTAATTTAGGTAATTTTATCGGCAATTTTTATTGTCACGAACCTCAAGCTCGTAACAATAACAACAGTGCTTTTTGTGGGTTGCAATGGAAGCTTTTTGTATGACTATGTTCAGTTAAAAATAACGCACAAGAAACTATGACTTTACTATTATATTACTAGACCAGAAATTCAGAAAAAAAAAACTGTCACAGGTCACAGCCAAAGATTTACGTGTACCCTACTAGATGGGCTCTGCGGAATTAATACATTGGGTCATTGGGCACTAAGTTACGCTCAATTCTACGTAATTCCTTCAGTCGACTACGAGCGAGCGAGAAGCTCTTGTTTTGTAAACCGTGTACGTTTTCGGCTTTGGCAAGTTAAATTCCCGGTGGCAATGTTCTTCTCAGCTATAGTACTGCCAACTGGAAGTGATACGAAAGGTCATTTACTTTCAAAACGTCTGTGGATTTGACAATCTATTATCTATCCCTTTCCATCTTGTATATTTGTCGTAATGTGTCGTTTTCCCGGCAAAAACATGTCAGGGTCAAGACGGGTTCGCCAACATTCAGGAGGCCAGTTTAGTAATTGTTGTTTATTTAATTATTGTTATTTTGTTTTACTGATAATTGTTTTTTTTATTAAGAGTGGTTAATGATGGAGCCACAACCAAGTACGCCGAGAGAAAAATTAACAGATTTTACTTCTCCAAACGTGTCCGAAGGTACGTACAGGAATAGGATATATATGAATGTTGTTTAGTAGTTATAATTAAAACTTCTTGGTTTGGGTGTACCTTAAAATTGTCTTAAAGTTATTTAAAAACAGCAACTGTAATAATAAAACTTTTCTTAATTTATTAACGATGCATGTAAGTAAAGTATGTATATCATTTTAATTTAATTTTTAATTTTAGGTGACTAGTTTCACTGTGAATGAAAAAAATATGTTAAAGAAACTTGGCCTAATGATAAATACCCATACAGAATAGAGATGGCGCAGAAAGCATTTATTTAATTTAAATCTACATTATATAATAATTCAAATTATAACAAAATTTATAAAAAGTCTATTTTTTTGGTTTACTAGACATTTTTTAAAACTATATTGTCTACTTAAATATATAATCCATTGAGCTATTATGTACTACGTACTAGAGGCGACACTGCATTCAGCTACTCTGTTCCACTCAACTGCGGTGCTTACACTGCACCGCACCGCACTTTAATCAGTACTCGCTAGGCGCTTGTAGAGTTGTCACGTGTTGTGTTGATTTAAAAAAAAATCTCTTGATAAAAATATGCCATCGTGTGTACTTAGATATTGCACAAATAATTCAAGAAATGTCAGTAAAAACCAAGGAATTACTTTTCATCGGTTAATAAGATTTTTATTTCAATAAAAAAGTATTTTAATTTAATAATAAAACAGATTATTCCAAGACGCCATCTCGTGTCATGGAATATAGATTATGAAATTAATTTGTTCAGATGCGACATTTCTGTGGGTACTTAAGTATAGTACTAAAGAATAGGTTATAATAGTTAACAATAAATAAATTATATTACAATATTTTATAAATACTATGGATTACACAGTACTTACACAGTAATTGCGAAGTCAAATATCTGGAGGCAGAAGAACGGAAGCAGATGAGCTGGCTTGCCCCTTGAAGCCCCATATATCAGCATGAGTGTGATGGCCAGTGTACACACTGTAACCAGTGCACCGACATCCACATCATCTAGCGCACATAGATATTGTTACAAATTTAAACACATAGGCTTATATACTAATGTGACCAATATAAGTAAATGAAACTGTTATACATAATCGAACATCTTGGCAAGTCGAATACCCAAGTAGGGTTAAACGGAAAGGTATGTGTTCACGCACGTCCTCAACATGATGTATCATTGCTCAATATGATGTATGCATAGCATAGGTAGGTGTAAATAAATAATATCGGTAATATTATTTTACTATTGTCACAAAATTGGGAAGTGTTTTGATAATGCTGACTAAAATTTAAATTTTAGCCATATTCAACAAAATCTGGAACTATTGCATGTTAAATTGAATTTTGTTACATATGATCCAACTACTGTATCACTGTAATACGAAGAATATCGTATAGTGAACCTTTATGCCTACTGCCAGTGGTTAAAACATTTTAAGATAAAGTGAGAATCTTTAAAATTATACAAAATTATAAGAAAATATAAAGTTAAATATATTAGTTGTTTTTTATTGAGGTAATGTGTACAAACTAATACAACCTATAATAACAGAAGTCCACAGCTGAATATGGACCTACTTCATATATTACTTCATATGTCTGCCTCACATATGGATTTGCCGCACAAAGTTGCCATGCTTGGTAGGCAAATTGCAGTTTTTTTATTATTTTAAGTTGTTATCAGGAAGCTGCAGCTGCCCATCACCTGTTGAATCTTACGACACTCATGGAAGGATATGGGTTAATGGATATTCTAATTCCAATGTTTTAAAACTATGGTTTATGAAACCCATGAGATAATACGAAGTAGCAGATATTCTTACAATGCCACTACACAGTTAATTAATACATGGTTAATTGAAATAATAGTCTATAATATTTTTTTAATATAATAAACGTGACAAAAGAGCACACACTCCACTTGATTGTTAGTGGATGCTGTGGCCATAGATACCTACATCTATGTCTTGTCAGCTTGTCACCCCCAATTAGCTTGACTAAGGGCAATGCCTATTTCCATTAAAAAGGGTCTTTGTTACACTCACAATATGAAACAGCAGCATTGAAGCAAAATGTTATTGGTCTTGTCCGTCAAGAAATTCTCAATAGCAGCTCTGAGTCAAGAAGTTGGTGGTGTTTACCCCCATAAAGCCATTGGTCCTGTGCCTGATCTTTTGCCAGTCGTGTAGGGAACAGTGTGCACATGTGACTGTGCACATGCTCGTGCATTATAATCCCGACCACATGTCTAGTCTTAGTTCGTCGTCGTCCTCATTACCGAAATTTGGTCAGGAGTTGAATAAACTTACGGTTAAATAAACTTACGGTATATCAAACTGTAATCACGTGGCTGGTTGGCATGCTGCGGGTAAGGACTTGGCGGGGGCTCAAAGTTAGAGAGCGGAGTCGGCATAGCAGCACCTAAGTCGCCCCAATCGGCCACAGGAGCGGAATCACGCTCGAGCTCATCAAGAAGACGAGGATCGCGTACAATAGCCGCTAAGAATCCCAAAGCAATGAGGTGCAGCATCTAGAAGAGAGTGACAGCTCTAGTGAAAATTACATGTACATATAAATTGCAGATCAAATATATAATATCCAGATTACTTGTACAACTATAAGACATAATTGCACATATTACAGACTTTGTGGTTAAGCCTATAATACAAATTACAATTAATCTTAGTCCTCAGGGGTGAAATGCATCTGTTTTTTTTTTCATAGAATAAGAATGACAAACAAGCACATAGTCCACCTCATGGTAAGTGAATGCTGTGGCCCATAGATATCTACATTTATCCTCGATTAAGAATCAAAATACAGATGTGTTGTCACTCCATGAAGATGGAATGCCTCATTTCCAGAAAAAAGGGTCTCCAGATCCACTCACTATACGAAACACAGAAATATTAAGCTTAGCGATGGGTCAACTTGAGAACCAACTCGAGTCAACTCGAGTTGGTTCTCCCTAAATAAAAATTACGAAAAATGCAACAAGCTGAAATTAAAATTCAATGAATAAACTTCAATGAAAGCGTATTAATAATTTATAAAAAAAATATTAAGGAAGTGAGGTAACGAATATTCATTAGTCTAATAAGAGACAATAACGAGTTTCATAGGTTACCCAATTCAGAGCATAAGATCCATCACCCCATCTCATCACTAGAATGTTGTAAGAGGCAACATAGAGAAATGCTCAAGTGATCTTTTAATACCCCTTAAATAGTGGTATAATCATTACATATTACCAGATTTAACATATTCAAGCATTAACAGGATGACCTTAAACATTAGTCCATTGCTAATCTGATGTAGGACAATCCTTCATACTAAGAGAGGCCCATGCCAAAAAGTGGACTGCGTATACATATGTTGAAAACAAGGAAATTTAGTTTCTAAGGAAATGAGGAAACAATTTTACATAAATTTTAGAGACAAGGAGGAGGCATAATAGTTATATTATTTTTAACATGTACTTACCAGATGCCATGTGCCAAGGAGGATAGTACCAGTGCGTACATGTAGACAGAAGCAACAGCGCCATTCGCTGTTGCGATCACTGCCTAACTTAGGCCGAAACCTTAACATTGTTGTTTTCTGAAACTAACAGTTACAAATGCTTATCAAAATTATAATCCATTATTTGAAATTGCTGTTAACAATGATAACAATCATTAAAATAATTTAAATTTCAATGTTAATCATAAACATAATAGGACCATGCTACAACTATTGTAGTTATAGAACAAATGGGCTGGATCGGCAATGGGAGAACCACACTCTTACAGACTGTGTTACATATATTGAGCATAGAGTACCGTAAACCCTTTTTACTGGAAATGCATTCCATCTTAGTACTCAGGGGTGATAATGCAACTGTTTTTTTTATAGAATAAGGATGACAAACGAGCACACAGTCCACCACATGGTAAGTGGATGCTGTGGCCCATAGACATTTACATTTATCCTCGATTAAGAATCAAAATGCAGAAGCGTTGTCACCCCTGAGGACTAAGATGGAATGTCCCACTTCCAGTAAAAAAGGTCTCTACACTCACTATACGAAACACAGAAGTATTAAGCTTAGTGATGGGTCAACTTGAGTTACGAACTCGAGTCAACTCGAGTTGTGCTTAACTCGGGTTGGTTCTCTCTAACTCGAGTTTGGGCTAGCTGTACACGAAATAATAAAGCGAGCTAGTGAAAGAGTAAGAGCGCAATTCATTCGTTGTATGTGCGCTTTGTTCCCGCCATAGTGAATCGACCTAATGACACTGACGATAATAAGAAATTTGCCGATCATTAACAATACAACAACCGACAACATTAGTTCCTTCACGCCACTTATTTTCACCTAAAACAGTTGATCAAATTTTATGTTCAATTAGCATTATCAAATTAGCAACGACATATAAAATTAGCATTCAATAATATGTACTGGATACACTTTTTACTAATCTTTAGTTTATTTATGAAACAATATTCATTGACTTTCAAGAATATAGTTTGTTTTCTTTTAGAATATTAATTTTTTGCTGAAAATACTAACTTATTTATATGTTAACTTATAAGAAATTATGATTAGTTATTTGAGAATATTGATTTTGAATATACTAATGTGTGTTAATTTACAAGAAATTATATTTGAGTATTATACAGAAAATACTCGATAGAAATACTTTTTAACTAAGTGGTTCTATATCATGTTAATGAGGTAAATAATATTCTAAGTAATAATCAAATAAATGTTCCTATTGCAACAAATTGATCGAAGACAATAAATGAAGAAAGTCAGCAAAGAGCTACAACCAAAATAACTTGTTAGGTATTTAAGATTTTATAATAATATGTAGATAAATTATTTATAGATTATAGAAACACAGCAGCATTAGCTACTATTTTACGCTGGTATACTTTGAGAGTGTGTTCCTTCCGCGGTCGAGCCTACCCATTCATGCTACAACTATACTACTAATATAACTGCAGCATGGCTCTACCACATATATAAATATATATTCATATAAATAGATAGTCAGCACTTAAAGTTGTGTCAATTTCACAAACACACTATCATTTTTATTCTACAACTATCCTTAATGGAGAAATCTTTTTTTATTGATATGAGGTGTAAAGTATGTGAATGTCATTGTTTCTTTCTACATATATGGATAGACAAATAAATAGATAAGAAACCCTCTAAACTATTTTTTACGAATGCACGCGAAAGGTACAAACCCTTTTTACATTTATTGATTACTGTACATAATTATATTACAACGGACTTATTTACACATTGAACTACATTTGTAAACAATGTAAAAGTATAAAATCTAACACAACCGTATATAAAAGTTAGTTTTGCTACAAAATTACGTATAAAATTTCATCCTCATCACCATCATCCTCTGAGGTACCTATAAAGTCTACAGCTGAACATCAACGACCTTCCCCAATATTTGCTACAAAAGATAGACCTAACAATTGAATCTTAAATTAAATTCAATTCCTCGTACTCGCGCTCGTACTTAATCTCGTCGTATCATAAATATGGTCATCAAAATAATCCAACTGGCTAATGTATTTGTACAAAACCTAAATGCGTATTTTATATAATTCATGAAAATTATACCTTTTGGATTTTAGATAACAATTTCTTCTTTAATTATGATTAAAAGGAAAATTATGAAATAAGGATATTTTGTATTACAAATTATTAGTAAATTTTACCATCAATAATACCTCACACAAAAACAGATTAGTTTTAGTGGTTTTAGTCCATACTCCATAGATTCTATTTCTATACTCTTGTCTATGATAGATACGCTACTAGGGTGTTCGATGATCATCAATGTTAAAAATCAAAATTCGACGTTGCCACATGTCAAACATCGAAACATCGATGTGAACCCATAATCGATAAATAAGAACTTGCGAACAATAAATAATAAATAAAAATAAAAATTGTTTATTTCGGACAACTTGAAATCCATAGGAATTGTTAGTAGAGAAAAACTTACATCAATGTTAGTAATGTAATGTATACATTTTTTTAATATTTAATTATTAAGCATGACATGGTCCCCACAGTCCCCACTGTCGGCAATCTCACTCAGCACACTGTGGCCACTGCCGTGCACTCTGTTTAGCAAAGATGCAGTCTTTTTTCGGATCAAAACTATCCACACACGCCAGTGCGAACATCGCAGACACGCTACAGTAGCGCGGCAGCCGCAACAGCGCCGTGAATGCCTTGTTTTTGGTGTAGTTGGTCCATAGACTGCAAGAATAAAATGACGCACAATATGTTTTGAAAAGCGTGACCTTGACAGCGTCGGTGAAGCAATGAAATCTATACACCAATATATTCGCCCTGACCGACGGTGTCTTTAAGGCTGTCAGTCACAATATGTCCAAGATATTTAAAACTATAGACCCTTTCCAGTGGTTCATTATAGAGCTTTATAGGTGGTACCACACTGGGACATTTACTGCCAGCCTTAAATACCATGAAATATGACTTTTCGCTATTGCATAGTAAACCAAGCGAGACAGCGAATTTTTCACAAACACCGAGTAGAGCTCTCATTGCACTAACTGAGGATGCCAACAGAACCATATCGTCCGCTTATCTGATATTGTTCACACACACTTTAAGAATATGGCAGCCGACACGCATGCTGCTGAGCTCTCGAATCAGTGCGTCCATATACAGGTTGAAGAGCCACGGTGATATCAGCTCCCCTTGCCTCACCCCGCACTCCATCCTGTATGGCATGGAATACTCATTTGCCCATCTCACATAGTTCACTTGGTTACTATACCAATACTTGAGTGAAGCGGTGTAGCCACAAGGTAAACCTACGCATTCTAACTTACGCCATAAGATGTTGTACGAGACAAGATCGAAAGCTTTAAGCTCTTATTACATTATACAATTTTTAGAAAATCTAATTAGGAAGTAGGAAGGTGTAATCGTAGTTAGAACAGTTAGGATCCGATTTAGTCAAATTGGAGGTCCCGACCGCTCTACTTCCTAAATTGTAAACAATTTAGTACAGTGTAATCGCAACGTTACGATTTAGAACAACCAGTCGGCGCCCGCGCTTTGATATAAGCGGATGTCTTGAAATTTAGAATAAGCGCTTTACTCAGATCTAGGAAACAGGCATACACGGGGGTGTGCCTGTCCCTGTAATATTTAATAGAATGCTTTAAACTCATTATTGCTGTTTCTATTGATAGACCACGCGTCAAGCCGTGCTGGCCATCATGTAGCATACAGTGGTTTTCTAGAATAGAGTTAAGTATACTGTCAAATATCTTGGCTATTGTCGTTGCCAAGGATATTGGTCTATAGTTCGATCTCTCTGATACGTCAGCAGTACGGTTTTTTTACAATGGGGACAGCTGAAGTCCTCATTAAGTCGGCGGGTAAGTAGGTATGCGAGACACAAACATTAAATAATAGTGCCATAACTCTAGGTAAGTGCACACCTGCATATTTAAAGTGCTCCATACTGAGACCATCGTGACCGAGTGACTTACCCGCAACCATAGTTCTAATAACACGTGCTATCATTTTGTCAATCGCTACCATTTAGAGTTCACGCTTGGTTTCAGCATTGGACATGTGTGTGACGACGGCCCTAGGGGTGACGTGACCATAAACCGATCCCAGAGAAGATCTGCAATTTGCTTCATGTCACTAACCATATTTACTGCTTTAGGAAGACTAGGAAGTAATAAGAACCCGCGAAATCAATATCAACTAAATCTTGCATCTTTCATTAAAAGTTTAAAATGTTGAATAATTCAGAATTCCCTAATGCGTAGATCACCTAAAAATGTCATTATGGTGTGTCAAATTTAACTGTTAACTGTAATGTCACAATTGTCACTGATTTCGTTGTCGGTTAATGCTTGTCGCTTATAACTATTCTACGTAAATTGATACTCAAATTAATTGTTTTTTCCTTGCTGTCTATACTCACATAATTTTGAAACAATATGTAAGTATCTACACAATTTAATTATATGAAGCTGCTTTTTTGAGCGTGGCAATGGGCCGGCCATATAGCTCGAAGAACCGATAACCAATGGGGAAGAAAGGTTCTCGAGTGGCAGCCTCGTACCGGTAGGCGTAGTGTAGGGCGACCCTCCACTAGATGGAGTGACGACCTGGTAAGACATGCAGGAAATCGATGGATGCAGGTGGCTCAGGGCCGTGCTTTGTGGCGTTACTTGGGGGAGGCCTATGTTCAGCAGTGGACTTGTGAAGGGCTGTAACGATGATGATAATAATGATTATATATATATATATATATATATATATATATATATATATATATATATATATATATATACAACACGTAACATAATTAATGCACTTTGAGAAAGTAATTTGTTCAGAATCGTTAACTGAATCGATTCCTATCATTTTTAATATAGGTAATTTTTTATCCCAAAAATAATTAAAACTATGTAAATTGCAGTCACATTAAATGTGTACAGAAAAACAAACTGAAATGGACCGTAACTTAAGGCAATAAGACTTTTAAGAGTGCAGTTTTATTTGAATTCTGTCATTCAATAAAAATAAAGAAAAATGAACTTTATTTCAAGCACGTTAAAGTTTTTGTGTTCGTGTATTTGTACTGTGACCACAACATTCTTCCGGAATTAGTATAAATAGTTTGATAAATAATCAGTGCATAAAAATGTTTAACTAAAAATTCAGTGTATGTATTATGATTATAACATAATATACTAATTGGGGTGTCTGAAGGTGTGCGTTAATTACGTTACATATATATTAGATTCCTCTACGGACGATTTTTTTTTGCGCCCGAAGCAAATATGGGCAACCCTCCGGAAAGCGGGGGGAGGGAGGCGGTGAATGCTTATAGCATACCACGCAGCCGGCTGCGTGATTATGTGGAAACTTTTACCCACTAAACACCGCCTTTTAGGAAATGGCTTAACGATCTGACTAGAGATCTCTAAGCCGTATACGAACGCGACCCTCCTTGGCAGAAAGGAGGGCGCAGTCTACGGACGACAAACTAATAAGTAATAAGAAGTACTAGCTAGGGATGATCAATGTTGCAGAAACATCGATGATGACATCGATGTTAGTATAGCTTAACATCGATGTTCGATACATCGATGTTGGCCATTATCGGTGTTTTTGCACATGTACCTATATTTAATAGGTTAAAATTAAATAAATAAAAAATTATGTTGTTTGTGGTTTATTATTAATGAAATAAAAGAAATTAATAAATATTTTAGTGTCAAACAGTAATTAAAAAAATTGGAAGAAGTTAACAAATATCTAGAGAAGCGCGGGAAGTTCTGAAGTAGGCGGGCGTCCTTTTTTGGCTAAACTTTTGAAAATTAAATTAAATTGATATTACAGGATCAGTTAAGTTGTAAAGTATATATATTAGTAGTTATTGTTGATTATTTATAGTTTTAGCTTGATTTCTTCATCTGGTAAGTCATTTCATTGTATTATATGTAAATAGGATTTTTCTCTTGGCGTCCATGTTGGAGCCCGAAGACCCTGGAGGGACATCCCTCCAAGTGTCTCATGTAGTCACAATCGATGCGTCGGGAATGGAAACGGAAGGTTCAATTATAGATACAGACTGTTCGGAAAACACGAAATCGGTGAAAAGAAAGAGAATTTCAGCTAGAAAC
Organism: Parnassius apollo; assembly: GCA_907164705.1. Lineage (NCBI taxonomy): Eukaryota > Metazoa > Arthropoda > Insecta > Lepidoptera > Papilionidae > Parnassius > Parnassius apollo. Next base: position 941,919 of record CAJQZP010001435.1, read on the forward strand.
CAAAAGAAGAGAAGGAATCACAGACAAACGGGTCTATCAGACTGCCAACTTTCCCCCTAACGATTTAAAGGATAATGTTATTACTAAATTGCTTGATTCTGATGATAAAAACACTGAAATTCACCATAATGATGACACTCACTCTAACAATATTACAAGTAACCCCGCGCTGCTAGGTTGCTTTACCAGGCGTCAGATCCTGCGCCTTATGTTGTCCATGTCCAAAAATCTTACAACCAAATCAAACTGGATCTATTCACCCAGTACAATTTGGATTATTCCTTAAAAAAAATTTAATAAAAAGCATTGTAGAGGGAAGCATCAAAAAAATTGGAAGAAACAGATTGTATTTACAATTTGAAACATTTCAGGATGCTAACACATTTCTAAATCACAAATCTCTTGATGTTAATAAATACAAAGCATTTATACAGCCTTCACTATCACCCGCATGGGAATAGTGAGAGGTGTTCCATGTGATTGGGATGAGAAAGATATAATGGAAAATATAGACCTTCCGCAGAACTGTGGAAGTATTTTGAAAGTTCGGAGATTAAACAGAAAGGTATATGACGACGGAAACGCCCAAGTTCATTCCAACTGAGACTGTAGTTTTAACCTTTGATGGGAAGGTGCTACCTCCCAGGGTCTTTATATGTTTCAACTCCCTATCTGTAGAGCTTTATATTTACCCCACGCTGCAATGCTTTAATTGCTGTCATTTTGTTCACACCAAAATGCAATGCAGAGGCTCTCCAAGGTGTTACAAATGTGGAGACAAACATTCAGGTATAAGCTGCGAGACTGAAAGAGATGATGCTGTGTGTATCTTATGTTCTGGTTCCCATTTCGCCACAGACAAAAAGTGTCCGGAGTACGCTAGGCAAAAAGCTATAAAAGAAACAATGGCTAGAAACTCTATATCTTATTCAGAAGCCAGTAAAATCCACCCACCAGTTTCGAAATCTTATGCTGACGTTATTGCTTCTGCTTCATTGGCCCCTTCTGGTCGAACTATTACTCATTCCAGCCCCTATAATTCAACAAGCCCTTCTATGAGTCACACACAGTCATATAGGAAAACAGTATTCTCGAAACCCAAAGCTCGTCCCAGAAATACTAGTAAGGGATATGATCAAAAAGCGCATGCAGAGCTTATCCAAGATTACAGCAACATTCCTTCCTCTTCTACAGGTTGTCTCAAAAATTACAAAGATCTATCAGAAATAATAACAAAGGATCTCATCATTTCTAAAATTCAGTACCTTTCACAACATAACCTAATTAAAATACCGTCCAACGATGCTGCTTCTTCAAAAAGTTTTTAAACTCATGGACAGTCAGGACCATCCACGAAACCAGTCTCTGGTGATTCAATGGAATTGCCGGAGTATTAATAGCAAAAAAAAGTGACCTAATTTTCTTATTGAATAGTTACAAACCATTTGCAGTCTCTCTTCAAGAGACTTGGCTTCGTCCTGGATTCAACTTTAGAATTCCAGGTCATATCTGTCTTAGAGAAGACACAACAGATGGGTATGGAGGAGTTGCACTAATTCTGAAGGGCGGTGTGCCCTTTGTCCACATACCCATACCTAATCACAGTAATAAATTTTCAATTATTGCTGTTAGTGTAAATAATATTTGTTTTGTAAATATGTATATACCTCACCCTTCCACTGAAGTCTTTGACGATATTCGTAGCATTCTATCTTCCCTCCCACGCCCTATATTGGTCATGGGAGACTTCAATGCACAACATTCTATGTGGGGAAGTTCTAAGTCTGACCATTATGGGGCTAGAATGTTAGACATCTTAGATGATAATAATTGCCTTCTAAACTATGGTTGTCCTACTAGAAGGACTCGGCCCCATGAGGGTATTAGTGCACCAGACCTTACCCTGTGTAGTCCCTCCCCTAGCTCCTACATTAAACTGGTGGCCTCTATCGTCGTCATATGGAAGCGATCACTTTCCGTTAATTATATCATTTCCTCAAAAAATTGGCGAAAAGATGTATAAGGCTCCTCCCCGGCTAAAATATAAACTTAACGATGCCAACTGGTCATTATATAGAGATAAAGTTCAACAAAATTTATCAACTATACCTCCACTAAATGACAACAATAATCATCTTTGTGCTGAAGCTTTTACACGGGCCCTACTACAGGCTGCTGAGGAAGTTTTTCCTATTAAAAATAATAGTGGCAATGGGTATATTCCATCACCTCCATGGTGGGACAGTGAGTGTTCTGCTGCGATAGCTGAGAGAAAGATACCTGAAAAAATTACAGGAAAAATTCTACAACACAAAATTTTAATATTCTTTGTAACCTTATAACTAAAACACGTAAATTATTAAAACAAAAAAGATTTAATGGCTGGAAATCTTTTTGTGCCTCAATTTCACCACACATTTCTCCATCTGAAGTTTGGCAAAATATTCGTAGATTCAGATCCGCTTTTAAGCCTCCAAGGTTTCCTTTTATGGATAGCAGTACAGTTGATTTGTTTCTTGACAAATTAGCCCCACCATTTGTCCCATCTATAGATAATATTTCTTCTGACCTACAGTCTTCTCTCCTCTCCCAGCATGATAGTAGCGATTCATTCATTTTCTTTACCCTTTCAGAACTCAAAGGGGTTCTTTCAAAACTTAGGGACTCAGCCCCAGGTTGTGATGGAATCCCATATTCTTTTCTTCAAAACCTGAACGACTCCTGCCTTTCTTATTTTCTTAGTTTAATTAATTCAATTTTAACAACAGGTAATATTCCTCCATCATGGAAAATTCATGAAATTATCCCAATACATAAGCCAGACAAACCGATTAATGATCCATTATCTTACAGACCAATTGCATTAGCTTCAGTTATTTCCAAAATTTCTGAACATTTAGTTAAAAATAGGTTCTTGGAGTAATTTTAGACTCGAAACTTACAGGCATCCCTCATTGCTACTATATAAGTGCCAAATGTGAGAAGATTCTAAATATACTGCGCTGCCTCTCTGGAGTTTGGTGGGGAGCCCACCCTTTCTCTCTAAAGCTTCTATATAATGCCCTTATAAGGAGTATTTTAG